>LPNX010076367.1:385754-654020 GCA_001517045.1 Pseudotsuga menziesii
GGACCATGGGTTTAGGCCCGACAGTCACAGTGAAGGACTGTGGGTTTAGGCCCGACAGTCACGGTTAGAGGCCGCGGGTTTAAATCCGACAGCCACGGTTTGGGACTGCGGGTTTAGGCCCGACAGTCGCGGTTAAGGACTGCGGGTTTAGGCCCGACAGTTGCGGTGAGGGGCCGCGACTGTATGCCGAACAGCCACGGTCAGGTGTTTTTTTTTTTGGGGGGGGGGGGGGGAAAGGGAAGGGGAAGGACTATTTGGTTGTCATGAGTCCGATGAGGTTCCTTTTTGTGATTGACAGGATGCCACAGGTGCTATGGAGAGAGAGGGAGATACCCGACGAGATTATGGTCATCGTCCGAGAGGACCGGCGGGTGCGGTCGATGCTGGGGTTATTCGGACTGCTGAAGTTCGCTGAGGTACCGATGATGCGGTCAACAGCATTGCTGCTGAACCGACTGGTTGGTTTCTGAGAGCCAGATATACAGGATTTCCGAGTCCAGGGTGAGAGGGTGGACCTCACCCTGACTGATGTATACTTCTTGACGGGGTTGCCCTGCCTGGGGAGGGTAGCAGAAACACAGCCGCGGGTGTCTGCAGACATTTATATGGATGATATGTTGGAGCAGTTCTGTGTGGTAGAGGCTCGAGTGCATAGGAATGCACTCTTGGTGAGAGACCTATAGGAGCCCGCAGTACGGGCCATGGCAGCTTGTGTGGTTCATGTTTTGGGATCCCAGTCACCGGAGAAGGTGTCTGGGGGTCAGATGCAGCTAGTGGAGCATGTACTGGCCGGTGTATATTATGCTTGGGGCCAGATGTTCCTGACCTGTGTGCAGCGGTAGCTAACAGCAGCGAAGGAGTCTGGCAAGGGGTTCTGTTATGGTTCGTTTTTATGTGCATTTTTTATGGAGAGGGTACCCACACTGCGGCCGCGGGTGCCGGTCAGGGCAGGAGGCTTGAGGGAGTCGCGGATGGTGCGGTGGGGTGAGATGATGCGTTGTCGTGGTGGTGGTGATGTTGGGCGGTACTTTACGCAGGAGTTGTACCTACAGTGGCTCCAGCTACCGTTGACACTAGAGGATTATCCATATAGAGATATGGACTTTACCGGAGATCCAGATGCGCCACGGCCACCAGGACAGGCATGGGGACCAGATGGTACGTATGGTTTGATTGCATTGTCAGTTTTTTATATATATGATAGTTGATTGATATATGGTTACTGACAAATAGGTGATCTGCAGATGTGGGCCCGAGACCGCCACTAGGGCATGTGGCACGGAGGGGGATTGTGGTCGTTCCAGCTCTGCCTGGGCGGGGGGAGGTGTGTTGCCGGGATGCAGAGGGGACATTGGAGTCTGTGCGAGCGCTGCTAGACCGTTTGCTGGTGGGGGTGACTGACGAGGGGTGGTGGGACATCGATCCAGACGTGATTCCGGATTGTATGAGGGCACCCCGAGATTTCAGATCGATCGCGATTCGGGTGGCTATCTTGGCAGATAGGGCACCGGCACAGGAGCCCGCATGGGGTGACGATTTTCCAGAGGAGGAGCGAGGGTAGGATTCAGAGGCAGCAGATACTGGCAGCGATGCAGGATATGACTCTCATTAGGGAGTGCAGGGGACTCCCCTCGAGTTTTTGTAGCTCCGGCATGTATTTGATGAGGCTTTAGGGATGTACAGCCATTTTTTTTTTATAGCTGAGTACAGGGGTACTCGGGACATGTATAGTGCTATGACATGTATTATTTTTTGATGTATATATATATGCACATGGATGCACATTTTTGAGATGTTGTTTTAGTTGTACACGCGTGGATGCGCTTTATGAGGTGTTATGTGTTTGTATTGCACGTGGATGCAAGTAGTCTAGGATGTTGGGCACATGGATGCCCCTTGTGTATGTTATGTGATGCTACATGATGTATGTATGATTAGGCACGTGGATGCCCCTATAGATACAAATGTGGTTTTATGATTTATGTACATGGATGCAAATGTTGATGTAATGCAATCTTTTTTGGTTTTTATATATTTTGAGGAGATGCTATGCAGGATGGAGGTGTTACATGGTGTGATTGATATGCCACTCTAGGATGTTATTGGCCATTTGATCTGCGACGCTATTGTAAGCTCTTGGGATATGTGTGAATGTGATGGATTCAAAATGTCAGCTTAGTTGTTTTGTACGCAGGAATTTTCTAAAGAGGCAAGGATCACGCACCTGGTAGCAGTTGTTGAGCTGGGAGACAAGTAGCTGGGAGTCCAGAAACACATGAAGGTGACATATGCCCATCTGGAGGGCAGCGGTCAGGAGACCGGTCACGGCATCATACTCCGCCTGGTTATTGGTAGCGGCACCTATACATATTCCGTCAAGGTGAATTAGTTTGTTGGAAGGGGAGTACAAGACCCATGCTGCAGAAGCCAGGTTGGGAGACCAGCGGCTTGCACCGTCAGCGAAGCCAGTGTAACTAGGTGGAAGATGGTCCATATGTGGGAAATGCAAAAAACGACGAATGTAAGAGTATGGTAAAGAAGGTAAAAAACAAAAAGAGAGCAAACTGTACAATGCGGACCAATGAGGTCGCGGTTTCAGTTATGGGAAAAAACGTTTAAGATACAACCCATTACGGGGGTTACGTAAAGGGTGGCCTTCACAGTCTGCTAAAATGTATGCCCCCTTGCCGAGGCAAGTTTGCACAATGTAAGGGCCTTGCCACATGGATTCAAACTTGCCTTTACCGGTTTTGTCGTGGGCTTGGTCATAGGCGAGGACGAGGTCCCCTTCGTGGAAAGTTCGAGGGTGGATATGTTTGTCATAACCGGCTTTAGAGCGGTTTTTGGTTGCTTCAATGTTCTGGAGAGTGGCACGACGATCTTCATATGCTTGTTCAAGGGATAGCAGACGTTGCTCAAGGGGGGAGGTATCGGGGAGAAGCTCAACGGCGATATGTAAGGCAGGTATCTGACACTCGATGGGGAGGACAGACTCTACACCGTGAACTAAATGAAATGGGGTAAAACCAGTGGTGGTCTTGGTGGACGTACGGTAAGCCCATAAGGAAGGGAATAGCATGTGGTTCCAATTGGACTTATGCCGGTCAACAGTGCGTTGGAGTATGGTTTTGAGGATTTTGTTAACAGCTTCTACTTGACCGTTCCCTTGAGGGTAGTAAGCAGAGGAAAATTGGTGTTCGAACTTGAGGAGGGTGGATAAATCACGCCACACGAAATCTTCGAAGTGTGATCCATGGTCTGAGACCAACTGTTTAGGGACCCCGAATCGAGTGATAACATGGTTAAAAAAGAAACGGGCAGCAGTGTCAGCGGTACAGTTGAAGGTGGGCATGGCTTCCACCCATTTGGTGATGTAATCAACAGCAACAATGATATACTTATGGCCGTTCGCAGATGGGGGTCTACACTCCATGAAGTCGATGGCCCACTTACAAAAGGGACCAATGGTGACGACTGGGTGTAATGGAGCAGGTGGTGTTCGGGCCTTGGGGGAAAAAAGTTGGCAGTTATCGCAATGCTTGACTGCAGTGATGCAGTCAATGAAGAGTGTGGGCCAGAAGTATCCGGCGCAGACGACCTTTTGGGCAGTGGCCATTCCTGAGAAATGGCCACCGCAGGCACCGCTATGACAATCATTAAGGACATGTTCAACTTCCTCAAGTGTGAGGCAACGACGAAGAATTGTGTTGACCCCTCACCGGTAAAGGACATCTCCTATGAGGAGGTAGCGAGAGGCCTGGTGACGGATACGATGACGTTCATTACGAGAGACTTTGGGTCGGAACTTCTGCGTACATGGGTATAACAAGATATCACCATACCATGGGTCATCAGAAGAGATAGTGAACAAGTGGTTGTCGGGTAGCTCATCGGAGATGGGTGGGGCCGGGAGAAAAGAAGGGAGATTGGTGACGAGCTGGGCAAGCGCAAGGGCTTTAGTGCTCTTAGGTGTTCCGAATGTGAGGCCATATTCCTGGAGGATACTGACCCATTTAGCCACATGACCTTGCAGGAGCCACTGATTTAGGAGATATACCATGGGGTTAGAGTCGGCGATGACAATGGTATGACTAAGTAAAATGTAGTGTCGCAATTTTTGGACGGAAAAGACCACTGCTAGGGATAGTCTCTCCTCATATGGGTAACGTAGGGGTGGGCCGGACAAGGTCTGGTTGACGTAGTAAATGACATGCTCTTGGTGTGAGGTGTCTTCTTGAACCAAGACGCCAGACACAGCATGCTTAGATGCCGAGACGTAAAGGATGAAGTCCTGAGAGAAATCCGGGGGGGAGATCAAGGGGGCTTGTGTGAGAGATTTCTTGAGGGATTCGAATGCAGCTTCTGCTTGCTCGTCCTAGAAAAAGGGTACGTGGGTATGGAGTAGGCGCAGGAAACCGTGAATGGTTGTGGCGTAATCGGGAATGAAGCGTCGAAGGAAATTGGAGCGCCCTTGCAGACTTTGGAGCTGCCAGAGCGTGCAAGGAGAGGGAAGGTCTAAAATGGCTTGGAATTTCAGAGGATCAACAGTAATTCCTTTCTGGGAAACAATGAAACCCAACAATCAGCCTGTCGGAATGCAAAAGACACACTTGTGTGGGTTCAAGCGGATTTGATATTTGCGACAACGCAGAAAAACTTGGCGAAGGTCATTAAGGTGGTCTGGTCGTTTCTGGGAATGAGCTGTAAGGTCATCAAGGTAGACTAGCAGGATGTGGACCAAATCATGAAAGCAATAGGTCATGGCCCGCTGGAATGTGGCACCAGAATTTTTTAGGCCAAAAGGAATGACGCGATAAGTGAAGGTGCCCCATGGGGTAGTAAAGGTAGTTTTGTACTGGTCCTCCTTTCGGATTTAGATCTGATTGTATCCAGAAAAACCGTCCATGAACGAAAGGACTTCATGCCCTGCACATGCATCGATGAGCTGGTCAATAAATGGCGTGGGAAAATTGTCTTTTGGACAAGCGCGGTTTAAATCTCGAAAGTCAGTGCATACTCTAATGGTGCCTTGTTTTTTGTTAATGGGAACAGGGTTGGAAACGTAGGTGGTATAGGCAATAGGATAAATGAATCCTCCCATGCAAAGTTTCTCAATCTCTGCTTTGACAGCTGGGAGTTTTGAGGGATGAATGGGACCCTGTTTCTGATGAACGGGGGGTACATCAGGATATGTGTCAATTTGGTGCTCTATAATGGCAGGGTCAAGACCGGGCATTTCGGTATAGGACCAGGAAAAGACATCACGGAATTCTCTGAAGAGTTTCTTGTATTCCTCAATCTCTTGTTCACTGCAAGAGGCACCTAAAGTGATGAGTTCAGGGGTGCTTCCTGGGGTAGTGATATCAATTTGGATGACAGGTGAGATGTTGGCCATGTTACCCTCCTCAAAGGCATCAGGAGCAGGAATAGGGTCCTTGAACCAATCGACCTTAGGGGGAAGGAAGTCTTTGGATTCAACTGCAAATTGGGTAGCAGTGTTAGAGGAGGATTCATATGGGAGGAAGTAGGAACGATGGTGCATGTCATCCCAGGGATACTCCGGGGCAGTGAGAGCCTCGAGGATTTCCTCATCAGTACGGAAAGTTTGTGTCATCAAATAGGTTGACGAGGGGGTAGTGGCGGAAGAGATCATATAAATGGTATTAATCTCTTCGAAAGGGGGAGAGACCGGCGGGTGGATCTCCTCAATGGTGGGTGGTGCCATCTCAAGATCCAGATTGTTCATCTCAAAGAGATCTGCTCTGTAATCGGGGAGATCGGGGCAATGATTTGTGTAATGCCCGTAAATACCGCATATGGCACAGGAGTGGTTAGTGCGCAAGGATTTGTCGCGCGGATTGGGGGTTGAATCAAGGTGGACAACCGGTATACTGGGGTCATCGTCAAGCGTTTGCATGTGTTCCTGTAGTGTTGGTAACTGAGGACATTGGTGAGTTGCATGGACTAACTCATCGCACAGCGAGCATTTGGGAGGAGCACGAAACACAGGGGGGTTTTTGACTGTCTTGGGAGGTGGGACAACAATGTAAGGTTGGGGGCCTCTGCCCCCAGTGGGTTTGGTAAGAGGAGGGGGGGGGTTCGTGGAGGACGACGGCGTAGCGATGCCGGGAGGTGGTTGACTAGTAGTGGCAATGGGTTGCACCGGTTGCAGGACGACATCTGGTGTCGGCGGGGGAATGGGAGGCGAAAGATACCAAACGGGTAATCCTAAGGTTAACCCAGGGAGGTTGAGGGTAGCCATGACTAGGGCGCTAACTACTCCTGATGGAGGGAAGAGGAAAGGAATGGTATGGATGGGGGTAGCACCAATGTGGCTAGGTACCAAAGGGGGTTTCACCAACAAGGGAGGTTGATTAGTAGGAGTTCACGTATTATGGGACAAGGTACATAGGTCAGACACGTCAGTGGCGGGTGACGGGGGTGGAATAGATTGGAAGGTCGAGGTCATTGGCACATCTGAGTAGACTCCGGGCTCCGTAGAGGAAATAACTGAAGTGGTGGCACTCGACACAGGTTGTTCAATCATGGGGAGAACATTTTCGGGTGCCGCGGGGGCATTGGGATCATGGTAGGTGAGTTGGTCAACCTTGACCACGCGTCCCTCATGAAGGAACATCATGGTACGAAAAATGGAAGAAGCAACCGCCCGCATGGCATACATGTAGCTATGGCCAAGTAAAAGGTTATAATCAAGCTGTGCATTAATAACCTCGATATTGATGAGGACAGTTTTGCCAGCCAGCTGGACAGGGATGTTATTTAAGAGGCCTTGTGGTTGAGCCGAACGACCATCGTAGGCTTGCAACACAGTGGAAGACTGATGGAGAGTGGGGGATCCCATTTTCTGCCAGATGGAGGTGGACATGACACATGTAGAGGCACCTTCATCAATAATGCATCGATGGATGACAAAATTCCTGATGGAAACGGAAACTTGGAATGCTAAAGTGGAAGGCATGCGGGGTTCGGATTGGTCCAAATCAAACACCATTACATTCGAATCTTTTGGATCGATAGCCCCAATGGCTGAGAGTAAAGTATTGCGCTTCGAAGGGCAATTTTTCAAAACTTCTAACGCAGACATGGCTGCGGGAGATTGGGCTAAGTCATCAACAATGTTGTAGTTTGACGCAGTGCGCGCATTGGGGTTGTTGTTAATACGGCGAAGTGGGAAACGAGGTGATTTGGGAGTGCCCTCTAGTGGAGGTGGAGGTATACATAACGCCTGATCCGTGGGATGAGCGTTAGTGGGTTTATCGATAGGAGGGGCTTCAGGGGTGGAGTTGTATTGGTTTCGTCAGGTCTGGAGGTTGACCTCATCGGAGGACATCATCAACAAGTGGTGGGTACCTGAGTCAAGCATGGGTTGATCAGGAGCAGTGATTTGTTGTTGGGTCAGGGCGTTGGCTTGAGGGGGAGCCAATGGTTGGGTGTTCACGACGCCTTGGGTTGGTAAGGGGTTTTGCAGCACCAAAGGTGGCTGCTGAGGTTGTGGAGGGTTGGGTGGTGCTTGAGGAGCCACCTGCCCTTGGCGGCGGGCATCTTCAGCCCAAAGTTACCAAACTCGCTCCATGTGTGGGCAAAAAATTGTGTAGTGGCCATAGACCCTGCAAATAGAACAATGATGGTTTGTTCGTAAATTGGAGTTTTTAGCCTGCTTGGGCGGGCGATCGGGGTTTTGGTTAGCAGGGGCCGCATTATTATTATCAGGGGGATTAGGGGGTTGACCAGCTTGGTCTGTAGGTTGGTTGTTCCCACGATTTCATCCCCTGGCGTGGTTTGGTTGGCCCTGGTTACGTTGGTTGTTCTGGTTTTTCTACGGGTTTTGTTGGGCATAAACTTGCCCTTGGGAAGCAAGTGGATTCTGAGGTTGCGCAGGTGCTGGAGCAGGGTGCGGCGGCTGATATGTAGGTGGAGGCTGTGCAGGTGCAGCCACTTGAGGGGGTTGGGGGTTTGCCGCAGGGACTGCCGGTGGTGGGTAACAAGCGGGTTGGGCTTGTGAAGGCACAGGAGTTGGTGCAGCCTGCTGGTGGTAGTAGGGCTGAGGTGCGACCGGGGGGGGTGTAACCAGGAGTCGCATGACCGAAACACTGAAGTGTACATGAGGGTCCATGGGTATGGTGGTGATGTGTCATGGAAGGATACGAGTTGGTGGTACCAGGCTGTGAGGTAGCCCGCAAGAGGTCAGGGCCAGGGGTAGGACGTGCTATGGAAAATGGTTGAGGATGCGAAGAGAAATGGCCAATGATGCCGTCGACCGCGTGGGATGCCCTCGGCGCATCGTGCTGGGAAGACTCGCCGCGAGGTGCGTCAGGTATAATGGTATAAAGATAGCCCGACTGGGCATAAATGAGGTCCAATTGCTGGGCCTTAAGGATGGCCTCTTCTTCAGACTGGGGTCTTTCGGATGCCACATCCTTAGCAATGACAGGAAGAAGGGATTTGAGGAACCAATCTAGGAAGGTCCGTTCGTCCAATTTGATCTTGCATAAGCTACGGCGTCGACGCCACTCATGAATGTGGTCCATGATGTGGGTGGTCATGTTTTTTCTGCAGGATAGGAGGATCTCAATGCCCGCGTCATAGCAGATAGGTAACTGGAAGAACTGCAGGAAGGTGGAGGCAAGGGAAGCAAAGGTGTTATGTGTTCCATGGGGTTGCTCGATATACCACTTGGCTGCAGAGCCAGTGAAGGTGCGCTGTAAGAGACGGAGGCGGATAGAGTCATCCACTATGGAGTTGGAGGAACACCATAGATGGAAGGACATAATGTGGTTTTGTCGGTCCTCACCTGCCTTGCCGTCAAACTTGGGGATGTCAGAGGGGAGCTTGGTGGGCATATGAGGCCACGTAGGGTCGTGTCGGATAGGGTTGTTGGTCAATCTGGCTAAGTCAGGCAGGTTGAGGCTAGCCATGAATGGAAAACTGGAGGAAGGATGTGACACAGTAGTGGGTTGGACCAAGTTGGGGCCCATGCCCCCAAGTGGAGGGGTAGTATTAGGGAGGTTGCCCCCAAGTGGGGGAAATAAGGTGGTATGGGAGGGACCTGCACCGCTCTGGGTAGTGTGAGCTACTGATGGAGTGGGAATAGGTAGTCCCGCTGCGGGAATAGGTGCCGTGAGGGGAACGGTAGAGGGCCCAGTGGAGGGCATACCCAAAACAAGTGTGGTAACTGGTATAGGGGCTGGTGTAGTGGTGGATGTGCCACCAACGATCTCTACCAAGACGGGAGTGGAAGTTACGCCAGCCATCGGGCTAGTGGGGGAAGTGTAAATGGGGTTCTAAGACTTTGGCTCAGAATCAGAGGTAAAATAAGGGGCGTCAATATCTGGAGACGGAGTCCTATGCCGCTGACGAGTGGAGTCAAGTGACGGGGCTCGAGATCTATGATAAGTGGTATCAAGTGAGGATGATTTGTGTCAATGACGGGTGGTGTCAAGTGAACCGTGCTATGGGGGCTCGCCCCTGAGGCGCCGAGAATGTCTCGAAGACTCAATGGTGACAGATGGTGTCAAATTTCTGTGGGTTGAGGTGAGTAAAAAACAGCTTGAAAACCCGAATGCAACCGAGTGTGCAGAAGGGGAGCTCAAAAAATAGGGCACTCAGGCCAACAACCAAATCAAAACACCCACTGTAACAGCTGTGCTACAATAGGTGGAGTGTCAACAAAAATGGTCAGAATACCAACAAGCAGCAGGTTTCCTAAAAATAAAAAACGGTGGACTCACTAGACCAAAAGGAGGTAAGGGAGCATGCAAACACCTAACTAAAAGTATTCTGACTCAACTAGACATATCCTCTGCAAGGTGATGAAATCCAAGTCAGACAATATGAATAGGAAAGCCAAGTGGCTAAAATATCCCCCTACCGGGAGGGACACCGGGTAGTCAAATCCTAGAAGAATGGCAACTAAGATACCCTGTTCATGACACGTCCAGAAAGGTGAATCTGTCGCTTGGTCCTTTTACCACAATACCCCTATACAGGGATATCCCGAGAACTGCGAAAGGTAGCCCTTCAGTTACTGAATGGAGTGCGGTATTCCACTCAGGCCTCTAGAACCAATCTCACGACTTCAAACCTCCTAAGGGAGAGGCCCTCTGGTAAACTGGTTGTGACCGTGCCAAAAAATACTAGGGGATTTTGGTTCCCTAATTGGACAATAGCTATGTCTCAAGTGTAAATAACCGAGGGGTGTTATTGGAAGCCTATCCCCCCGATCCTACCTAACTACAAAAATTTGTTTGTGTTCCCCAAGTGGGGTTAGAATGTTGGTTGAGTTAAGTAGTATTTTAAGGCTCACTTGAATTAGGTGATAGAGTGTGTGCTCGTGAGGTGATGAACCTGAAATAGAAGTGCCACACAAAGGGGCAGCCTTCTAACTAACAACAATACTGAATGCACAACTTTAACATGCAAAATTTTCTGAAATAAACTACTGAAATATTAAACAAATGCTATAAAAGGGAACATAAATGGGGTTACAGAAAAGGCTGTAAGGAAGTAGGGCTGCAGGTGGAACAGATGGCTGTGCAGATGCAGAAAATATTGCAGCAAAGGGGCTGGTTTCAGAAACAGGACCGCGGGTCTGTGGCGAAATCCAGCGGTCGGACCGCGGGTTTGAGGGAAACAGACGCGGCTAGGTCGCGGCTTTTTGGCCGACAAATGCAGTCAGACCACAGGAAAATGGCAGACAGATGCGGTCGGGTCGCAGATAAGGGGCTGAAACTCGTGCTCAGGATGCAGGAAAAAAGACGACAGGCGCGGTCGGGTCGTAGCTAAGCGGCTGAAACTCGCGCTCGGGACGCGGGAAAATGGCCAACAGGCGTGTCAGATCACAGCAAACAGGCTGAATAGCCGCGGTCGGATCGCAGGTAACAAACTTGAATCCACCGGCAGGGCGCTGGAAACAATCTGAGAGACGCGGTCGGGTAGCAGGTAAAGGCCTGAAAGACGCGGTCGGGACGCGACTATGGAGGGAAAAAACTGAAAATAGAAACTAAAAACACAGCGGAGTCACCAAAACTGTGGCTAGGGTTTTATCCCTAGCTTCTGCGAATGAGCACCTACTAAGGAGAAGTGACTCCTTAGTAGCAGTTCAGTAAAATGGAAATAAAATGCTAAACAGGAATAAAAACTAATCTAAAACTCTTGCATGAAACAAAACAGTAAAATATAAAGAATGGTTTTTTTTTATATTACCTCCGATGTGGAGGTTGGTGAAGCCCTTTGCGCTGATCGGAGAGGTTGCTCCGAGCTCCAGCTGCTCCTTCTCTTTCTCCGGTGGTGGAAATGGGCCAAAAGGGGCTCTCAATGGTGAAAGTAGCTCAAAGGGTGAGCTAGGATTTCAAGAGCAATTTTGGCAGAGTAAGGATGCTTATGATTGTGGATGTGAAATGAGGGGTCTCCATCACCTATTTATAGTTTTTTAGTGGTGGAGTGCTGGTCCATGGTTTTGGAAACCATATGGTTTAGGGCAGCCGTTTAGGGTTTTTTCCTCCTTTTCCTCATTATTTTATATTTTTTCTTCCCTTTTGGGGATTTTTGCTATTTTAGAGGAATTTTGGATATTTTTGGAGGAAAAAAGGGGGGTTTTGGCCTTTTGGAGGCTTTTTAGATGGTTTTATGGCCTTTTGGAGGCATTTTAGATGGTTTTATGGCCTTTTTAAGGGAAATATGGTAGGAAAATAGACAAATGAGCCATGTAGTGGGGTAGATGAGGCAGTGAACACTTTTTGGGTGTTAACAGGTGGAACTTATCATTGTTCTATGGTGGCTTTGGTGTTCTTTCCCCTAGCCCTTTTGGGTTGGGGTGGTGCAGGTACGGGTGCGGCGGTTTGACTATGTGGACCGAGTGGGGGGTGGGAGTCAACCGCAATAGGTTGCACCAGAGTTAACAGAACCTGAGGCATTGCTGGTTGAGCTGGTGGATCTAGATAACACACTGGGATCCCCAACGTAAATTTGGGTAGCCTTAAATTTGCCATGACTGTTACAGAGAGAAATTCCTATGGCTTTGGGTACCACAACAGATAGCTTGACTCCAGAAATCAGTCTTTTCCAATATGTAATAGAAATTAATTATCTAACACTAAAGGATAAGACCTCATTGTTATAGCAGATTTCACCACACTAGGTGAATCACACATTGTATGGCCTTCCCCTGTCCCGCTGAAGACTCATTAGCCCCTATGGACCACTTTTTGTCTTTTGATGTATCCTTGACCATCCCTAAAAACATAAGAAAAATGATATATGCGGCCTTTTCCCCAATAACCGTGTACATACACGGATATTCCCCATATAGTTGCGTACATCGGGATGTGTGCATAATCCAAAATCCTTTGGAGTGTTCCTTGACTTGGATCCGACTCATATCACTCCTGGCCTTCCATATGCCTTGAGATCGCACGGATTCGACCTTTCAGTATCCATTTGAAAAGCTATATAAGGAACCCATTGAGACATTGAAAGCATAAGATAGAATTGAGAGTAACAAAACTATAGTCCATTGTTGCCAGAACTTATGCTTGATTTTGCATCCCATTGTCCCTTGGAGCACTGTTGTGTTCTTCCCAAGCTTTCCTTTTGCTAGTAAGCTTGCTATCGAAGTGATGGAGGATTGAGGTGGTGGAGGCCCAACTGGGGGATTCAGTTTCTCCTGTTCACAGACGTGACGTCAAAGGTTGTCACTTGTAATCTCTAATTCATATTAATAGAAATATCTTTTCCTGTCCAGTAATGTGTATTTGAATGAATATTGTATCCATTGGAATATGTCAAATGCTTATACATTATTGATTATATATGCTAGAATAGGTCTAACACCACTAAATATAGTATGCTTGTATTGTTTAGTTTTTTTGAGGACGTGCTATAACAATTCAAGCTGAAGATTGGAAAGCTCAATGGGGATCTACTTCAACCGTCTGGAATAAGGTACGAGGTTCGATCCTTTAGTGTTAGATGTTTTTTATTTCTATTGCATATTGGGAAATATTGATTTCTGGAGTCGCCAATTCTGTTACGGAGAGAAATTCCTATGGCTTGGGGTACCACAACAGATAGCTAGAGAACATGAGTAAATACCTGGAAGAGACGGTTGTGAATTCCACCGGCTGGATCTCCTGGAATTTGCAGTTGAATTTCAGAGCTCCAATGGGTAAAAGTTTCAAATGATTTCTATTTTTTACTATTTATAGAAAATTTTTCAAATATTTGAAAATTTTTACCCCCTTTCCTATAGTTTTGACCGTTTCTAACCATTTTGGACCGTTTCTGACCTAATCTGTGATGTAGAAGACCATTTTCAGCGCCGTTTCAGCCTTTGGATTGACCCTTTCGTACTGATATCAGGTATAATGTCTATACTGGCATATAGGTTAGGTTCACCACCATTTGCATTTTGCATGACCTTATGACCATATCACTATATCCTTAGGTACGAACCCACTCTATTATGTCACGGAACCTTCTTGCTGCTATAGAAGTGGCATGATATGAGTGGTAGAGCCTCACCTTACATGGGTACCCGAGTTAGTGCCTTATTTTCATTTGGTGCCCATGCCAATGTTTTCCCCTTTAGGGTGTGGGAGTTCGTTGTATAGTATTGCCATGACATTTAGCAAGAGCTTCATACTCCTCTTGATCTTATGCTGGCCGTGACCCCCCGGACTCCCTTGTATCAAGTTGTGGATGCCTTATCATGAGCTTTTCCTGTCTTATTGAGCTTTATGATGGCTCCCCTGACATT
Source organism: Pseudotsuga menziesii (assembly GCA_001517045.1). NCBI lineage: Eukaryota > Viridiplantae > Streptophyta > Pinopsida > Pinales > Pinaceae > Pseudotsuga > Pseudotsuga menziesii. The sequence continues at coordinate 399,529 of LPNX010076367.1, forward strand.
GCGTTTCAGCCATATAGCCCGAGCTTGTCTCATGTCTAGCCATGCAAAGCCTTTCTTTATATCCTTTGCAGCTTGATTCCCTTTTTACTGGGAGGGGATCTTCCCCCGAGTGTCGATATCCTACACATGTATCCTTGCATTGAGCATAGGTATGTTCCACTACTTGGAACTAGTTTGTTTTCCCTTATGACACTCGTCTCCTCCTAGTTTGTAACTATAAAGCTAGTTTATTCCTTTTTCAAGCTTTTCAAATAACTGAAAAAGACAAAAAAAAATAAAAAAAACCAAAAATCCAGACAAGAAAAGATATTATCTTTGGCAGTTGTCGAGTCGTGTCGCCTTCGAACAGAGCACTGTATATCACATCCATTGGTTGGGTTATAGTTTGACTTTAGGAGCTGTACTCATTTATCTGAGTTTATCTCCACCGACTAGTTAAGCTTCCAGTCCATATGGAGCCTCTATTGATGCCTCCTGCATCATAGAGATGTCCCAGTTTGTATATCGAGTCTATACTGCCTTCATTCAGTCACCATATGCCGTTATGCTCTTGTTTGAAGGAATTTGAAACCTGAGTCAGCCATTCCTCAGTTATCTTGACTTTGCATGTCGGCCATTCCCGGTACAGTTACTGGTCCGTGCACCTTATGATCGAGTTCTTCCATATTATACAGCCTTGCTGAGTACCTTGTGTTGGATGATGGGGGATTCCCTAATGCCCTCCTTCTAGCAGATTTCATCCCATCGAATTCAGATCATTTATTCTGGGATTGGAGTCTAGAGTCATTTTTGAGTGCCTTGAGACTTGCAGTCATTAGCGGCAGGTTCTCTCGCCATCGATAGTTTTGGGAATACATCAATGTCCCCTGATCGATGGATTCTCTCAAGTGTTCGACCTCAACACATTTATTCACATTTATTAGTTTTCACTCTAGTACCTTGATTCCCATTTTCATTATTGGTGGGTGATCTCACGTCTGTTAACGGTATACATCAATGACTGGTAATCAGATGATGGACTACTATGTTCGACCTCGACACCTCTATTCACATAGTAGGACATGTACTCGTAGCGGTTTGTGTAGAATACCTTCTAGATTGGTGGCATCTACTATATGCTACCTCCTTGATCGTGCCAGTGTTCATGAGATTTCAGCTCTCGTGACTTGTTCCAGTATATGTCAGACATTTCCAGCCACTATGGAGATCTTGATCTGTTATATATCTTCAGCCTTTGTGGAGATATTGGTCCTTTGTATATATTCATCATGGAGATTCTGATCTATGTATATTGTATGTGGCGATGACCACATATGTGTTATCATGTTTCATGCCTATTCATGGCCATTGTACTCTTATGTATCCAGGACTGCTATATGTATTCGCAGTTATATGCAGAGTTGTATTGTGGTATTATGCTGATTGGGTGGCTGGTCTTCCATTTGGGTACCTTCATCACTTCACTTTCGGGATGGACTTATAATGTATTTCGGCCATCGTATAACCCCTCTGATCTCATACATTAGGGGGCATCTGTTATAGCGGATTTCACCACACTAGGTGAATCACACATTGTATGGACTTCCCCTGTCCTGCTGCAGACTCATTAGCCCCTATGGAACACTTTTTGTCTTTTGATGTATCCTTGAACATCCCTAAAAACATAAGAAAAATGATATACGCGGCCTTTTCCCCGATAACCATGTACATACGCGGATATTCCCCATATATTCGCGTACATCGGGATGTGTGCATAATCCAAAATCCTTTGGAGCATTCCTTGACTTGGATCTGACTCATATGACTCCTGGCCTTCCATATGCCTTGAGATCGTATGGATTCGACCTTTCAGTATCCATTTGAAAAGCTATATAAGGAACCCATTGAGACATTGAAAGCATAAGAGGGAATTGAGAGAAACAAAAATATAGTCCATTGTTGCTAGAACTTATGCTTGAGTCTGCATCCCTTTGTCCCTTGGAGCACTGTTGTGTTCTTCCCAAGCTTGCCTTTTGCTAGTAAGCTTGCTATCGAAGTGATGGAGGATTGAGGTGGTGGAGGCCCAAGTGGGCGATTCAGTTTCTCCGGTTCGCAGACGTTCCTTCAGAGGTTGTCACTTGTAATCTCTGATTCATATTAATATAAATATATTTTCCTATCCAGTAATGTGTATTTGAATGAATATTGTATCCATTGGAATCTGTCAAATGCTTATACATTATTAATTATATATGCTAGAATAGATCTAACACCATGAAATATAGTATGCTTGTATTGTTTACTTGTTGTTGAGGACGTGCTATAACAATTCAAGCTAAAGATTGGAAAGCTCAATGGGGATCTACTTCAACCGTCTGGAATAAGGTACAAGGTTCGATCCTTTAGTGTTAGATGTTTTTATTTCTATTGCATATTGGGAAAGATTGATTTCTGGAGTCTAGTTGTCTGTTGTGGTACCCCAAGCCATAGGAATTTCTCTCCGTAACACTCGTACCTTATTCCGTATGGTTGAAGTAGATCCCCATTGAGCTTTCCAACTTCATCTTGAGTTGATAAATTACTTCCTCAACAACAAGTAAACAATACAAGCATACTATATATCATTGTGTTAGATCTATTCTAGCATATATAATCAACAATGTATAAGGATTTGAAATAATCCCATGGATAAAATATTCATTCAAACACACGTTATTGGATAGGAAAAGATATTTCTATTAAAATGAATTGGAGATTACAATAGATACAACCTCTGATGGAATGTCTGTGAACCGGAGAAACTGAATCCCCCCCACTTGGGCCTTTACCACCTCAATCCTCCATCTCTTGATAGAAAGCTCACAAGCAAAAGGAAAGCTTGGGAAGAACACAAAAGTGCTCCAAGGGACAAAGGGATGTAGACTCAAGCATAAGTTTTAGAAACAATGGACTATAGTTTCTTTTCTCTCAATTCTCTCATATGCCTTCAATGTACCATAGATTTTATTATATAGTTTTTCAAAGAGATAATGAAAGGTCGAATCCGAGCGATCTCAAGGCATAGGGAAGGCCAGGAGTCAAGTGAGTCGGATACATGTCAAAGAAAACTCCAAAAGGATTTGGATTTTTGTACACATCTCGATGTACGCGGTTTTAGGGTTCAAACCCATGTATATACATGATTAAGGGTTCAAAAGTCACGTGTACCATTTTTCACATGTTTTTAGGGATGATCAAGGAAACATCAAAGGACAAAAAATGGTCCATGGGGTCTAAGGAATCTATAGCGGGACAGGGGAAGGCCATACAAAGTGTGATTTACCTAGATTGGTAAAATACGCTAGAACTGATGCCCCCTAATGTGTGAGGTTAGAGGGGTCATACGATGGCCAAAATACATTGTAAGTCCATCCCAGAAGTGGAGTGATGAAGGATCCCAAATGGAATACCAGCCACCCAATCAGCATAGTACAATGATACAACTCTGTACATACTACAAATACATATAGCAGTCCCGGATACATAAGAGCACAATGGCCATGAATAGGCATGATACAAGATATCACATAAGTGGTCATCACCACGTACAATATACATAGATCAAAATATCCATGATGAAGATATACAAAGGACCATGATCTCCATAATGGCTGAAGATATATAATAGATCAAAATCTCCATAATGGCTGGAAATGTCTGACATGTACAGGAATCAAGTCACGAGAGCTGAAATCTCATGAACAATGGCACGATCAAGGAGGTAGCATATAAGAGATGCCACCAATATGGAAAGTCTTCTACACAAACTACTACGAGTACATGTCCTACTATGTAAATAGAGGTGTCGAGGTCGAACATAGTAGTCCATCGTCTGATTATCGGTAATTGATGTATACCATTAACAAACGTGACATCACCCACAGATAATGAAAATGGAAATCAAGGTACTAGAGTGCAAAATAACAAGTGTGAATAAATGTGTTAAGGTTGAATACTTGGGAGGATCCATCAATCAGGGGACATTAATGTATTCCCAAAGACTGTCGATGGCGAGAAAACCTGCCACTGGTGACTGCAAGTCTCAAGGCACTCAAACTGACTCTAGATTCCAATCCCAGAATAAATGATCTGAAGTCGATGGGATGAAATCTACTAGAAGGAGGGCATTAAGGCATCCCCCATCATCCAACATGAGGTACTCAGCAAAGTTATATAATGTGGAAGGACTCGATCATAAGGTGCACGAACCAGTAACTATACCGGGAATGGCCGACATGCAAAGTCAAGATAACTGAGGAATGGCTGACTCAGGCTTCAGCTTCCTTCGAAAAAGAGCATAACGGTGTATGGTGACTGAATAGAGGTAGCATAGACTCAATATACAAACTGGGACATCTCTGCGACATAGGAGGCATCGACAGAGGCTCCATAGGGACTGGAAGCTTAACCAGTCGGTGGAGATAAACTCAGATAAACGAGTACAGCTCCTAAAGTCAAGCTATAACCCAACCAATGGATGTGATATACAATGCTCTATTTGAAGGTGACACGACTCAAAAGCTACCACAGATAACATCTTTCCTTGTCCGACTTTTTGGTTTTTTGATTTTTTTGGACTTTTTCAATTATTTAAAAAGCTTGAAAAAGAATAAAATTGCTTTATAGTTACAAACTAGGAGGACACGAGTGTCGTAAGGGAAAACAAACTAGTTCCAAGCAATGGAACATACCTATGCTCAATGCAAGGATACATGTGTAGGATATCGACGCTTGGGGTAAAATACCCTCCCGGTAAAAAGGGAAACAAGCTGCGAAGGATATAAAAAATGGCTCTACATGGTTAGACATGAGACAAGCTCGGGCTATATGGATGAAGCGCAATGTCAGGGGAGCCAGCATAAAACTAAATAAGGCAGGAAAAGCTCATGATAATGCATTCACAACTTGACATGAGGGAGTCCTAAGGGAAATAGGCCAGCAAAAGATCAAGAGGAGTATGAGGCTCTTGCGAAATGTCATGGAAATACTATACAACGGACTCCCACACCCTAAAGGAGAAAATATCAGCATGGGAACGAAATGAAAATAAGGTGCTAATTAGGGTACCCATGTAAGGTGAAGCTCTACCACTCATATCATGCCACTTCTAAAGCAGTAAGAAGGTTCTGTGACGCAATAGAGTGGGTTCGTAACTAAGGTTATGATGAAATGGTCATAAGTTCATGAAAAATGCAAATGGTGATGAAACGTAACCTATATGCTAGTTTAGACATGATTCCTGAGATTGGCATGAATGGGTCAATCCAATGGCTGGACTGGCATTGAAAAAGGTCCTCTACATCATGAATTATGTCAAAAACAGTCCAAAATGGTTAGAAAATGTCAAAACTATAGGAAAGGAGGTAAAAATTTTCAAATATTTGAAAATTTCTATAAATAGTAAATAATTCAAAATATTATTAAACATTTGAAACTTTTACCCATTTGAGCTCAGATTTTCCATAGCGAATTCCAGGAGATCCAGCAGGCAGAATCCACTATCATTTCTTCCAGGTATTAATCCATGCTCTTCTCTTTCATTTTGATGCAATTTTTATCAAATTCCATGGACAATTAAGCTTTCAAGGCCAAACTAAAATGGGCACTGTGGCCCACACGAAGATCAAGGGTTTTTCTGCATATAGGGATAGATATACGTGGAAAATGCCCCCAAACCCGTGTACATATGTGGTTGTTTTGAAAACAGTCACGTATGAGGCCGTGCGTAATGTTTTTTCAATAATCCAATGGGAAAATTTGCAATTTCTTGTGCAGGATGGTCCTAGAGTGGAGAGAGCATGAACATGGTGAAGTAGAGGAAGTAGTAAGGGTTGATCTAATGGCTCAACAAGCTCTACATGCATGTGGAATCTACAAGTTTTGGTGTCTTGGTGGTTTGAGGGCGAAACCAAGACTATTATAGATGCTGGTGGATTACTGGGATCCAGACTCAAAGTCCTTCCAGATAGATGGGATGTCCCTCACTATAGAGGTGGCAGACATATACTTCATTATAGGGATTTCTAGATGAGGGGAAGTAGTGAACCTTTGTTCTCATGGTGGGATAGGAGGTGGCCTGACTATCAACGAGTACATTGTGGTGTACTGCTATCCAGACATAGAGAAGGTGGGGAGTCAGGTCCCTACCAATGCTATACAAGTGCTGGGCCTAAAAGCCATACTATTGACATTGGGCAGGATAGGAAGCTTGGAATCACTCCACCAGGCCTCGTGGCCTCTGATGTTCTATGCAGTGGAGTGCTTGAGACCCACGATTTATGACTAGAGCACTACACTACCGAGCAACATGAAACATCAGCTCAGTGAGTGTAAGGCAGGAAGAGTATGGAACTTCAGGTTCAGTAGTATATTGAGCACGTTTTTCTTCGAGAGTGTTCCAGGATTGAGCTCTAGAGTGGATGTTCCTCTTCACGGGGTTCAAGATCTGGCCCAACAGCATTGGGTAGATGTAATGCGCAGACTGGGGGGTGGTAGGGTGGCAAACCCCTATCCAGCTGAGTTCTTTCCATGGTGGCGATGATAGATAGTTTCCATCGATGACTACCCCTATGTGGGGATAGATTTCTTGGGGGACCCAGACATGCTGCTACCACCAAGATCGACATATGGCGATATAGGTAACGAATATCGACCCTCTCTTTTTTAAATTTTTTTTGTGTTTTCTGATTATATGGAATCAAAAAATATATCTTTGTGTGACAATACGTAGTGACATCTACCATTTGTGTGCAGATGTGGGACCATAGTAGCCAGAAGGCTTCCCTCGTCATAGATGGAGGGGAAGAGGAGATGATGTCATGGGTGTGGATGTGGAGCGGATGCTCCAGAGCATTCATACCAATTTTGTGAGGTTGACACATAGGGTTCACATGGCGAAAGTCGAGGACTTGCCTGAGTCTATGCAGTGCTAGGTGGTGGGTGTACCATGTGCATGGGTGCGATTATTCCAACGGATAGCTAGAGTCGTAGTGACCTTCCATGATCACAGCCATCCTCCTCCTCCACAGGATTAGATACCTGGGAGTCTATACATTTTGTATTACCGTGTATTATATGTTGGTGGCTCGAGAGCCCCAATTTTTTATCATGACACTATGTACTATCACATTTTTGGATGTTTATATAAAAAGTTTTATGGTGGTCGGTTTATTTATTTACATGTGTAAAAATTGTGTTTGTGATGAATTTACTGTGAATGAAACAAATGGCAATCTAACACGTAGTTAGCATTTGAGTTAGTAAATTGATTATTAATTCTTGGAATTTGTATATATGTTATATTGTCAAATTGTCGTTCTAATAATCTCACACATAAGAATCTTCTCAACAACGTCAGATCTCTATGATGGTACAGACCATTCAGATGTGACACTACTAACTCCGAATCAATACTTACCTCAAGAGAGAGAACACCATGTGAAATGGCATCCCGTAGAAGCTCAATAACAACACTATATTCAGCAACATTGTTGGAATATGGCCACAGACATACACCTCCTGAAGATATTATCTGACCCATAGGAGTATAAATCACCCAAGCAACAGAGGCTAAGTGTTGAGTGTGACGGATTGTACCATCGACGAATCCTATGTAAGTGGAAGATTCCATTGACATCTGCCAAAAGAAACAGAAACTAATCACAAAACCGATCATGATAAGAAAAATACCTAACTATGAAAAAATGTACACTAATATACAATAAGAAGCCTTGGCTAGAAATCATGCATAGTACTTCTTGAGATAGATCCCATTTCTAGGCTCTACCAAGGCAGTTCCTTCGTAATCCACTAACTTGTAAGCTCCCTTATCTAACACACGTTTGACCACGTAAGGACATCGCCACATAGGATTAAATTTCCCTGCCCCAAAGGGTTCTTTCGGTTGATCCCACAAAAGGACCAAGTCTCCCTCACTAAACCTCCTTGGATGGATAGACTTATCGTACTGGACCTTTACACGATATTTATTGACTTCTAGAGCCACCAAGGCATCCCGACGTTGCTCATCAAGTTGCTCAAGGTGGACCAAACACTCCTCCAATGGTGAAGTGTCTGGTAAGAGTTGTATAACTAGCTTCAAAGAAGGAATCACGCATTCAATTGGCAATATCGACTCCACTCCATGTACAAGTTGATATGGAGAAAAACTAGTGGCAGTATTAACAACAGTTCGATATGCCCATAAAGCAGGATATAACATGATGTGCCAATTATTCTTGCTTTGTGCGATGGTTCGTTGGAGAATGGATTTGAGTGATTTATTTACTTCTTCTACCTATCCAGTCACTTGAGGGTAGTAAGAGGAGGAATTCTCTTGCTTGTACCCTAAATTTGATGCCAACTCTTCCATCATACGGTTCTGAAAGTGCGAGACATGGTCAGTGACAGGCTCTTTCAAAATCCCAAACCGAGTCATAATTTGGTTGAATACGAAGTGGACGGTTGTCTCACCATTGGATTTTATTGTAGCCATAGCCTCAGCCCATTTTGTGAAGTAATCAACAGCCACTATAATGTGACGGTGCCCCCCAGCCGAAGCTGGGTTGCAATCCATAAAATCAAGCCCCCATTTAGTGAAGGGACCGGTGGTGATAATCAGATGTAATGGGGCAGGTGTCGAGTTCATATTACATGTGAACACTGGGCAAGGGTGGCACCTCTTAACCGCATCAACACAATCCTTAAATATCGACGGCCAGAAATACCCCACTCTTAAGATATTTTGAGCTATAGAAAGCCCAGATAAATGACCACCACACGCCCCTCCATGGAAATCATTCAGCACTACCTCATCCTCTTCATGAGTCAAATAACATCGTAAAATGGAATCTACCCCACAGCAGTACAAAGTGTTATCCACTATGAGGTAGTTCTTAGAGACGTGATGTAATCGTCATCGTTCATCTTGCGAGAAGTGAGTAGGGGTCTTAAATGTTTGTAAATATATTATGATATCCCCATACCATGGGTCTAAAGTTGAGATTAAGAAGATGTGTTCATCAACAAACGTGTCTTCACAAACTAACTCCTCGACCTAGCTCAGGAAATCCAATATAAGCTTTGCAAAAATTAAAGACTTCTTTGATTTTGCTGAAACAAACTTGAGAATGAATTCTTGCAGAATAATAATCCATTTATTATATTTTCCCCCAATCATCCTTCGAGTGAGAATGAATTGAAATGTATTGAAATGGGATACAACCAAGTTCTAGCAAAGGAGAATATAATGTCTCAACCGCTGAACCGCATGTATGGTAGCTAAAGCAAGCTTCTCGATATGAGAATAATGAATCTCTACATCAAGAAGGTTCCGGCTCAGATAGTATATGACATGCTCTTGGAGCTCCTCATCCTCTTGAACCAAAACCATACCAATCGTTTCCATGGATGCGGCCACATAAAGTAGGAATTCACGGCTATAGTCCGGAAGACTAATCACCGAGGCCGATGCTAGGGCTCACTTGAGTGCATCAAAGGACTCCTGAGCTCACTCATCCCAACAAAAAGGGGTGTCGTTCTTCAATAGATGCATGAAGCCTCTAGTCAAATTGGCAAAGTTGACTACAAATCTTCGTAAGAAGTTTTCCATGCCTTGCAAACATTGAAGATGATGAATATTCTTTAGGGGAGACAACTGAAGTATTTCCTCAACCTTCAAAGGGTTGACTCTTATACCCTCTTTAGAAATGATGAATCCTAACAAACATCTTGACTTCACACAAAAGATGCACTTATGAGGATTTAATTTAACCAAATAGTGTCGGCATCTTTCGAATACCAATATCAAGTGATAGGGATGACGCATTCTCATACGAGAATGAGCAGTAAGGTAATCCAAAAATACTTTGATGATTGACTTGAGATCATGGAAGATCAAGGTCATTGCCCACTGAAATGTAGCTCTAGCGTTTTTAAGTCCGAAAGGCATTTTTCAATATGCAAAATTTCCCCAAGGACAAATAAATGCAGTCTTATGTTGGTCCTCAGGTTTAATCTGTATCTGATTATATCCGAAAAATCCGTCCATAAAGGAAAAAACCTCGCTACCCACACACTCATCCAAAATTTGATCAATAAATGGTGTGGGAAAATTGTCCTTAGGACAGGCATGATTCAAATCATGAAAATCAGTACATATGTGGATTGCTCCCTACATCTTATCCACCGGAATGGGGTTTGAAACCCACTCTATCAAGGGAACGAGATAAATGAAACCAGCTTTCAACAGCTTCTCTATCTCTGCCTTAATCGCGGGTGCTTTCCTAGGATTCACTACCCACAAGCGTTGTCGAATAGGCTTAGCGTTGGGGTAGGTCTTAATCTCATGTTCGACAATACAAGGGTCGATACCTGGCATTTCATCGTACGACCAAGCAAAAATATCACGGAATCCTTTAAATAGCTTGGTGTATTCTAGAATCTCAGCATGGGAACATTCTGCCCCAATATAGACATTCTCTACTCTGCCACGATCGCAAGAGATGTTGATAGGAATCATTGAAGATATGTTGGCCATGTTTCCATCAGCCATCTGACCTAGAGAGCTTAATGGAACCATAGGACTACCAAATCTCTCACTAAGAACCACCCTAAAATCCTCACGCTCCAAGCAGTCACGCTCAGGAAGGAAGTACGATCTATGATGGAGTTCTTCCAATGGTGGCTCAACTCCTAATATAGCCTCAATAATCACTTCATCTGAAGGGAAAATCGTATCAAGGTAGTCGTGTGCATGAGAAGACTGTACTGCCCATGCCGGTAGCACATAAGGGTCCTCCTCCTTTGTCCGCAAAGAGGAAGGACTAGGCTCTACAACACACTTGAGATTAGCTTGATAGGCTATCATAGTTGCAGGCAACGGCATGTCCATCACGATGGGCTCACTCGGAGTACTCCGTGTAGGAAGAATCCAAGGATCTTCCATATAATTCATGTGAAAAGACACCAATCTCATAGATGTCAAAGCCTCACTGAAACTAGACCCTATCATAAGGATCGATGCAAGACAACTAAATATTCCCATGAGGGATGGATACATTCCTACACCCACACTCCCGGTTGTCAGCTGAGAGTGTTCAATGATTGGAATCGAAGCTCCCAAAGATGCAGTAATAGACAGATTCTTGAATGTTGTTTGATCAATCATTACGACCTTACCATTATGTGGAAAGCATACAATGCGGAATAGGGAAGAAGCAATGGCTTGCATACTATACATCCAATTCCTTCCCAGCAAGAGATTGTAGTGAAGGGGCGCATCAACCACCTCGACCTATATCGCAACGGTATTCCCTCCCAAATGGACTTTAAGGGAAGGAAGGATTCTATGTGGCCTAAATGATCTCCCATCGAATGCAGTTAACATGGTCACTGATTTAGATAGCTCAAGGGATCCTAGACCCTTCCAACATGATAAAGACATCACAGAAGTGGAAGTGCCTTTGTTAATCATAGTGCGCTTGACGGTCATATTAATACATTCTACGTGAATCAAAAGAGACACATAGTAAGGAAAGCAAGGCCGAAGTCCCGTGGTTTCAAATTTAATCATAGAGAAAGAATCATCATCATTCACACCAAGGGAAGAAAGCAACGCCTTCCTTTATGAAGGACAACTCTGAATCACTTCCAATGCGGACATCGCACAAGGAGTATGGACCAAATCCTAGACAACTGAATAGTTCTGGGCAGCTTGGGCATTTGTATTTGTGCCCCAAATGCTTAAGGACTCCCTTAGGAATGTGAGGTGTAGCTTTAGGTTTATCCATAGGTTTCTCAATATGCAAAGGGGACCTTGGTGGATCAGGCTCTTTGCCTAGGCTGGGTTGTGACGAACCATAATATTTCACACAGGTCACAACTTTTGCAGCACGTACCATGTTAATGCACCCACGACCACTACCCTCCGGTGGATCTTGATCACCACCAGACTGGTCATGGGACCTCGATTTCATATTTTGATTGTGTAGTAAAGGGTTAGTTAGCACAACTAGGCCCTGTGCCAAGAACCTCAAGGATTCCTCAATACAAGGGCACAAGTAAGTGAGGTGATAGTCCTTACATAACTTGCAAGGGAACTTAACTTTATGTTTAGCTTGCTTGTCCCCCCCCAACATTACTGCCGTTCTTGTCATTACTATTATCATTCTCATTCTTATTCCCATGCTTATGATTATTCTTACCCTTTTTTCTATTCCATTCGGGCTACTGGTTACCCTTCTGGTTCGACGATTGCACTGAAAGTACAATCGCCATTTGGGTAGGTTTAGATGAAGCTGTAGCTTGTCCTGAAGTAGATTGGTTGATTGACAATTGACTAACTTGTTTTGCAACTGAATCCACAGGTTTCGCACTTGCACAACCAACAATGCCATCGGCATGTGGTCTAGGTTTGACTTTGGGATCAAAACTAGAACGCGGAGCATTGGGAATAATATCATATAACAAACTGGACTGAGCATAAATCAAGTCCAGTTCCTGCGCCCTAAAAAACACTTGTTCCTCATTCTGCACTCTAGATGTAGAAACATCCTTCGCTATATATGGAAATAATGACTTGAGGACCACTCAAGGAGGAATTTCGACAGTATAAAGGCTTTAATTAACCTCTTCTATCTACGCCACTCTTGAATATGATCTGAGATATGTGTGGCTTTGTCTTGTCAAAATGTCAACAATAGTTCGGTACCAACGTCATAATGCATTGGTAGCTGGAAGTGGTTAAGAAAATTCATCGCAAGGTCATCGAACAAAGTGAATGCTCCCCTAGGAAGCTCTACATACCATTTCGTGGTTGGCACTGTAAGGGTGCATTGAAATAGTCATAAACAAATGGAATCCTGATGTAAGCAATTCGAAGAGCACCATAGGTGAATGGTAGGAATGTGTTCGCTCAAATCCTCTCCCTATTTTCCCTCGAACTTAGGTATGTCTAAGGGAAGCTTAGTAGGGACAGCCAGCCAAGCTAGGTCATGAGCTATAGGATCATTCAAATCTCAACAAGTCAAGAAGATTCAGCATCGTGAGGAAAGGGATCCTAGGATGATGAGGTCGATGGACCGATCCCTGATAGGTTTGATTCGTATAGGTCTAGTTACCACCACGGCCTTTGCCATAGTGCCCTCCTTCCATATGACCCGTATAGGGTGGTGTGGAAGGACCATAATGTGGTGGAACTTGACTATTAGGAGCTACGAAGCTGTAATTAGGAGAGTAACCAGGTTGTTGATACCCACCCCCATAAGGTGAAGAACCCTACCCATATTGTGTCCCATAATAGGGCCCATAAGTCATCGCATGCAATGTCCCATGGGACACTCCGTAAGTAGGAACATACATTCTGGAAGTAGGAATATACATTCCAAAAGTAGGACTGTGACCTCTACAAGTATGAGCATGACCTCCTGAAACAACAAGTGGTACATGAAGCTGAGACACAACAGGTCTAGTAACAGTAGTACGGACATAACTCGTAGCAACATTTCAGCCCGAAGGACCAAGTGAATGAGGTGGAGGGTGAACATTTGAAGAAGTAGGGACAGTGGATGGAGGGACCTAAGTAATAATGTACGTACTATTCCCTATCGTCACCCGTCATAGGTTTGGTATCCTAATAGGATCACTAACCCTAGACCTAGGAGGAATATGTGATGTAACTTCCACCACCGAGATGGAAGGTGCAATGTGACTAGTGCTCCAAAACCTCTCCACATGGTAAGGAATGAGAGTGCCCCTAGGCATAGTGTTAGGCTTGAACTTAGATTCAACATGAAATGCCAAATCATGTGTGGGAAAACCAGACATACCATAACTACAATAGCTAGTGCTTGTGGGCTCAAAATGAGTCTCGAAATCCTTCGGCATTCCATACCGGCAATGCGTTAATGGGGAATCAACCCTAGAGTGAGTAGGTCTATCATGAAAGGTTCCTATATCAGAAATCATAGGACCTAACTCAGCTAAGTCAAGTGAAGGATCGTAGGTAGGAGTAAACTCCCCATCATCTACAAGAATGGGAGAAGGTGGTTCATGAATACTTTCCATATGGTCTCCCATGGTGTGTGAATCAATGTGCAAAGTAGTCCGCCTGGACTATCTAGGTCTCTCTCCCAAAGGAGGAGGAGAAGTAGAAGGTGGAAGTCCTGCTAAACGACGAGAATGGAAAGGAGCCGCACCTGAATCCACAATGACTCAAAAAATTGAAAAGACTCTCTATTTATGCAAACCCTAGGCAAGCTATCATGCACAGAGCAATCACTAATAAAATCTAAAGCCAAATTCAAGCAATCAAGGGCAGGATAAGTGAGCTCCTAAATGAAGCAAGTATGTCTCGCCTAGGAGAGGATTGAGACTCCCATACACAACAAGCAGAGGTATGTAACCAATTATTGTGGCCCTCAGCTTCAAAGCGTAAAGCGACTGTGCTATCCGACCCCGACTTGGACAGGACACCCGCAGAATAACCCCTACAAAGTACCCCCGCGATATCCTAGGTAAGGCCACTAAGGTCACCTCAACATAATCAATGCTCAGGTAGACAATCGTAGGTGGGATTGACCTTATGGACAAGGTAGCAAAGCCCAAAACTCTCAAAAGATCCCCCAGATACGAATACAATCCTGGAAATATCTCTGGTGCTACTCAATTATGACTAGGGGTCATCCCAATCAATAGCTGCTCACATTTCCTCGTGCTTAAATCCCTTTTGAGAGGAGGATCCTAAGAAACACTAGTTATACCAAGGATTTCACACACTCACCTGGACAGACACATAGATGTTGTTGTTTAGTGGTCTTGTAGAATTTACTCACAATGAACTATTCCAAGACCCTAAAGCCTAAGCTTGTTGGTGCACCCTAGAAAAGAAAAGAGTGTAATTTATTTTAATTTAGCGTTGTTTTGAATTGGCTTTATTATTCAAAATAGGGATATGGCCGTGCAATTAATGGTGTTATGACACAACATGAAGTAAAATGCACACCTAACAATCAATGCAAATTGATTGTGTCCATGAAAATAGGGTATGCTACTACATGAAATGCACAATTTTTCTTCAAATGATGAATGCAACCCTTTCTATATAAAATCCTAACTAATACTCCAAAGCAAGTCTAGTGCAAGTACAATGCAAAATGCAAAATGTAATGCATGATGATAAGAAAATGTTTTTGTATTTTTTGAAATAAAATGATATACAAAAAGCAAAAGAATGATTCTATGACCCGTATACTCTGCAAGCACACTCAAACAACACTCAAGCAAAGCACTAAGGTAAAAGCACTCTAATGCACTAATCCCAAACAAAAAATCGAAAATGCCATGACAAGAACCTTCTTAAAAAAAAATTATCCTAAAAAAACGTCTCTGGTCAGAAACAGAGGTATAAACACACAAAGGCAGTGCCAAAGGAGACTCATCAATCATCAAAATTCACCCAGCAACCATTTAGCTTCACCTAAAAGGAAAAACTAAGGGCATACGCGACTGTTCGTAGTAAACCCGTGTGTATACGTGGAAATGGTAGAGAAACCCGCGTGTATACATGACTGTGAGTTAAAAACTTGTGTACAGGAAGAAAGGTGCATAAAATCAAGGAAAACAGACAAGCTGAGACAAACTTCACACCGGTCAGACACTACAAATCATACATGCCCCTAGACCCGACACAAAAACAAGAGAGAAAGATCAATTCAAATTCATTGAATGCCGATAGAACAAACCCCAAAGGGAAACTACTAGGAACTCCCCAACGGAGTTTCCAATTCTGTTATGGAGAGTAATTCCTATGGCTTGGGGTACCACAACAGACAGCTTGAATCCAGAAATCAATCTTTTCCAATATGCAATAGAAAGTAAATTTCTAACACTAAAGGATCAGACCTCATACCTTATTCCAGACGGTTGAAGTAGATCCCCGTTGAGCTTTCCAACTTCAGCTTGAATTGATAAATTACTTCCTCAACAACAAGTAAACAATACAAGCATACTATATATCATTGTGTTATATCTATTCTACCATATATAATCAACAATGTATAAGCATTTGAAATAATCCCATGGATAAAATATTCATTCAAACACACATTATTGGATAGGAAAAGGTATTTCTATTAATATAAATCAAAGATTACAATAGATACAAACTCTGACGGCACATTTGTGAACCAGAGAAACTGAATCCCCCACTTGGGCCTCCACCATCTCAATCCTCCATCTCTCGATAGCAATCTCACAAGAAAAAGGCAAGCTTGGGAAGAACACAAAAGTGCTCCAAGGGACAAAGGGATGCAGACTCAAGCATAAGTTTCGGCAACAATGGACTATAGTTTCTTTGCTCTCAATTCTCTCATATGCCTTCAATGTACCATAGAGTTCCTTATATAACTTTTCAAAGGGGTAATGAAAGGTCGAATCCGAGCGATCTCAAGGCATAGGGAAGGCCAGGAGTCAAGTGTATCAGATCCATGTCAAGGAAAACTCCAAAAGGATTTGGATTTTTGTACACATCCCGATGTACACGGTTTTAGGGGTCAAACCCGTGTATATATGCGATTAAGGGTTTAAAAGTTGCATGTATCATTTTTCACATGTTTTTAGGGATGATCAAGGAAACATCAAAGGACAAAAAATGGTCCATGGGGTCTAAGGAGTTTGCAGCGGGACAGGGGAAGGCAATACAATGTGTGATTTACCTGGAGTGGTAAAATCAGCTATAACAATGACCGGCTTGCTCATGACACTAGGTGGGGGAAAGAGGAAGGGAATCGTGTGGACTGGAGATGAGCCCACAAAACTCCCGGCTGGTTGCATTTGGGGGTGAGGTTGTGGTTGCGGTTGCGCGTAATGCTGATGCTGTGGGTGATGTTGTGGCTACAGATGTTGTTGTGGTTGTGGTTGGGGCTGGGGCTGCGGTTGTTGTTTGGGTGCAGCGGTGCTTGATGAGACCATGCACAAGTCTGTAGTTTTCTTTTTTGTCGGTGGTGGTGACACCAACGGGAAAGGAGCCATCATGGTGGGATTGGTAAACAACCTAGGGCCCACATTCAATGGTGGGGAAGCTGGTGTGTTTTCAACCATAGTGTTGGTTATGGGGATGACATTAGCGTGTGTGGTCACCCCTTGCGGCTTAGTGGTGGTGATGGTAGGAATAAAGTTGGTAGGTGCTGTTAACCCTTGTGGATCATGGTAGGTGAGCCGGTCCACCATTAAAATCTTCTCTTCATGGGGGAACATCATGAGGTGGAAGACAGTTGACGCAACTACTTGCATGGCGTACATGTAACTCCTTCCAAGGAGGAGGTTGTAATCTAGTTGAGCGTTGATGACCTCAATGTCAATCATGACTATCTTCCCGGCTAACGTGATGGGGACATGAGGGAGGATTCCTTGGGCTTTAGTGGGGTGTCCATCATAAGCCCATAGAGTCATGGAAGATGGTTGCAGAATAGGTGATCCAAGCTTCTGCCAAACCAAGGTAGACATGACGCACATGGATGCCCCCTCATCCACTATGCATTGGTGCACAACCAAATTCCAGATGGACACTGGGATTTGGAAGGTGATAGTGAAGGGCATACGTGGCTCTCCATTTTCTGTGTCAAAGGTGATCATCTTGGAATTAGAGGGATCTACTGCCCCTAGACCGGCTAGTAGGGATTTTTGCTACATTGGGCACATTTTAAGTACCTCAAGATCGGACATGGAGGTTGGCATTTGGGCCAAATTATCCACTACGTTGTAGCTGACTGTAGCTCTAGCTGTGGCATTATTGGTGATTCTGCATATGGGGGGCCGTGAGAATGGGGGTAACTGGAGAGGTAGGCTGGTTTTCTTAGACATGGATGCTGCTGATGAGTCAATAGGTTCAGTAGTGGTACCGTATTGGTTTTGTCTGGTCTGTAAGTTGACCTCTTTAGTGGTCATGGTCATCAGGTGGTGGACACCTGTTTCGGCAATGGGTGGTGCCCCTGGATCATTGGGATTAGCCTGGGGAGGGGTAGCGGTTTCCACCAATCCTTGGACTGGTAGTGGGTTTTGAAGCACCATGGGAGGAGATCCTTGTAGTGTTGGGTTGGGTTGTGCTTGGTTTGTAGCATTGGCAGCCTGTTGGGCCTCGTTTTGAATGGCCTGCTTCGTGTGACCCATGAGGAGACACTCAAATGTATAATTCCCATAGACCTCACAGAGTGTGCATGGTTGGTTTGTGCGCAATGGGGCATTGCGTCTTGGTGCATTTGGTCGCGGGGGATTCTAGGCTGGATGGTTTGCTGTGGCATTGTTGGGAGTATTTTGTTGTTGACCGCCTCCTTGCGGTTGGTTGTTGCATTGGTTATGGGGTCGGTTATTTCTAGCTTGCCCTTGTTGATTGTTGGGGGTAGGCTGGTTGGGATGGTTTTGTTGTGCAAAGACTTGTCCCAACGGAGCGAGTGGAGCAGGTGGAGCGGGGTTAGGGGCTAGGGATTGAACTTTTTGCACTAGTGGTGCATAGTATATTTGTGGGGGTGGTGGTGCCATGAATGTGGGCATTTTCCTCACATACTGCTGTGCTATCCAAGCCATAGCTTGATCCTATTGTGGTGGCATAGGTTGTGCATAGGAATTTGTCGCTCCGGACTGAGACATCATTCTTAGCATAGTCCGGAGCTTGGTTCTGGTAAGCAACATTAGCAGTGTTACTTGGTTGTGGTGCTGTGGAAAGTGGTGTCAGTTAAGGATGTGGTTGTTGGGAGACTAACCCTATGATTCCATCCGCTGCGTGGGATTCCCTCGGTGCATTGTGGTAAGAGGTACTTAGATGAGGAGCATCTAGGATGACGGTATACAAGTATCCCGACTAGGCCTAAATGAGATCAAATTGTTGGGCCTTCAATATGGCCACTTCTTCAGATTGGGGACGTTCAGATGCGACATCCTTTGCGATGGGCAGGAGAAAAGTCTTGAGGAACCAATCTAAGAAGATCCTGTCATCAATTTAGATCTTGCACAAGCTGCGGTGCCACCGCCATTCATGGATATGATCAATGATGTGAGTGGCGGTGTTTTGGCAACAGGATAACAGGATCTCCACTCCCTTTTCATATCTGACCAGGAGCTGGAAATACTGCAGGAACATGAAGGCTAGGGAGTTGAAGTTGGGGTACTTGGCTTGTGGCAGCTCAATATACCATTTGGCTGCGGCACATGTAAGGGTGCGTTGGAACAACCTTAGTCTGATGGAGTCTTCTACGATGCTATTGGATGAGCACCATAGATGGAATGCCATTATATGATTTTGGGGACATTCCCTGGCTTTGCCTTCAAACTTTGGGATGTCTGAAGGCAGCTTAGTTGGCATGTGTGGCAAAAAATATTGGTGACGGATGGGGTCATTCATCAATCTTGCCAAGTCAGGCAAGTTCAAATGAGCCATGAATGGCAGATTTGACCCCAAATTGATGTGGGATGGGGCTGCAATGGGGGTGGGGTTTGCAGGTGCATAATGCATCTGCACAACTAGGGGTGCTTGTGGTGGCACCATGGTGTATGGCCCAATGCCCCCAAGTGTTGTGGGTGGGATGGTGTGGGTGGTTGGTGCACTACCCCCCTGCGTGACAGGTGGGATAATGTGTGTGGAGGGGCCACTGCCCCCATGTGTGGCCGCTGGACCAGCTTGGCTGGTCACTATGGGTGGTGGCAATTGGATAATGAAAGTCTACATGACTATGCTTGGGCTGCTTACCACATTGTGGGTGGCTGGTTGTGATGTGGACATGGGTCCACTTGTTAAGGTTAGGCCGGAAAATGGATTCGGGTTTGCAGTAGCCATGGGGCTAGATGGTGCGGTGTGGAGGTCTGGTTCATATTGATATGGTTTTGAATCAGAATTAGAGTTTGTGTGGCCCTCTGATGGTGTGGGAGATCACTAAGAATGGCTATGACAGTGTCAACTGGGTGTTCCAAATGGTGGTGGTTCACCTCTTAGGCGTGAGGAAGATCGTGGAGGATCAATTTTGTTGGCTTGTGTGTATGAAACTGGTGGGTATGAAATTTGGACCCCAGTTTCAATGGCTTCCTACTGGCTGAAGGTGGTCTCTTGGCCACCAAGACTATAAGAAAACAACGCTTGGCTTGTTCCTCATGGGTAACTCTACTTAATTGGAAGGGGTCATTGCCAGTTTTGCTTGGCAATTCCTCTTAGCAACGAGCTACTTTGGGATTCCTGTGGTACTCCTCACAATGAGTTTTTGGGAAAATCCCAATTACGTCCCACAGTTGTAGCAGTCAGGGATTTATTTCCTCAAAGACTACAGAGTTGGTTGAATTTAGTGTAAATTTGGTAACTTTTAAGGCTCACTCAGTGTCAAGAACTGAGTTGGGTTAATTATGTGGTATGGTGTGTTGGTTTGCAAAAATGTAAACACAAACTTGTAAGTAAATATGGTGATTAACCCTGAATTGTTGGCCTAAATAAGTGTCTACCTCTTAGTGGTATTCTTCCTCAACCAAGAGAAGGTGCTGGGCTCTCAACACAATGGGACTAAGCCCATCTGTAGATCCTCAGGTCACCTCCCAAGTGCTAGGTTGGTCAAGAAGGGAGGATGCTTAGCTCCATGAGAAGCCCTCCTTCTCTCCCCCCCATACCTTCTAGGTCACCTGGTTTTAGTGGTTTGGTAAAAATGACATGGAGTGCCTAGATCTATACGAGTTGTCCCTTCATCGTATTCCAGAATACCCCGAAGGGTGATGACTGGGTAGAGGAGGAAGGGGGCAGCAAGATCATTGATTTTAAGTTGATTTTAGATAGCATAGGTTCATTTTACTAAGCCATAATGATTTAATTAACATTTACACATCGTTCATGAAATAAAATGCAGAAAATAAAAATAGAAACTGTAATTAAAAAGCCCAAAAATGGGTCGCGCACCTGTAAAAGTCTCATTTTTGTGAATTGGATTCTGATCAAACCGTGAGGAATTACCTCAAACGGTTGAAAACCCACTTCGAAAATAGGTCCTAAGACAGGCTAGTTTTTATATTCGCAAATGGCTCAACTGTTTGGGTAGAAAACACGCCCAAACACAGGTAAATTTTCAAAAATTCGATTCGGCCATTTTTGGATAGTTGAGTGATTTACAAACCATGAATGGCCAACAATAATTGGTACTATGGCCAAATGGGATTGGATTTGCCTTGGGGAGTCTCAGAAATAACTATAAATTTAAATAAATAAGAATCTAAGATGGATTTAACATGAAATTTCTGAACAACTAGGGCAAAAAATTTTAAAAACTTGGAAATAAAAATTTTGGACCAGGGATCCTGTGGGATCGACCCAGTGGAGTCACCAAAGCTGTAGTGAGAATTTATCCTCAATATAGGGGTAAAAATGGCTCCCTTGTGCCTATAGGGAACAAGGGTAGGTTTCTACCCTTAGAAAACAGTAAAAAATGGAAGTAAAAATGACTGAAATAGAGCTACGAATTGAAACTAAACTAATCTAAGCAATAACAAGTAAATGGCAGCTACTGTAAACTAAATCTAAGATCTAATGGTATAAAACAAAGAAGAATAAATGATGGAGCACTGGTAAACCCCTCTGCAGAAAATGGGTTAGGGTTCCGCCTCCTTAAAACCTGCAAAAGAAACCTATACTACTATGGAAGCAACCTGCAAACAAAGTCAATGGAAAACCTGCAAATGAAAATATTGGTTAGAAGATAAAGTAAGCAAATGAACATGCATAAAAATAAGCTATACCTCACTTAGGTGGAAATGGGCCACCATGCCCTAGCTCATGGGATCACCTCTCTCTTGGTTGGGGAGCAATGGCTTGGAGAAATGGAGATGAAGGAGAGGGAGAGTGGGTGGTTTGAGAGCAAGAGGTCTCAAAGTATCCACAGGTAGCATAATAATATGCAAATGAGGAGTGTTTTGAGAGTGACCCCCCAACCTCCTTATATAGTTTTTCCAATGTATTTTAGGGTTTTAAGCCCTTGGTCGGGACTTTAGCCCCTTTCATGGTTTTAGCCACTTTTTTAGGGCTTTAGCTCATGGGGGTCTATTTTGGGCTCTTTTGGGGGTTTTTTTAGCCCTTTTCTTCATCCTTGGGCTCTTTTGGAGGTGTGGGGGTCAAATGGAAGGTCATGGAAGGTCTTATGAAGTGAAATGAGTGTTGTGAGATGGTGTCCTTGGGTGGTGTGGGCCATTGCGAGCTGTACGAGGGATTTTTTGGGTGAACAGCTTCGGTCGCAACACCTCCTCGTGTGATGACAGAAATGTTTGGATCTATTGGCTTAGAAGCAATCATATAAATGTTCAATTTAGGATTTGGGTTTGGGTTTAGATTATCTGGAGGGTCAGGACCTATGATGGTCCCAACTTGCCACATTGCGATCAACTGAGGACATTGCTCAACATTATGGTCCCGTCCCTTACAATATGAACATGTCTTTGTAGGTTCTAGGAAATATCTGGCATAGTGACCTGGTTGTCCAAAGTTAGGGCATGTAACCTAACCTCTTCCTCTACCAAATCCTCCTCCTCCTCCTCCGCCTTTGATGTTTCTGCCACCCCTTCCTTGAGGGTGTGGTTACTATAGGGGGTACCGATTCTGTTGATATTGCGGTTGATAGTGATTATGCTACACATATGGTTGTTGTGGTGCATAATGATGTTGGTACTGGTTTTGATACTGACTGGGAAGGAAATCTGTAGGATGATATGATGCTTGTGATGTTTCATCCTAAGTCTGCCCCTCATTCTTCATCAAGTATGTGTCGATCGTTTTTCCTTCAGGAGTTGGTATGCTCGCAATCCTTCTTTCCTTTCCTTACTGACTTACAAAATTTATAGAATAGGTTTGTGGGAGTGCTTAAAATATTTTGCAAGTATAGATAGTATTCATCATGGTTTCCTCTAGTCTCACATATGCAGCACCAAGGTAGTCCATGGGTACTTAATGGGTTGGGTGCATCGGATGAGATGTAATTCATGAAGGACATACAATTATCGTTGGTGTGTCCATATGTTCTACATTTTCTGTACCATAAATATTCATGGGCTTCCTTACCCTTCTTGATGTCTTGTAACTGTATCTTTATATTATCCAACTGTGACTGGATCTGCACCATTCCTGCATCACCGTCACCGATTGGTGAGGCCTCTAGCTTCATTTCCAACTCTAGCACTTATGTCCGTGACTCAAAATTTTGTTGCATTAATGGGCCTCTGATGTGTGGTAGTAGAGCAAAAATAAACCACTTCTTATGTTGAACATCTGACATCTGGAAACTTACTTTGGCCATCAAGGTCTTAAGCCATTGGTTGAAGCCCCATACAGAATCTGCTAATTCTTGTTTGATTTCCTTGATCTAAGTGATACACTTTGACTCATATTTAGGTTTTCTGAACTTAGAGATCATTATGGCTAATATCTCTTCAAGGGTTTTCTGTGGTGTTCCTTGTGGTACCATGCAGAACTTCATAAACCAGTCAAGTGCATGACCCCTTAGTCATGATCATGTATGCTTTCTTTATGTCTACATTCTAAACTAAGAGAACCATCCAAATAGCTTCACAGATGAACCATTGTTGCTCTGGATCTTCTACTCCATTCCCATTCAATGTGGGTAAGTGAATATCCATCATAGCCATTGAGTTGGCGTCAAGTTTATCTGATGAATGATTAAATGGGGGTGTTTTCTCTTGCACACTAGTTGCAGTGATAGCACTATCAGTATTAATATTTCTTTCAAGAGATGAGGCTCTAGACC
Source organism: Pseudotsuga menziesii (assembly GCA_001517045.1). Taxonomy (NCBI): domain Eukaryota; kingdom Viridiplantae; phylum Streptophyta; class Pinopsida; order Pinales; family Pinaceae; genus Pseudotsuga; species Pseudotsuga menziesii. The sequence continues at coordinate 423,318 of LPNX010076367.1, forward strand.
TTACCTATGGCGACACTCCTAGGGTGATGTAGTTGCGTCCTGACCGTGGTGTCTCCATAGTCCCTTCATAGTCTTCTGCTCTTTCTGAAATTGGGCTATAGTACTCCTCTTCATCACAAGATCCTTTGCCTAGCTGTGACTAAAGTTTGTTCTCACTCTCCTTGAAAAAACTAGGAACGTGTCGACCTTCCTCTATCTTTCTTCTCTTCCCTGATCTAAATCTCGTTCCACTCCTTAGGAATCCAACTTCTAGTTCAGTTTCTGTACTTCCTAGGAACATCTCAACTCACCATTTCCCATTTATTGACAAGTCATCTATGACATAGCCTTCCTCTGGGGTATGTGGCTCAACTATTCAACTGCAAGATACCCTTCTCATAAATGAGCATCTTGACCAATGTACTAATAGATAACAAATATCTTCTTCGGGTCCTTGGAAAAAATTTCTTTCATTCTCAATATATGAGGTTATAGCCTCTACTGCAAAATTAGTAATATATCCTTGCAAAATACTATCAACGCAAAAATCAATAGCTCTAAAGATGGTGTTACTTACACTGGTTACTTCGTGCACCAACTGATTACTCCACTTGACTGCTTCTCTTCTCTAGAAATTATGTCTTCCTTCTTTCCAATATTGACAACCTCTCATGTAGTATAGTGGGAAACTCTGCGAAGAATATGTCATGAATATTCGAATATATGCATTTGTCCACCCAGTTTTCTGTGCTCAACTAAGATCATGCGCTCTTCTCTTGTGCGAATGCTAGCATATTAGACTCCATCCAGTCCTCTATATCATTCTTCATTGGATGCCACAACATTTCCCTCAACTCAAATGGTTAACGGTCCTGGAAACAGAACCATTTTTTGGCCTCTTTATCTTCCTTGTCTCGAACCATGGTTCAACAACAACACAATACCAAAGAGACACCAAAAGACATTGGCTCTACAGAGCAATATCAGTCAGCAACGCCCGTGAGGAAGGTGTAATCTCACCCGAGATATCTTAATGGGTAACTTCAAGAACCATGTTTTCATAGTTGGAGAGGGATTATAGTTCCTTGGCACACTGTCAAGGTGCTCAACAAAGACGATGGGATGGATTCCTTCAATCTATAACAATGGCACAACCAAGTGCCATAGGTCACTTGCGTGACACTACCTTGTCCTTAAAATTTACCAACTGGTGCAATTATGTGACGCAGTCGATTCCTTATACTTGACAGACAGTGCACGACTTATATTTTAACTTAGAAACTTAACAATGAACTCATACATAATAGTACATAAATACTTTTAAACAATCATTCATTCATACTGAGACATACACTAAACAACAACTGTAACTGTAATAATGTAAGTTAAGAAAACATTCACATAAACATTCATCATTCAACAACATTCATCCATATAACACAGGAGATAACATGGAAACCCATATGGGAAAAAACACCAAGGTGCTCTTCATCTGGCATGAGAAATATAGGTAGCACCTTGTAGCCTACAACTTGCAGAATGTTCTGAAGATATGTCTTCTGGACTCAATCTCCTTACTCTCATGCTCTCTGGTTTATTCTCTATCTACTGCCACTAATCAGCACATAGCCTCAATCGACTCTTCTACTTTCCTAGTAGTCTACACACATAGCTGCAAGATCTACAACTCAAAAGCCTTCTACTTCTACCGGAATCTCCTCTGATTCAAACTTACTACTTCTACTCTCTAACATTCTAGCTTGCTGAATCTACTGAATCTAACTGAATCTAATCTCACCTAGTCTAACCCTTATACAGAGTAGGTTCCTTCTATTTATATTAATTACAGGACCACGCAGGGTCGATTGAGTACTACTCAGTTATTACAGACTTAGGTAGGTACAAAATATCTTTGTTACATTAAATATAGGCACATACCTAGCCATGAAATTCATGTAATGAATTAACCACAACCTTAAGTAGCTGCAGAAAACGTCTTTCAGCTCATTTGTACTAGTCATAACTAGCCGCAAAACTGTCCTTCTGTCTTCTGTTGGTTCGTCCTTCTCTAGTCTTCCTTGACTTACACCTATCTAGCATTAACTGTTCTACCTGCCTATTTCATCGACTCTATATTTTCTTTTCCCCATTGCAGCAACCCTCTTGCAGCTTTCTTTGTTTTGTGCTTCATTTCCATCTTTGTCCTGCCTCTCTCCGTCGTGCGCATGTTTTATCTTTCTACATCGGTTCATTTGTTTCGTTATTGACCTACTTTTCCCTTGTCATGCATGCACTATTCCTCCTTTGCTTTCGTGTTAGATTCTTCCTTGTGCACTTTTCCTAGCCAAACAAGAGACTATCAATGAAAAAGAGACCCCACTGGAGTCTTCTTCCTATTTTCAGACTCTGTAAAAATGAAAACACCATTAAGCATTTACTCTCTCGGGATCGCTAAAAATCCACGAGATTCTGTCATAACGGTATCTTTAGGTGCCACCCCATATATTATAGTTCAATAGTATTCCCCCATTGGGTCACATTTTTTCAGAGTATTATGTGATGAGTCTTCCTTGCATCCCCTCAACATCAAAATTCTAAGTTACCTGCCCCCCAAGTATTTCCCATCTACAGTTACATTCTTGGTATTATAGCTATGATCCCTCTCGCATCAGTCTATTTCATTATCTTCCAAGTAAGCACTAGTTTCATACTTTGAACAAAGGAAGTTTGAGTCCCCCATACTCCTCCTACCCATGTTCTCCCATTTATTGTGTCACTCCATAGATTTTCCCACATATTTGGTTATCCCCCTCGTGCTTTTGGTCAAGGAAACCTTATTGCCTTAGTCAATCATAGGTCTTCCTCTGTCAACAACAACACACCTATTCCAGAGGATAGACCCAGAGGTCCCTGTATCCTAGTTTCATTAACATTATTGATGAGTTCCTTGGGCCACTTGAGAGTAGTCATTAGTGCCTCTTGGGATGGTTGTGTCTCACATGCTAGACTTCAACTACATTATCACATCGTTGAGATTCATATAGGGTATTGGTCTGTGCAGTATTTGGTCGAAGACCCCAATTGTCACCTGACTCTAGCACATTGGTGAGTCTATTAAAGGACCCATACAGGTTCATGTCCCTTGTGATTTATGGGTTGCATTGGAAATAGTGTTCAGAATCCCCCAGATCAGTGCTTCTGTATAGATTCATGATTGATGCGACATAGTGTACCATAGAGACTTTGAATCTCTGTTAGTGAGTCCCTACTGTTATGTAAACTTCCAGATCCAGCATGTCATTAGTTGTAAAGATATTGCATTCCATGATAATGCCATGGGTCCTATGTATCAGTTCTTCAGATCAATATTGTATTCAGCCTCTTATTGAGGCCACCATTACGTAACAACAGTTGTATAGGACTGGCTCTTGTATTTTGGAACCTTGGTCCCATTATTTATTCTTTTGACATTGTTATGAGCATGGGTATGCCTGCCTCATCTATATACATGTCACATATTCTTTATATCTCACACATTGTTGGAAACCAATATTAATACAAAAACAAAAATCCATCGTGTCTCGAACGAGGAAGCACCACTTCTTCACAAGTCTCTCCACTATCTGCAAGATCCTATGATGTTCATCAGCCATACGATGAGCTCCTACTGTCACACATTAGGGGGCAATATATTAATATAAAAAATTTCTCAACTAGCTCTACATGGCCTACACCACATAAATACATCCATTTCCTAACCTTTTTTCCTCATTTTTGTCCTCCACACATTTTTTTAACCTTATTCTCTCTCAAAAAGCTCAAAAATATTAAAACGGGCCTAAAAAATCCACAAAAGAGCTAAAAATCTCACAAAGGGTCTAAAAACCCTAAAAGAGCTAAAAAACACAAAATGGGGCTTAAAACCCTAAGTAGGGTCTAAAACCCTAATTAGGGGCCAAAACCCTAAATGAGAGAAAAAACTATAAATAAAGGGTGGAGGTCCCCATCACAACATGACTTATCCCTTCCATCGTTATTATACTTGCATGAGTACCTTGAGAGACCATCATTATCAAACTACTCATCCCAAGTCACCAGACATTCCATTTGCCCCACTTGCTCCCATTTTTGTGTGTTGAGTCACCCTCCATACTACCAAACATGTGGAGAGGTGGTATCATTCTGAGTTAGGTCACGGTGGCCCTATTTCAAGTAAATTGGAAGGTATAACAGTCTCATTGTTTTTTGTTTAGTTTTATATATTGTTTGTATTTATTTATTTTTGTTACTAATCATTTATTTGTAGCTAGTCCTTCCATTGTGAACTATACACTTTCGTCCCTTTGACGTAATGGAGGTGCATTTGCACGTAGCCAGGATGAAAACCCATCTATATAGGGTGTATTCTAATTGTAAAAGTTTAAAAGGTCATAAAATTGGTCCTAGGGGGGGGATTTGGTCATGTGGATGCTTGTTTTTCGACCCAGAGCCCCCACTTAACCCCTAAACCCACTTTTGAGTCAAATTAGTAATTTTCAATTATTAATTTTGTTTTTCTCTCCAAAATGACTAAGAGGGTCAAATAATTTGGAAAATTGGAGAAAATCCAATTCCTAAATCAAAGGCAACTTGTCTGGGACTTGTATCTGATGTTTCAAATTTGTTGAAGAGCTTGTCTAGGAAATTTATGGGCATAGAGGAGAATCTTAAACCATTAAAGGAGGGGCTCCAACTCATTTCCAGAAAAGGGGGTCAAATTCTCTCATGGAGGGTGGTCTTATCACTTGGATGAAGTGGTTAGATGAGGAAAAGGATTTCCAGACCAAGTGGGATACCTTAATATAGTTGGAAGCCTTCCCTCCCATGAATTCAAACCTCCTCCCACCATTATATTGACCACCAAAAACACCTCACACTTGTCAAATTAGCCCCATTGGGAACCAGTTTAGTCATCTTCTGGACACAATCTTAGTACTTCTAGTATATCGAGAATTCCCTTCCCGTAATTCAACTCATTTCTTAATAATTAAAACTGACCAAGTCACATTTTCAAATTTTTTAACTTCAACAAAATTATTTCACTTTGAATCCATTGGTAGTGATCTGATCTGCAAATATTTTATTCTCGCTTTATGTGTTGATGTTATGATGTTGAATATTTACTTAAATTTGCAAACAATCTTGTATCAAAATTTACTTCGAAAAAATCCTAAACAACTTACTTCCATCAATAACGATTAAAACTTAAAGAGCCTTATATAACTCTTTCTTAGGAACCACCCCCCTTGGATTCCTTAGGAGTTTGTCCTAAATGGAGGATTCAAGATCAAGTGATAGTACTTCACTCAAGACTTCCCCCAAGGACACACCTAGCAGCTTGAATATTTCTGCTGCACTTAACCCCAAGTGTGTGAAAGGAGCAAACTGGTTTTGGCAATGTTTCTAGGGATAATTTTTTTTTTCCTGTGGTATGACTTGCCCCTTTTCTTTTTGTTGTTTACCCAAGAATTTCTTTATTGATCTAGTCGAACAATTTTTAAATCTACTCAGTCCATCTAGCGACTCCATAATTTAAAACAACTTCAGGGTATTCTACCAGAAGAAAATCACACAAAGTATCTAAACATTTTTCTAAGCTTGAAAGGGTCTTACAAAAAATATTGCATATACTTGAGTCTCGTAGAGGCCTTGAAAATCTAGCGGATGAGTCTATTTCAGACATCCAATTCTTGTTCACAATGGCATCTCCCGTTAATCATGTGGTTAATCCTCTTAGTCAAATGGATGCTTTCTTTCTTCCCCTTAATTTCACTAATATATAAGGTCATCGTCATTCCATACCATACAAATCTATATAGAAGCTACCTACCTTCCAAGGAAACAAATCCATTTCTATAGAAAGTCATCTTAGCAAGTTCTCAAAATGTCTCCTTAGTTGGTGTCGGGATCCTGCCAGTCAACATGATGATACATGAAGGTTTTTGCTTTATCACTTGAAGAAGATTCCTGTGAATGGTACATCAACTTTGCTGATGATTCATATAACTCTTGGGACTCCTCCAAGAATGGATTCATGGAAATATTTGTTGAAAAGAAGGAGTCTCGTTTCTTATTAAATTCACTCCACTCCATCAAGAGAAATGAAAATGAAATGATGGAGGAGTTAAATAAAAAATTTAGAGATCTAATTGCAAGCATGGATAATGAATTCAAGCCTCCTAATAAATCCATATTGTTTTATTACATAGAGGCACTCAATGGGGAAATTAGATATTAATTGAGAGACAAATAACCCACTTACCTTAAGGCTTCCCAAGCATTAGCCATTAAAATTTATAGAAACATGCAGGATTCAGGTGAGTCTAATTTTCCTGGTTTTACCAGAGGGTAGACCAAACAAGAATCCAAAGGAAAAGAGCCCATGCAAGAGGCATATGATAATAATATTAAGGAGTTAAATGAAAAAATGGAATCCATGGAAACCACTTACACTAATCAACTAAAAAACATGCAGAATCGATTAGTGACCATGGAAATATCTAACTCTAATCAGAAAAATTTCCATCCTAAAGGCAATTGGGTTCCTAAGAATGATCATTATAAATATAATAATATTCCAAATCAACCGGATACAACCAATGTGATTCAAGAAGTGATCCCTTATTGTAGACCTTGTGATCCACTTCATGAAGAATCTATTTGTTATGTGGCACAATGAATTTTAAAACAAGGAATTCCTAAGAGTGGCAGTAGTGAAGAAGTTTCAAGCAAGCCTAAATACATCAATGCATTTGGCCATATGTATCTCGTGTCTAAAGGAGACTGGAAGAAAGAAAATGAGTATAGTCAAGAGGCGGATAATTTAACTAAGAACGATGGTGGTATGCCTACATCATAGCAGATTCTAGAAATGCCTAAGTACAAAGGAATCACCCATCAAAGAAGAGAAAATGTTTGAGCTCCAAAAATTAATCAATATCAAGTAATCACACCTCATGAACCAAATGGTATTATTTATATGGGTGTTTTTTTTCAAAAATTTAAAGTATCAATTCCTGCAACTAAAGTGATTAAAATTCCAATGTAACAAGAAAAGTTGATGAAAGTGTTAACTCCTACTCCTCCTAAGAAAATAACCTTTCAACAAAGACAAGAAAAAATCAGTCCAATAAAAAGAGATGGCTTCATTGACCTTCCAGTTATTTAACAAACTAAGGAATAGGGAAGATAATATCATCCTCCATTTTATATTTCACTATTGATGAATGATCTTCTTCTTCATAACTGTATGTTAGATTCTAGGTCTTCAGCCAACATAATGACGAGGAAAATCATCGAGCAGTTAAACTTAAAAATCACTAGACCATATAATAATGTTTGTGCCATGAAATCTAGATAATTTGAGCTTTTTGGTATTATTTTTGGTTTTCTAGTCATATTAGATAAGTACCCTGATATCCATCTAAACATGGATATTCTCGTAATTGATGTACCTAATAAATAAGGTATGTTTCTATCAAGAAAGTGGGCTGCTGAATTAGGGGGATCCATTCAAATGGACTAGACTTATGCCATCGTTCCTTTATCTGATGATACAATGGTGAAGTTTCATAGTGAAAAATAAAAGAAACATTATGTAGAAAACCCCAAGAAACCTTCCAATGAATATGTTTACCACACAGATAGTATTGAAAATTATTCTTGCTAGTCTACCTTGTTGGACCCAGTTAAAGAAAAATTTAAAGATGAAAAGGTAAATGAAATATGAAAGATGACTTTTGATGGATCTCATTCAAGATCTGAAAAGGGAGCTGGATTTTTCATCAATTCACCTAGAGGGCAAGTTTTTAACTTTGCCTTTAGGTTAGAATTTCAGGCAACCAATGATGTAGTATAATACGGCGCACTCCTACTTGGTTTGGAAATAGCTAAAGATATGGGGATTAAGATGTTGAATATAAGAGCTGACTCTAATTTATAAATCCTCTAAGTTAAGAACCATTTTCCCTGCAAATGTAAAAGCTTAAATAAATATAGGAATGTAGTGCGGGATACAATGGAATTATTCAATGCCTTAAATATGACTAGCATCCATAGAGATCAAAATAGATTAGTAGATAAGCTAGCTATAGAAGCTTCAACTCTTGAACCTTCAAAAGAATTGCTAAATGGTTTCGGTAAAATAGAGATTAAATTTATACCATCAGTCATAGATAACATGGAGCATTGGAAGCTATTTCACGATGATGAATATATTTTGAAATTTATCCATAACATACAGGAATTTTCAAACTTAAATGTCAGTTTTTAGGATGAGGGTAAAGAGTATCAAGGAAAACGTGATCAATTCAACGATCCAATACCTTGTGGTCTATTTTCACTTGAGCATATATTTGATAGGAAGTATAGAAGGAAAAAAAACATAGACTCAATGAATCCTGGGGATTACATTGAGATCAACATTGGAACAAATAATGAACCAAAAATGATAAAAATTGGAAAAAGTACTTATGAAAAGGAAAGGAATGACTTAGTAAATCTTGTTAAAGAGTATAGAGATGTATTCACTTTCACCTATGATGAGATCAAAGCTTATCGGGAGGATGTGTTCCAACACACTACACCTCTCAAACAATATATTAAAGAAGTTAAACCTTTTCGACAAAAATTAAGACAAGTCAACCCCAAGCTTACACCAATAGTTAAAAAGGAGCTTGAGAAAATGTTGGCTATTGGGATCATTGCATCAAAATGACATTCATCTTGGTGCTCCAACTTGGTGGTTGAGAGAAAAAAGAATAGGAGCATAAGAATATGTATAGATTTCCAAAATCTAAACATTTCTTGTCAAAACGACAACTATGTGTTTCCTAATATGGAAACTCTTCTTTAAAAGGTAAGAGGTTCTGAAATGATGTCTATGCTAGATGGATTTTTAGGTTATAATTAGGTGGTCATCCAAAAGGAGGACATACATAAGACTACTTTAACAACCCCATGGGGTACTTTCGAATATTTAAGGCTTCCTTTTGATTTGTTGAATGCAGGGGCCACTTTCCAAAGGGACATGGATTATGCATTTAAGGAATTAATTGGAAATATCATAGAAATCTATCAAGATGACTTAATGGATTTTTCAAAAGAAAGAATGAGTCATTTAAGTCACCTCAAGAAAGTATTAGAAAGATGTAGGAAATATGGTATGTCTTTGAATCCAAAAAAGTCTGTCATTGGTATTGAAGAAGGGAAAATGTTAGGACATATCATTTCCAAAGATGGAGTAAAGGTGGACCACAAAAGGATTGAGGAAATTAAAAATATCCCTTTGCCTAAAAATGTTAAATATCTCCAATCCTTTAATGGCCACATCAACTTTATAAGAAGATTCATCCCTAACTTAGCAAAGTTAATGAAGCCAAACGAAATTTTTTTAAAGAACAATGTTACATTTGAATAGACTAATGAGGGTCGAGAAGCTTTCAAATGAATCAAGGATGCAATTACCAAATCACTAGTTTTTGTTAGCCTTGGTTATTCTAATGATTTCTTGATTTTTTCCTTTGTTTCTGAAACTACTATTGTGGGGGTCTTTTGCTACAAAAACAATGAAGGATATGAGAAACCCATTGCTTTCATGAGCCGATATTTACAAGATTCAGAATTGAAATATAAAATCATGGAAAAGAAGGATTATGCCTTGATAAAGTTGTTAAAACATTTCAGAACATGCATTGGCTACTAAATAATAATTGGTTATGTACCTCATACAGTTGTAAAAGATATCTTGTCTCAACAAGATTGTTTGGGAATAAGTGGTAAATGGGTCTCTAAATTTCAAGAATGTGATCTATAGATTAGTCCCACACATTAATCAAAGGTCAAGGTCTAGACAAGATGTTAACTCAATGAAATGAGGTGGCTTTAGGGATGGTGCGTCTGAACAATGATCTAGAGCAAGTAAATTTAGAAAGACTTCAACAGTCAGAGCAGTATCTGTGGTATGCAGATATAATATTCTTTCTCCTTAATCTTACATGTCCTGATCACCTTCAGGGTCACAAAACAAAATCTCTAAGTCTTAAATATGTTAATAATTTCATCACTCAAGAGGGACATGGTTGAAGAAACCCTGATGGAATAATACTTAGATGTGTAAATGAACAAGAGTCTAAAAAACTCTAAACTGAGTTTCATGCAGGATTTTGTAGGGGGCATTATTCAATAGACACAACAACCCATAAAATCCTTATAAAATTTTATTATTGGCCCTCCTTATTTGCATATGTACATAGTTTTGTAAGAAGTTGTCTTCAATTCCATCTATTCATGGGAAATAAAAGGTTAGAATCCTTGCCTTTGCAATTGGTTGTGGTGTTAGCCCATTTCCAGCAGTGGGGGTTTGATTTCATTAGGAAATACAAATTCAATTCAAGCAATAGGGTTTATTGGATCCTAACAACAATGTACTATTTATCCAAGTGGGTAGAAGAAATACCAATAAAAAAGGATACTGATAAAGTTATTATGGAATTCCTAGAGGACAAGATTATCACAATATTTGGATTTCGATCCAAAATAAAAACTGACAATGCCAAAACTTTTAGTTCAGGATAGCTCACATCATCCTTCTTCAAATATGGAATTATCCTATCCTACTCCTCCAACTACTATCCCCATGGAAATGGTCTTGAAGAGTCTAGCAATAAAAACTTAATGACCATCCTTAAGGAAATAGTTGGAAATAACAAGAAGTCTTGGGATAGTAAAATAAAATATCCACTTTGGGGTGACATAATAACTAAGTAAAGTGAAAAAGGAAATCATCCTTTTGAGTTGGTATATGGTTCAAATTTTTCTTTACCTATCTATATTCAGTTGCCAGTGTATCAGATGCTTCAAGAATATGGCTTAGAATAAGATTCCATGCCAAATAGAATCAATCAGTTAATTGAATTAGAGGAAAGTAGAAGGAATGCTCTTAACAGAAGTATCTGAAACCAAGAGAAGGTTAAAAGAACATTTGACAAGTATGAAAAACAAGTTCTTTTCAGATTGGAGATATAGTGTTGTTGTGGGACAAACAAAGGGAAAATCCAAGAAAACATGGTAAGTTCGATAGTCTCTGGATGGGGCCATTTATCATCTACGATGTGGCCAGAACCAATTCATTCCTTCTCAAAACTATGGAAGGAGAAAGGTTTCCCTTATCAATGAATGGAAAACAGTTGAAACTATTCTTCAACAATCCTATCTAATTCCAAAGGGGCCATTATCAGGACTTTTTCTAAATATTTTTCTTTGTATTATAATTTATGTATCATAGCTTACTGTTGTATTTTATTTATGTACCATATTTTTGTATCATAGTTTTTGTGTATTATACTGCAACTTGTAATTCATTTTGGCATTAATTTACATGTGTATGGGACTGATTCACTTTAGATTCTTGTACGAACTGGACATTCTAAGGTCCTCACACACTTTCTTTTATTGAAGATAAGTCGAGTGCATTTCCAATAGTTGGAGCCAGATGTCATCCACTCAGTAGAATTTACGGGATGTTTCAAGTGAGACACAAAGAATAAGAACAAATCAATTGTTATTACTAAGAGCTAAATAAGTTTTGTGGTTTCATCACAACCAGTTGTGGTTCCTTGTTTCACATGTTCACACCCCCTCGATAGAATTGTAATAAATGATATAGAATGATGGTTTATTTTTGTAAAAGGCTTGACCTTCTTAGAACTTGGTCATAAAGGTCATCATCCTCAACTTTTTTTTTCCTTCTCTATTATGTGACACTTTTTAAGTGAAATATAATTTTCGAGTTTTTCACTCAAAATCCTCCAAAGCCAGGATGAAGAAATTGGTGATTTTGTATTAAAAGGTTATTAAAGCCTAGGGTCTATGTATTATACCATGCTATTCAGAGTCCTAAAGTTTCATGGACATGCGCTAAGTTTTTCATAGGTTTTCTTAATTTTTAGATTTTTAATAAAATCATCGATAGGGTGTATTTTAATTGTAAAAGTTTAAAAGGTCATAAAATTGGTCCTAGGAGGCCACTTTGGTCATGGGGTTGCTCGTTTTTGGACCCATAGCCCCAAATTAACACCTAAACACACATTTTAGAGTCAAATTAGTAATTTTTAATTAATAATTTTGATTTTTTCTCCAAAATGACTCAAAGGGTCAAATAATTTGGAAAATTAGAAAAAATCCAATTGCTAAATCAAACGCAGCTTGTCTGGGACTTGTCTATGAGGTGTCAATTTTTTTGAAGATATTTTTTGGTACATTTATGAGCATAAAGGAGAATCTTCAACCATCAAAGGAGGGGCTCCAACTCACTTCCACAAAAGGGAGAGGAATTCTCTCATGGAGGGTGGTTTTTCCACTTGGATGAAGTGGTTAGATGAGGTAAAGGATTCCCAAACCAAGTGGGATGCCTCAATATAGGTGGAATAATTCCCTCCCACGAATTTAAACCTCCTCCCACTATTATATCAACCCCCAAAACCACTTCAAACTTTTCAAATTCGCCCCCTTGGGGTTTGAACTTCTTTTTTCTATAAAAGAAGGGTTTTGCTCCACAATCATGAGGATTTATTGATCATTGGAGTGTTTTTATTCTATTTTGATTCATAATATTGAAGGATTTGGAGTCTCATGGTGGAATTTCCACACAGTTATGGAAATTAGATAATTTATGAGGTGATATCCAGCTAAATTAGGCTTTTTTTTGTCATGTTTGGTAGTATTGATCTAGCTTCTTTTGTATGAGAATTTGTTGTTGTAAATTTATTAATTTATGTTTTATTTGTATAATATCTCAGGAGTAATAGTTTTTCCTTAGTTGTACTAATATTCTCCTTGTCTTTTATGATGAAATGTACTAGATTAACCATGCTTGTTTCAAGGATTTTTTTGTTTTTGCAGGTTTCCTTGGGTGAAAGGATTTTGGATCTCAGTTGAATCCACCTTATCTTCCATTACATTATATTAGTTGCATTGTAGTGTGTTTTTCCCCACAAATGCTTCTTATCTTTAACATTTTTCAAGATCAATGCTTGAGGACCTCTCTCTTCTCTCTCTAAAATTCAAATCTTTCTTGGTTACCGGTTCTTTGTGTTTGACAAATTTTAGATCAGAAAAGTTTGATATTAAAATATTATTCTTTTTAGAATATATGTATAATATCTAGAATTTCTTTGAATTATCATCTCAAACTAGATCTAGATTCACACTTAAAAGTGTTTGTTTTCATAAACAAATTCACAAATTTTCAAGTACTTGAGTAATATAATTTCTTGTAATTTTATTTCATTAATTCATGGGATTCTAAAATAAATTCCTCGCTGTTTTTTAGCAGTTCTGAGAAAAAGGAGAAGGAAACCCTGCCGAAAATCAAAATTTTCGTCATCCATATCACTTGAAATGCTTCCTTCTTCCCTCTTCTTTATTCCTCTTTTCTTCCAAAGAGTGTCTAAGCATTTGGATCCATTTTAAAGGGTTGAAAGATATTTTATTTTCTGATTTCATAATTTTGTAAAGTCCATCAATAAATAAATAAAGTGGGATACAGAACGCTAACACTCTACCCCTCTAGGGGGATTCGTAGTTTCTTTCGTGGTTTGAATTTTACTAATCAACACTTGCACACAATCCGCCTTCTTGAAAGGATGTATAGATTAGTTGTTTTTTTAATTTTATTTCATATCATATTATGTTTTACTTTCTTACCCAACTCGTTGCCACAAAGTATGCTCTCACCACCAACTAAAGGTTTTTCCGATTAGTGGTGGATGATCAGAAAGTGACACATAGTTGCGGTTCTAATTTTTCATTAATCCTTTGATTTTACAAACTTTTTTGTTGTAGCAAGTTGGAATAAACATTGTGTCATTAACTTGTGTATGCTATTTCCCTCTGCTGGCTTTTCTCAGTCATTGGGAAATCAAAAGGGGTTTTCAACACTTTCTAATTATTCACATTAATCTAATAATTCATTAATAAAATCAAATCCCCTTAGAAACATTATGAAAATACGGCATACGATAGTTGACAATTGTGGGAAAATTTCTCAAAGGAAGTGGAAACAACTAAGTAGTGACCTCGAGATATGGTCATGCTACATCCTTGTTTGTGTAGTGTTGGAAACCTTCTTAGAGACTCTGATTCAGCCCACATTTCTGATTGAGGAACCACTTTAGTCATTCTACCAACACATTCTTAGTACTTCTAGTATATCGAGAATTCCCTTCTTGTAATTCAACTCATCTCTTAATAATTAAAACTACCCAAGGCACATTTGCAAAACATTTTACTTCAACAACATTATTTCACTTTGAATCCATTCGCACTAATCTGATCTGCAAATATTTTATTCTCACTTTATGTGTTGATGTTATGTTGCTGAATATTTACTTAAATTTGCAAACAATATTGTATCAAAATTTACTTCAAAAAACTCCTAAACAACTTACTTCCATCATTAACGATTAAAACTTAAAGAGCCTTAGACAAATATTTCTTAGGGACCACCCCTCTTAGCTTCGTTAGGAGTTTGGCATAAATGGAGGAATCAAGATCAAGTGACAGTACTTGACTCGAGACTTTCCCTTAATGACACACCTAACAACTTGAAGATTTCTACTACACTTAACCCCTACGTGTGTGAAAGGAGTCAACACCACTTACATAGTTCCTCAAGTATCCTTCAAACCAATGATTCACCCTCTCTGTTTGGCCATCAGTTTGAGGATGATAGATTTTTCTAGGTGTCAAATTGGTCCCCACCATCTTGAATAATTCTTGCCAAAATGCACTAAAAAATCTATCGTCTTTGTCACTAAAATTGCTCTTAGGAAGCCCATGTAATCTAAATTTTTTTTTAAATAGTTCAGCCACTTCTACAGAAGTAAAAGTGGTAGTAACAACAAAGAAATGAGAAAATTTAGTGATCCTATCCACCACCACAAATATGAAATCCTTACCAAATACCTTGGGCAAACCAGTGATGAAGTCCATGGAAATGCTCTCCCATTTTTGTTCTGGGATAGGAAAGGGATGTAAGAGGTGAGATGGATGAGTGTTCTCCACTTTATTTTTTTGACATGTGGGGAATTCATTAACACACTTTAGAATATCAACCTTCAACCCTTTCCATGAGAATCTTTCCCTCAACATTCGATATGTTTTGAAGAAATCGGGGTGACCTGCTAGAGGAGAATCATGAGCTTTCTTTAAAATTTCCTCCTTCAAACTCAAACTAGTGACCAAATAGATTCTATTTTTGTACTAGATGATTCCTTCCAACACTTTATATCCATCATCATGGTTAGTCCTATAAAAAAATTCACAAGAAAACTTATCCTTGGAATACTCTACTTCTAATGCGACTTTCCAATTTTCTTCTACATCCATTAGAGAAATAGAAGGTATTCTAGATAAGGCATTAACTACCACATTATTTTTTCCCTTCACATATTCAATATCAAAGTCAAATTATTGAATCTTACTCACCCAGTTTTTTTTCCTTTGAGTATATCCTTTTGAGTGAAGAAGTACCTTAAGTTGTTATGGTCAGTTTCGACCACAAATTTGTTTCACACGAAGTATTGTCTAAAATTCATCAAAGCATGCATGGTGGATAAAATTTCTTTATCATAAATGGAGTAAATATTCTCATGTGGCTGTAGCTTCCCACTCTCAAAAGATATAGGGTGTTTTCCTTGTTTTAGGACTGCTCTAATTCCCTCTCCCAATGCATCACATTCCAATACAAATGGTTTAGAAAAATCAGGAAACGCTAGAATAGGACAATTTATTATTACCTCTTTCAATACTTGGAAATATTTTTCATCCCCTTCATGCCATTAGAAAGAATATTTCTTTGTCAAATAAATGAGAGGTGAAGTGATTTGGAAGAACCCCTTCACAAAATTTCTATAGTAGGTGCAAATTCCAATGAATCCTCTCAATTCAGTGTGATTTTGGGACAAGGCCATTCTCTAATGGCTCTTATTTTCTCCATATCCACCTTCACACCATCTTGACCAATGATGTGTACAATATACAAGAGCTATGTAAAACCAAACTCACATTTTGACAGTAGAGCAAACAAATATTGATCATGCAGAATTTTTAATACCTCTTCTAGATGATAAAAATGTTTCTTCCAAGTTTTACTGTAAATAAGAATGTGATCAAAGAAAGCTAGAACGAACTTACGGAGTTTCTTGTGGAAGATATTTTTCATGCATGATTGGAATGCGGTAGGTCCATTTGTCAAGACAAATGGCATGGCAACAAAATCAAAATTCCCATAGTGGCATCTAAAAGAAATCTTTGGTATGTCTTCCTCCCTCATTCGAATTTGATGATAACCAGATGTAAGTTCAATCTTTGAGAACAACTTGGTTCCATGGATCTCATCCATGATCTCATCAATCCTTGGGACGGGATATCTATTCTTCACTGTCTTATTATTTGTTGTAATATCACGGATCACAGAGGGTTACCAATAATACACATTAAAAGCATACATACATATCAGAGATAAGAGACAAGACACACATGTGGAATAACATATTATATTATAGTGAAAGGGTCCATACAAACATAGAACTGAACCAAGTTCTCATCTGGATCAATAGCCTAATATATATGATTTACAAACAGTTACAAATAACTAGATGTCGGTTCGGTCAATTGACATGACCTTATGTGGCTGACCTAATATCTAATTAGTCAACTGATTGACTTAGTCGACTTGCCGGCTAGCTCCTCCAACATCTCCCCCACAAACAAAACCGTTCTTCATCTTGAAGAAACAGGGGAGGTACTCAAAAATTCTTTGTCTGTCTAAAGTAGTTATTTCTTTGCTTTTCTTTTATGGGCTCTGAAGTCAGATAGTTGGTTGTTTCTGTACATAGACTTCAACAATTGCTTCTGCTATTATGGCCAGTTGATGTTGGAATTCTTGCAGCACTTTCTGGATGTCGATGGTTAATGTTGTAAGGCTTGATAGTGTCGACATCTTCTCTCGAATGGAAGGATTTGCTATCCTTTCCATGTCGAGACCCATAAACTGGTATTTCTCTTCTGCTGTCTCCAAAATCCTTTTCATCTACAGACAGATGGTGTCTAATTTGTCCAAGCTCAGGAGTGCCTGTTGTACCCAATGGTGTGCTTGTCGCTCGAGCTTCTACAGCTTGGATATTTCGAGCATGATTTGATTTTCGACAGTGCTTCTCAATGCTTCTTCCATGATCTTTCTCTTCTCCAATGCTTGAATTTCTTGTTGATTCTATCATGTATGCTAGAATACTTTCCCGTAATAAGTAGGCCAGTCTCATAGTACCCCTTTTGTTATGAAAGACTCCTCCATGTGATATTGAAGCACCTTTTAAGCTTCAGAGAAGGCTGTGTGCTGCTGCATCAGTAGTCTGGTTGTTTCTTCTTTTTTTTCCTCTCTTGTATTTTGCATCTATATATGTAGGGCCGACATCATGCTTTCAAAGAACTGATAGGATTTTTCTAGTGGCTTGTCGGTGTCGACCTCCATTGGTCCTGGTATCACAGATTGTGCTAGGTTTCTGCATTTAATTAGGAACTCGACTTGTTGCCTTTCAGTGCTGTCGAGCTCCTTGCATCTAGTTTGGATTCTTGTTTTTGTTTCGATAGCCATAGTTTCCAAGAGTTGTCCCAACTCTCCATCCTTCAGTTTTGTTGCGTCGACTGCAGTGGTTGACCCAAGTTGGCTAATGTGGACCATTGCTGCTTGTTAGTCTTTTTGATGGTCCTTCTTCTTTCTATCTCTCTTCCTTTTATGCCTATGTTGTTCTGCTTGCTACTGTACTTGTGCATCTGTAAGGTTTATAATTTTTTTGGGTCTATTTTCCAGTAGTGGATTGTCTAGTTGTTGGTCTGCAACACTTGGTGGGACTTCTGGTTGGCTCTCTGGGATGAGTTCTACAACTGGGTGTGTATCTGGTGGATTTTGTGCAGAGGGTTTAGATACAGACGTTGTTGGTATTGATGGTTCAGGTAAAGGTGGCTCAGGTGTAGATGGTTCAGTTGCAAGTTCTGGGTTGGGAGGTGGTGGTGGTGATGGTGAATGGTCGGGTGTGATTGGTGTAGTGGGGATGTGGTTAGGTGTCAGGCACTCAATTTGTGGGGGTGAATCCTCCAGTATATCGGAGACCAGGTCATTGATTTCTAGGTTGATTTCTTACATGTTCTCTTCTTCTCCATTTCTTGCTGGTTCATTAGCTGGTGGAGGGGGTGCGATGTCAGTTGGGGTAAAGGATGAGGTTCGACTTGTGACAAATTGAGTTATCTTGTCAGGGTTCGTCACAAATTTTGATTTCAAAATTACGATAGACCTCAACTTCTAGGGTATTTGGCCAAGTTGTGGAGGAACAAGCTATCTTGATCCACCAGCTTTGAACAGAGGACACTTGGTGGTGATATTCTATACATAGGTAAGTAACTTAGGTAGTTTTTCAATGTAGGACTCGAAATATTTGTCTTGGTTGAACCTCTACTTTAAGGTTTCTGGCATAACATTCTTGCATATGTCAACTGGGATTATGGAGAGGAGCTTCGACCGTCGAGGCGTTCGTAATTTTTTCCTTTTTCGACTGACCTTGCCGTGCTCTTGCTTCGACAAATTTTTGGAACTGTGTCTTGACCAGAACTATGTTTTCTATGGCATATTATATAATGTCGACAGTGGTAGATAATAGGTCCTATTCATCCTCCGAGTTTGAAAGGATCAACTTGTGCTTCCCCTTCCCTTTTGTCTTAGTTGCTTTCTTCCTTAATGCTGCTATCTCATTTGCTAGCTTTTTTATTTTTTCTTTGGTTATTTCGTACTCAGGTTGTCTGACTCAATATATACCAATTCGTCCCCTTCCTCCTATTGTTGTGCTCGGATGACACTTCTCTCAGCTAGAATGGCTACCTATTGTTCTTTCTTTGTACCTTACCTAAGGACTGTCAGTGGTATGATTGTGATTTGAAGTCAATTGGTATCCTCTACTGGTGTTTCCTTCGACACAAAGGTGCTGATGTGTAGTCAAAGTTCATAATCTTCTTCCTTTTCCTGGTTTGTTAGTGGTTCTTCTATCGCTAGGGTTGCTTCCTTGGATTTTGTTGGTATCGACAGTTTTGTGCCAGAGTGTCAAGATAATTCGTGGAATATCTCTTCGACTATTGGATAGTAGTTGAGAGTCTTTGCTTTTTCCTTTGCACCCTGCATGTACCAAACCATAGTATGGTCAAGCTCCAATTGTATGTGTGCGGTTTTTTGCAGACTTCATCAGATGTTCTGGGGAACCCTCCATCTAGTCATCTAAATTTTGAGTTGTTGGAACCAGTTTTCCAATAGTACTTTTCCATTTCCCATTTCCTTTTAGTGTTCCAATCTGGGCAAATGGTTTGAACCTCCACATATGGAATTTTGTGGGTTCTTGGAACTGCCTGTCCCTAATTCGGCACAAGTAGTACATTACTATCCATATTATCATGGGCAGGAACCTTATAATCCATCCCAACTCTTGGAATTTCTCACATATGCCTTTGAGCATGTTGGCGACATATTGAGCCCATCTGTAGATTTTTCCCATGTCGACAATCATTTCTACTGCCTCTAGCATATCCAATTTCAGGTCCCTTCCTTGACCTGTGGATGTAAGCCCTGTTGCTATGATTTTAGCCACAATTTGTGGTGTCCAGGCTTGTATCTAGCTAATCATTAGCCCTTTTGAATTCTTTCCCAATGGTGTTCCAGCTAGTCACTCTACCAGCCCTTCTTTTATGTCGATTGGTACTGGGTCACCTTGGTTGGATAAACCAATCAATTTACATATTACTTCAACAGAGATCTCAACTGGTCTGTTGAAGTAGAAACTACTGTTGTGGTATCGACTGATAATGAACTTCACTTCCATTTCTATTGTTCCACCAAAACTTGCCATGAATGGTGTGTTCATGCATATCATGATAGAGCTGCAGTTTACCTTCTCTACTGCTTGGGTTGGTTTCTTGTCGAGACAGGCCCATTCCTTGAGCTTGGCCAATGTCTTCACCCATGAGGTCTCTTGGACCTTGGAATTCTTTATGTTTCTTAACCTCCTCATTAGTGGGGTTTCAGCAGATTGTAGTTCATTTGTCTTTGTTGTGGCTCTGGTTTATTTTGGTGCCATTTTGTTGGTTCTTTGTTTGATTTTACTTAGGATTTCTCAGTTCTTAGTTTTTTGTTTGCTAAATTTCTCTCTCTATTCAAAATACTATAAATGATCATTTTCCTGTCCAGTATTTAGAGGTGATGCATTTGAAGTTTCTATCGATGGGTGTATTAATGGCTGAAGTGATGGTAGAGCACGGTCACTTGAGTTTGCGTTAATGAAGATTTGATTTTGGTGCTCGTAGTCATGAAGGCATGTTGTGACCTTCAAGGTATTTGGTCGATGTCTATCATGTGAACGGTCGATGGTGGTATTTCGATGGGTTTGATGTTGGTTGTCGAAGCATTGATTTCCTGTCATCCTGGGTTATGGGTATTGGTTCTGTTTTGTTATTTTTTCAGATTTTTATAGTTTTTGTCTGGCCATTATGGTCGTTATATGTTTTTTTTTTTTTAACTTGTTTTAATTTTTGTACCACTTTAGTTGGGCACCATTAACAAGTTTCTAAAATACTATGCCTTGTAACATCCTTAGTCGGACTGTTTGTTGGCATGAATCTCTTTGACAATGTAGGGTCCCATCCATTCTGTATGTAGCATTTTGGGTTTTCCTTTTACTCGACTATTGTATAGTAGGGCAAGGTACCCTACCGACAGGTTTTTGTTTTTGATATTACGATCATGCCATGCCTTCTGCTGTTGGTTTTGGAATTCTTGGTGTTGTATAGCAATTAGTCAGTGTTCTTCTATCTTTCTTAATTGCATCAGTCTGTCCTTCCTTCCCTATTCGACATCGACATGTAAAATTTCTACTATAATAGGTGTTTGTTGTTGAAAATGTAGTGTAACAACTGCTTATTGTCCATAGACTAGTCGAAACGGTGTTTGGCCTGTCGAACGCTTGTATGTTGTTCTGTAAGACCATAGTACTGTAGGTATCTTCTCGTCCCAATAATCTTTGTCAGTGTTAAATATTTTTGTTAGGCCTTTTGTTAATGTTGTGTTGAATTCCTCAATTGCTCCATTCGACTGAGGGTGATAAGTTGTACTACATCGGTGGTCAATTTGGAACTGATCTGTTAGTGCTTTAATGGTTTTATTAATAAAGTGTGACCCTTGGTCACTGATTAGGGTTATTGGACACCCAAATCTGGTAATGATATTTTTATAGATAAATTTAGCAGCTATCTCACTGGAACATGTGTCGACTAGTTTTGCTGCTGCCCACTTGGTTACATACTCTACTGCAGTTATTATGTACATTGCACCTGTTATATTTGCTGGTACGGGGAATGGTCCTATGAAGTCGATGGTGTAAATTTCAAATTTCAAACTTGGGTTTGCTGATATCAAGGGAATTTTTGTACTAGGAATAGGTCGACCCAGTCGTTGACATCTGTCACATTGGCTCACAAACTTTTTATAGTCTTTGTGAAGTGTCAGCCACCATAACCCTAACTGTTGGGCTTTCTTGGTAGTTGTGTCTGCTTGAAAATATCATCCTGCCTCTCCATAATGTGATTCATACATAATATCATTTCTTTCATGTGCTAGTACACATCTTCTGAGGATGTTGTCCAGGACCATTTTATATAAGAATCCATTTATGAGGCTATATGGTGCAGCTTTCATGGCTAAGATTTGTTTCTTCCTCTTGCTCATGCCCTCTGGTGCTTATCCATCTTCTAAGAATTGATTTATTTCCTCTAATTCTGCTGGGAATGTTTCTATTTGAAATAAATGTGCATCCAGTAGGTCATCTTCAACTCCTATCATTTCCTCTTCTATGTCGATTCGTGATAAGTGGTCGGGTTCGACATTTAACTTTCCTAGTCTGACAACGAATTCGAATTTAAATTCTTGGAATAGAAGTAGCCATTGACAAATTCTACCATGGTTTAAGGGTTTATTTAAAAGGTATATTAGTGCTTAGCGGCCGGTATAAAAGATAAAACGGATTGTCTAGTAGGTAATGCCGATACTTCTGTAGTTCAAAAATAATTCCTAATGCTTCTCTCTCTGTTGTCGAGTAGTCTCTTTCTTCTTTATTTAATTTCTGCTACTGTAAACTATAGGGTAGTCCATTCCATCGTCCCTTGTTTGAGTTAGGATTGATCCTATTGATAGGCCTGATGCATCAATGCGTACATGGAATTTGGTTGACCAATTTGGAAATCTTAGAATGGGTGCTTTGACTAGATTCCTTTTTAGTGTTTCAAATGAGATGTTGCATTCCTTTGTCCAATCGAACTCCTAATCTTCTCTTAACAGTTCTTCCAACAGATAGGTCATATCTGAATAGTATCTTATGAATTTCCTATAATATCCTATATGACCAAGTAGTACCCTGACTTTTTTTGGATTCACCAGTGGTTTTAAGTCGAGGATACTTTTTATTTTTGCAAATTTGACCTTGATGCCTTCTTTGCAGACAATGTGTCCTAATAGTATCCCTATAGGGGTCAAAAATAGGCACTTCTTGATGTTTAGATATATCTAGATTTGTTAGCATCATTCCAACATGATCCTTAGCCATTTGCAGTGATATTTCAACATAGAGTATATTGTCCAATCATCAAAATATACTGCCGTTATTTTGTAAATATATTCTTGGAATGCTTTGACCACAATTCTCAAAAATACTGCAAGTGCATTTTTTAGTCCAAAAGGCATAACCCTGTAAGAAAATGAGCCAAACTCACATATGAATGTTGTCTTTTTCTAATCTTCTTTGGCTATTGGTACCTGGTTATAACATGAGAATCCATCTATAAATGAGTAGCATTCATGTCATGCGGCCTCATTTAATATTTCATCTGCATAAGGTGTTGGAAATGGGTCTGTCAATGTAACTTTATTTAGGTCTCTGAAGTCGACGTAGATCCTTAACTTGGTTGGATCATGTTTCTCTCGCTAAAAAACCATTGGACTTGCCCATTTTGATTGGTCAATAGGGTAGATAATTCCTGCTACAAGCATATTATCAATCTCTTTCTTGACTATCTCTTTGTACTTATGAGCTAATTTATATGGTCTCTTCTTTATAGGTCGGACATCAGGTTTAATGTCGATCTTCATTTCACCCATTTCATGGAATAGACCTTTGAGATATTTGTAGTCTCTAGCGAAGACATCCTGAAATTATTTTAGTAAGTTTATTATTTCTGTTGTCTATTCTTCACTCCAGTAGTCTCCAAATTTTGCCATTTTTGGTCGATCATCACTTGAGATGTCGAATTCTTTACTTTTGAATTTAGCATCTAACCATTCTGGTGCTTTGGATTCATTGATTGGTTGGATCCCTTCTTTAAACTATGAAAATGTGGCAGACTTTGCAGTCATTCGTTCAGTGTCTTCGACTATCTCGACTTTGAGCACTATGCGAATTGGTTTTGTTGTTTCTGAATGGTTCGATTTCCATCAAAAGATTTTCCCTTCTGGATTTTCATTTTCCATTTGTAGTCTTGTCGATTATGGTGTTGTCTTGGTTTGTATGTTATTGCAATTTATTGTCAGTTGCTCATGGTTTAGGGTTTTGTTCTCAGTCAGTTCTATAAATGCCTTGATTTGTTTTGCAGTTTCGACTAACTTTTCGTCATGTGGTATAAAGATGAAATCTTTGATAAAATTCTCTCTTAGTTCATGCCATAGGAATGTTTCACCTCGAGTTTCTTCCATTTTGTACCATTTGTTTACTAAGTCGGATAGCATCGATGGGAACAAGTGTGTCCATGTACATTCCTCCTTATACCCAAGTCTTTTCCATTCTTTTTCACATGTTCTTATGTGGTCTTCTGGATCCTGCCCTTGGATGAACATAGGTATTTCATCTTGATTGGTTAACTTTTTTCCTCTGAATGTTTCTATAAAGTAGGTTGAAGTTGTTGTCCATGTATGCAATCTTGATTGATGGGTATCCCACAATCTAGAAGCTTATCCTGTGAAAGTTTCCACTAAGTTTTGTAGTCAGCCATGTTCACTAATGTTTCTAGATACGTGTTCTATATGCATAACTGGTGATTCTCTTTCTTTGTACCTTGGGATTTGTGTGATATTTACATTTGCTATTTTTAGGGTAGGATATTCCCTGGTTTTCTTTTCAAATATTTTTGGGATGATGGACACCAAGAAGCACTATTGGACTAGTTTCTTCTGCACTTTTTGAATGGTCCAGCAAACTATTGCTTGTGTTTCATAATTCTTGACTTGCCAATCATATAATTCTACATCTGAATTGTATCCTACTGAGTCTTGATTCCCTAAGTGAAGTTCACCATAGACATTGGGTTCTATGTAGTCTTCGTTGTTTTGTATTTGATATAATTGTCGGATGTCGACTTCTTCATCAATAGGTTCTATCCAAGGTTCTCCTTGGGATGGATGGATAGGTACTATGACTTTTTGTCCATTCCCTTTTAGTTTTATCCTTTCCTTGTCTAAGGATATCGATGCTTTCATTTTTATTCCCCAAGGTCAACCTACTAACACTGGGAAGGAACTGGATCCTTCCTTAGGGTCAATAATTTCAAAGTCAACTTTGGTCAATATTCCTTTTATGGTCGTGTCAACATTTCTCCAAACTCCAATAGGTTCAATTAGACCTTGGTTGGCTAATTTCAGGTATATTCCTGATTCATATAGTTGAGGTCTACCCAATTGTTCCCAAGTGTCGCAAGTCATAATGTTTACTTGTGACCCGAAGTTGAGCACAACTTGTTGGACATGACATCCTTCAATTTCTAGGTCGACAAGTGGGTCGCCATCACTTTTGTCCTTTTGGTTTACACTGCAGATATTTTTTGTTTTTTTTTTGTATTATTGTTGTGTTTTATTTTATACAATAAGTTAATGAATTGAGACACCATTTTATTAGTTTGTACTGAACGTATTAGTTCTTTAACTGTGCTTTGTCGATTATCATCAGCTTCTTCTTGTCGAGCAAATTCTTTAAATATATTTGCTGTATCTTTATACAGTTGTTTTTATTTAGCTAGGTTATGATAATCATTCTTTTCTTTTATTTTGCTTATTTGTGGATTATCAGTCCCAATTTTTCTCCCTTGTCGGGTTACTATATGCAGATTCTTTGTATTGATTATATCATGTTTTTGAACGCATGACAAGACATTAACATTTTTCTTTTTATTTATTTTATCAAGCATAGTAGGGCAATCCTCTAATGAGTGATCCCCTACTCCACAGCTGGTACCAAATTTTAAATTAGTTATGTCCTTGTATGGACATTCTGCATATCAGTCACCTTCTTTGTAGCACATGAAACATTGGATGGGCCAACGTGGTCGGTTGTCACGATTCCCAAAGAATTTACCTCAACCTCCATATCCTCCACGTCGGTTTTCGAACCAGCGCTCATATCGATGGCCTTTGTACCTTTGATTATTCTGTTCATTTTGAGCATTGTTTCACTGATCATTGTTCTGTACAACTGTGGTTGTCTGGTAGACTGCTTGGTAGTTTTGTCGATTTTTTAAGTTTAGGTGGTAGTCAGCCGTGGCATGACTTTTCACTTCACAGATAGCACACCAAGATGCTTTACTATTTTTCATGTTATAAGGGCAATATTTTGTTGTGTGTTCTCCATGTTCTTGGAAGATGTCACAAAACACTTTGTTTGCACAAATCGTGCGTCCTGTAGGCTGATGTCTTGTCAATAGTTATCTTTTGAGTGTCCAACTATTGAGCATTTCATGCACCAGACATCCTGACTCTTAAGGTTTAGCTCTTTTAATGATTTCTACATGATTTCGAGTTGTTCTTCCAGTCTAGTATTTGTGGGATATGCTGGGAAGTCTTCATCCATCTCCACTTGTAGGGATTTAGTAAGCGCATCTTATGTTTTGAATGTCTCTAGGATTATGTGCCACCAAATTTTCTGTGATAGACCTGCAAGGAACCACTAAATTAATAGTTGCTCTCAATTACATAATCTAATTGGTTGAGGAGACCTTTCCATCATATGTTGTAGTCACGGACATATTCTGCTAGCTTTTGTGATGTTGTTTTCAATTTTTTAGCTATCAAATGTTTTTCATCTGGAGTTTTAAAGAATGAAAAAAATTGCCCCTTAATTTCTACTTTGGATGCTTAAGGGGTTCTTTAAGTAAAGGTCATGTACCACATTAGTGCTCTTTTCCTCAAGGCAGTAGAGAATTGCGCCATCTGTCTATCTTCATATGTGACCTGATTGGCCTCCCATGTTGACTCACAGACTAACCAATGTCATCTAGGATATTCATCTCACTCATATAGAGGGATATGCACTGATCCGTGACCCATGTCGGATTCACTGTCGCTATCTTGTTCAGGGGGTGGCAGTGGTGGGAGTGGTGGAGGGGGTAGTGGGATGTTTTGGTTATTTCTTTGTGTAGAGATGTTGTTGATGGAACTCTCATTTCTGTCGGTTTTTTTGTTTTTTGTTTCTTCTCCAATAAGCAGTCGGTTGGGGTCGACTTCTTCTGTCGATGTCCAACTGCAATTATTTTTCTGCAGGTTCGACTGTTCTGTATTCTCCAAAGCTATATTTGGTAGGGGGTTTGCTCCTTCATGTGTCGAGTAAAGTAAGTGGATACTTCGGTTGAAAGGGTACGCCTGAAGCATGACCTAGTTTCCTTCCTCTGGTCAACGAATCACTAAATAATTATCATCATTTACTTCTTCATCTAGTCGGCTTCATATACCAAACTCACCAAATCTTAGTCTTAAATATTCTTTGAAAATGGATTGCATCTTGGTACTCGTATTCATTGGAGATAGGAGTCTTACCTCTTGGGGAAATTCTATTTGGAGAGCTTCTCATTTCTCTATCCACAAGTCTTCTTCCATGGGTGATGCCTATTCATCCACGCCTTCTTCCTGTCGGTCAGGACTTGACTCTGGTGGATTTCTCTCTTGGTCTGTCACCCTAGTACTCATTCCTCTTTCTAGTACTATAGATATTTCTCTTCTTTCTTCCCTTCTTTTCAGCCTCTTCTCTCTCTCTATTTTCTGTAAATTTGTTGTACCTTTATGTGTCACTGTCTGTTCGATTTCCTTTTTAGGTTGAATTTTCATCGCCAGTGATGGTATCTCCTTTTAGTCGACTATAATCATGTTCACTTTACCTCAACATACAACCATCTACCCCCCCGTGGCCTACCCAATGATTTAGAAAGCTCGAATAGTTCTATTTACTTGCTTAGGAAATATTCCCACTCCCTTTCAGCAATGAATTCCTCCCACTTCCTCTGTTTCTCCGCCCAGTTATAATTTTGTGCCGGTTTGTGTAGTGATGGACGAGGTTTGACGATATGACCCACTCCTTTTTCTATCAAGAATTTGAATAGCAAGGTCGGTAAGGAGCACATCAATTGCTCGGTAAGGTCTGTATAGAATTTCTTCTGAATGGTTTCTACCGAAGTTCTTTCTTCTAATGCTTGCTCCTCGCGGAATTCGTTGGTGATATTTTCAAACCACTCCGACAAGTTTGTTCTCCCCCCTCGAATCAATTTCTCTAGCAGCTGTTTCTCCTTAGTCTCTTCCATATTTTTCATCCATAATTTTTTTCAAAAGTTGGGGTACTGATTCTACAAACTTCTCATGGGTTTCAGCAAATAATCTTTCCTTCACCTGAGCAGTCCTTAATCTATTTCTCCGCGCGTAATTTTGCAATTAATTTTCTATATTACGCTCCCACCAGTCCTTAATCCCCTTTTCTCATATCATTTAGTTGTATCCATCTCAGATATGTACTACCGGCAGCGGAACCAATGTTGTAATCTCACGGATCACATAGGGTTACCAATAATACACATTAAAAGTATTTGGACATATCAAAGACAAGAGACAAGACATAGATGTGGAATAATACATTATATTATAGTGAAATGGTCAATACAAACATAGAACTGAACCAAGTTCTCATCTGGCTCAACAGCCTAATATATATGATTTACAAACAGTTACAAATAACTACTTGTTGGTTCGGTCAACCGATATGACCTTATGTGGCCGACCTAATCTCTAATTAGTCGGCTGATCAACTTAGTCAGCTTACCAACTAGCTCCTCCAACATTATTCAATGCTCTAAAATCAATGCATCTCCCCAAATTTCCATCCTTTTTCTTTACCATAACAACTGAAGAAGCATATGGGATGGAACTGGGCCTTATATGACCCAACTCCAAGAGCTCTTTAATGGCCTCCTCAATATCATCTCGAATAATTTTGGGGTTTCTATAGGGTCACATTTTTATTGGTTGTGTTCCTATTTCTAACTCAATGATATGCTCCACCCCTCTGTTAGCACTCAAAATATACCCAAGGTTGTAAAGGTAATCTTAAGGTAATAGGAAAAACCACTTTGAAAAGAAACTGGCTTTTCTTTTCGGAGAGGGATCTCTCGGATATAAATTTTAACAAGGATAGATATTGAAATCAATAATTTAAAGTTATGTAGATGGTTGAAACAACACATATAACCATTCAGAAATGGAGTAAAAAAAAATAAAGATAATGCAAAGCTTCATACACAGAATACCAACAAAGGCAAGATAGTCATCTAGTCACAGTCATTCATTGATTTTTAGGAAATAGAAGAGAAACATGAACAGTCCATCAATATAGAGCATCACAAGATGAATTCCATATCAACTTTAGAAGAAATATTTGTGAAATATCTGAAACAATATCCAGAGCATAACATGTATGAATTCTGAAACTATTAAACACTACGTTCATATATGAAAGAAAACATAATGGAAGGTAAACACTTAGAAGACAATCACATGGAAAGAAGGAAAATACTGTCACATAAACAAAACATGAATATTTGAAGATCAACTAGCATTCGGCTCTGTTATTTCATTCAAAAATCACAAGTTTTCAAAAACATCAGTCCAAACATATGGGTTCCATCCCCTAATACATCAAATAAATTCAAATATATACAAAAATAATTTCTTCCCAAGAAGATCAATAACCAATTAATATGTTAATCAAAGTTTTTGTAACCATATCCCCAATAACTGGGAATAATAACTACATGCTTTGATTCAAAAAATAGATTTCTTGATTATAGAAAACTTAGTGACTGCAAGGTATCACGAACTGCAACACTTCTCTTCATGAATGAAGTATGTACTTGGTCTTTCTGAATTTCTCCGCGATCTTCCATTGTTCCACATTTGGGGTGTCATATTATGTCATATCTCTAATTGACACCTCCAAATCCACATAATCTTCATAAGACACAGCAAGCAATCCTTTCTTAATAATTAAAAATCTCTCCAATATCTTAAAGTCCTCTATCAATTTTTCTACAATGATCTTTCCTGTTAATCCTTTAACTAAATATTCAAATTTGGAATGGTCCATGCAATTTTATACCAATAAACTGTGATATTTCTCTTGGGAAAATAGCCTTCCTTCATCATCCCAAAGATATGGGAGACCATCATCAAATAGATCTTTAAAAGAAAGCCTGAAATCCTTTATCAGAGAAGACATTGTATTCTCCTTTTCCCGCACCATTTTCATGAGTTGATGTTTGTTTATAGACTTCTTTTCCAATAGCACAATTTATACTCTATCCTTAATCCTGTTGGAGACATTTACCACCATACACACTCTTTTTGGTCAAATTGGCCTAGTTAAACCACTATCCTAAGTATAATTGACATTAATTGACATCAGTGGAGCATTAACTGACATCATCCAGTCACACCCACGCCTACCTCCAGTCAAGGAGTCTAACTTATCCTTCTCCTATAGCCAGGGAGGCTAACTGGAGCACTCTGGGGGTGATCTAAGTGATATTAATGCACCTAATTGCTAACTAGTGCTTACAATCAGTTCAACCAATCAGTTAAGGTGCCTCCTCTCATTAAATATATTATTTAATGATTATTTATTATTATTTAATGATATGGATTCAACAGGGGAACCTCCATCAACTTCTCATGATCAGTTCAGCTTCAGTTAACCTCATCGGGGTTCATTGAAGTCATTGAAGCACTAGCACTTGATGGTTGGCTTGCTATGACATGTGCTTCATCTCTTTCAGTTGAGATTCAATCATTTTTTGCACTCCGACTTCAGTTAGGGTTTGGTGAGTCAATTAGGGTTTTGGTCAAGTGGTTAATTGAGTGTGAACAAATGGCTTACATTCAGTTAATCTAGACTCACTCATTGAATTTGAATGACCTCCTTAGGTATTTGAATTCCTCATTGATTCAAGCAATTGCTTGACATTGTTATTGTAACTATTCATTGTTTATTGAATATACAGAGAGGAAACCATTCTAGTTCTAATTAAAACCATTTCTTAGTTATTTGTTGATTATTTGTTCCTATATCAATGTGCAAGATTAATATGGTATCAGAGCATATGGCAGGAAGAAGATCTATCTCTCAAAAACAAGCTTTTTGACAGATTTCTCCATGAAAAGTGAGCAATAGCTCAAAAATCCAACACTACAGCAGAAGCAAAGGCTTACCACTCAATACCCCAAGTAAAGAACTTGTTGATCAAGATTGCTTGATTGACTATGCTGGGTGTGATGAAATCCTAGAATGTGCAGGTTGTCCGACCCTATTTTGCCCTTTCTGTTTTGATTTTCAGGTTTCTATAGGTGAAGCATTTGCTCCAGCACATCCATATGGCCTCCTCAACAAATCTCTTGACTCCATACAATTTACACTCATGGAAAAGTGATATGGAGATTCAGCTACACTCCAAAGGACTTTTTAGAGTCACCATGGACACTGAAGTTGAGCCTGGATCCTCCATAGAAAAATCAAGATTCTTGAACAAGAAGGATGAAGCCTTCAGTTTCTTGTGCCTCTCTATTTCCTGAGACCTTCTCTTCCATCCTACAGATTTGAAGACACCAAAATAAATATGGTACAAATTGGAATCTCTATATGAAAAGCATGATGACTTGAGGGTTTACTAGCTCGAAAATGAACTCATGTCTCTCCAACCTTCCAATTTCGAGACTATGAATGATTTCTTTACAAAGTTCAAGCATATTGTTTTACTCTTGAAGCAATGCAACGTGGAGAAGGAGGATGATCAAATCATCCTTGCCATACTCTCCAAAATCGGGGCTGATTATTCAGTTTTTGTTTCTACATTCCGTGCGGGGAAGCTCACAACCCCTGGATGGAAGATGCCTACACTCAGTGCCTTCATTGAGTCCCTAACAAATGAACATGACAAGCTTGTCCAGATGGGGATCATTTGATATTCCCATGATCAATCCCTCCATGTCTCAGGACCCAAAGATCTGAAGGGTAAAGGAAAGCAGTAGAAAAATCAGAAAACTAAATTTGATACTCCGAAGCCTAGAGTTGAAAACTAGCAGCATGATGAATCTTCTGGATCAGGGAAGAACAAAGGAAAAGGGCACAATTGGAAAGAAAAAGTCAAGTGTTCTTACTGTGGGAAGGGTTTTCACCCTGAACATGCTTGCATGAAGAAAAATCTTGATGAAGCAACCTCTCTCCTTGAGAGGAATCACATCAATCTTCTGGAGAGATTTCGGAGGAGAGATCACCAAGATCGGGAACCACAACATGAGAAAGGTCATGCCCTCATGAAAATCACTTCGAAGTCCAAAGCACTTCTGATTGAATCTGGAGATTTGAATCACATTATGGCTGAAAAACACTCCTTTTCATCCTTGGAGACCGGTAAATCCATCCGCATCCACATGGGAGATGACTCCACCATCATTTTCGAAGGACAAGGTACTGTAGTTCTTGAAAATGGTTTTTTCTCTAATGTTTTGTATGTACCATCTCTAGTAGAAAATATCCTTAGTGTCTATCAGATGAAACATATAGGAATGCCTAAAAGAGTCTCTTTCAACCCAAATGATGTTGAGATAATAGAAATTGCAGCTGGGAAACTCATTGCAAAAGGCCTTGCAAATCATCATGCAAAATTGTATGAGTTCTCTCACTTTGTTGCAAATGCAAATCCCACTGCTCTGCTAACTCATGGAAATGAGGTTAGTATACTATGGCATGATAGGTTTGGCCATCTTAATTTCAAATATTTGCTACAATTACAGAAAAAACTCCATGGTTGAAGGCCTCCCGGTCATCAAGGAAACCACGGGAATTTGCAAGGGCTGTGTGATTGGAAAACACCCTGAGCACAAGTTCGATCGAGGAAAGGAAAACTGAGCTACAAACATATTGGGGCTGATACATTATGATATCAGCAGTCCAATACCTATAAATATCCATGAATGGATCAAGGTGCCTCCTTACTTTTATTGATGATTTTTCAAGGTATACATGGGTTTTCTTTCTCAAAAAGAAATCAGAATTATGTGAAAAGTTTTCTGAATTGAAGGCCTTGATCGAAAATGAATCTAGGCTTAAGATATAGATATTGAGATCTGATAATGGAGGGGATTATTTCAATAATGAGTTGCTATACATATTCTCCCAAATTGGTATTCAGGTTCAACATTCAATTCCCTACACTCCCCAGCAGAACGAAGTAGCGGAAAGGAAGAACCAGTCTCTCAAGGAGATGACCACCCGTATGTTGGGGTCAAAGAAGCTTGCTGCAAATTTGTGGTATGAAGCCATGCATGATATAGAATACATTCATAACAAGGTGCCACACTTATATATGAAAGGAAATACTCCTTTGGAAGCATACTTCAGACACAAGCCGAATGTGTCGAACCTACGGGTGTTTGGGTCCACTGCATGGGCCCAGATTCTGCTTAATAAAAGAAGGGCTTTGCAACCACAAATCATAGAATGTATGTTTATTTGGTATCTTGATGAATATAAAGGATTGAAGCTGCTGGATATCAATACCAAATATATCATCATCGAGAGAAGTGTCAAGTTCGATGAGCCTCTTCAGGAGATGGAACTAGTGAAGGAGAAAACTGTTGAATTTCCTTCCTATTCTACTGAATATTTAGATGATGAAATTGGGGGTGATGAACCTGATTTGGATCCTATGATTTCTGATGTTAGTGTGCAGCAATAACTAGATGCTGAATCAGAACCTGAAGTGAAAAATCATCTTCCTACATGGGCCCAACAGACACTCTCCTCCGCAGGAGACAACATTGGAAATCCAAATGATCCAAGGAGAACCTGGTCTGATTTCAAAAGAGCAGGTATTGCACTCTCTTGTTCTGATAATTTGATGTTTGAAACTTGATATTTGATGATTATTTCAGATCCAAAATCCTACTTCCATGCTCGGAATGATCCAAGATGGCAAGTTTCCATGGATGAAGAGATGAATTCTCTTCAGAAAAACACTACTTGGGAGGTAGTTTTGTCTTCCTCTGAGAAGGAAATTGGTTCAATGCAAGTGGGTGCTTCAAAAAAAGGTTAATGTTGATGGAAGAACCTAAAAATATAAGGCAAGGTTGGTATAAAAATATTTCTCTCAGGTCCAAGGAGTGGACTACCATGAGACTTTTGCACCAGTTGCAAAAATGGAATCCATCCACCCTGTTTTGGCAATTTCAGCATCCAAGCACTGGGAGGTGCATCACATGGATGTTAAGTAAGCATTTATACATGGAGATATGCATGAAGAGACATACATGAATAATCCTAAGGGATACATCACTGGTCCATCTTTGGTTTGCAAGCTAAAGGAGTCACTATACGGGTTAAAACAGGCCCCAAGAGAGTGGTATTCCAAGATGGATGCCTTTCTTCTCTCACAAAACTTTTAGATATGTAGATCAGATCCAAATGTGTATTTATAGTAGCATTATGGTCATATAATTATCATTTTTTTATATGTTGATGACTTACTGATCACAGGTAGCACAGTTGCCTCCATTTCAGCCATCAAAACTACTCTCCACAATGCCTTTGAAATGAGTGATTTGGGGCTTCTAAAACAATTTTTGGGGCTCGAAATCGAGCAAAATTCTGATGGGATTATGATCACTCAGTCAAAATACACTTCATACCTGTTATTCAAGTTTTACATGGCTGAATGTATTCCTGCACCATTCCCTTTCCTTTCAGGGATCAGCCTTGAAGAAGGAAAACACACACCTTCCATGGACTGCACTATCTATCGACAACTGATTGGTATCTTGTTGTACTTGACAAATTCTAGGGATGATATTTGTTATGCCATGAATGATATATGAAGATACATGCAGCAGCCTCATGATATTCATTGGAAGGAAGCCAAGAGGATCCTCCAGTATATTCAGGGAACCAGGACCTACGGCATTTTCTATGCTGCAGACTCCGAGCTAGAGTTGGTTGGATACATAGATTCCGATTGGGAGAGTGATTCTATTGATTGAAAGTCAACTTCAAAATATGTATTCATTTTTGGTGGTGGCCCCATTTGCTGTTCAAGAAAAAAGCAGGCTTCCATAGCACTATCTTCAACAAAGGCCAAGTATCGAGGAGCGGTGAATGCTTGCATCCAAATAGTTTGGTTGCAAGGCATTCTTTCAGAGTTTGATCTTGGTAGTACTTTGTCCACTGTCCTATTTTGTGAAAACCAGAGTGCTATTAATATATCCATAGATCCAATTACTAGGAAGAGGACCAAGCATGTAGAGATTCACATGCACTACATCAGGGAGCTAGTGCATGATAGGACCATCATTCTGCAATACTGCCCGACTAATGAGCAGATTGCAGACATCTTCACCAAGATTTTTTCAGAAAATAAGTTCATTTACCTCTGTTCACTATTGGGGGTGAGTTCATTAGGGTGATTCAAGCTACTTTCAATGTTCAGCTTGAGGGGGGGTTTTCCCCACTGGGGTTTCCCTCTTTTCCTTACTTAGTTTGTTTTGAGCATTGTTTCAGTTCCAGCATTGTATAGGGTGACCTATGGCCTTAGTTTCCATGGCCCTAGCATTTTAATGCATTTTTGTTTTCTAAATCCTCCTGAGTATATCTTAAGGGGGGGTGTTGGAGACTTTTACCACCATACACACTCTTTTTGGTCAAATTGGCCTAGTTAAACCACTATCCTAAGTATAATTGACATTAATTGACATCATCCAGTCACACACATGCCTACCTATAGTCAAGGAGGATAAATGGAGCACTCCAGGGGTGATCTGAGTGATATTAATGCACCTAATTGCTAACTGGTGGTTACAATCAATTCAACCAGTCAGTTAAGGCACCTCCTCTCATTAAATATATTATTTAATGATTATTTATTATTATTTAATGATCTGGAGTGAATGGGAGCACCTCCACCAACTTCTGATGATCAGTTCAGGTTCAGTTAACCTCATCGGGGTTCATTGAAGTCATTGAAGCACTAGAACTTGATGGTTGTCTTTCTATGACATGTGTTTGATCTCTTTCAGTTGAGATTCAGTCACTTTTTGCACTATGAATTCAGTTAGGGTTTGGTGAGTCAATTAGGGTTTTGGTCAAGTGTCTAACTGAGTGTGAACTAATGGCTTACAGTCAGTTAAGCTAGACTCACTCATTGAATTCGAATGAACTCCTTAGGTATTCGAATTCCTCATTGATTCAAGTAATCGCTTGACATTGTTATTGTAACTATTCATTGTTTATTGAATATATAGAGAGGAAACCATTCTAGTTTTGATTAACACCATTTCTAAGTTATTTGTTGATTATTTGTTGATGAGATTGATTATTTGTTCCTAGATCAATGTGCAAGATTAATAAATCCTAATGTCTTGCAAATTCTAATATGTTAAAGGATTTAATAAATTCAAAGCATTGTGAGCAGTATTCAAAGGATTATTTTCCATAGTTTCATTGGCCAACTTCAATCATTGAGTAGCTAAATTGACTAGTGCACTTTCATCATCAATAAAATTTAAATAATTCCTAAACTTGGTGATTTTCATACACAATGTATCCCAAATTAAATGTTTAGCTCCCTATAGAGGAGCTCTTCCTGTACTTCTTTCCTTTAACTCACTGAACTTTTTCTACAATTGGATTTTATCATTCAATGTTTTATTCTTCTCCTCGATGCTCTTAGCCAATTCTGATTTGATTTTTTCATTTTCCTCTTTTAATTCTTTAATATCCACCTCTTTCGGACTTACCTGTGACATAGGAACTAATAGAGCATCTGCAGAAAATTCATTTAATGGTCTTTCAAAATTTACAAGGGGAAAATCAGTGTCAACAGGAGTTTGACACATCAATTCTTCCATAATTTATCTTTCATAATTCTGATCCTTTTTGAACTTCAAAATCTGAGCCATCAATTTGGTTCTTTCTATTTCCCACTTGTTTTTGTCTTCCTATAGCTTCAATAATTTTCCTTTGAAGTCCATCATATCTTGACAGACTTTCTCTTTTTCCTCCTGAAGTGTAAATAATTCTGAGGACTGAGCATGTTCAGCATTAGGGACTTTAAGCTTCTTCTTCAATACTTGAATGGTATTTTCCTTCTCCTCTAGAATATTTTTGGTCGCCTGCATATTACGCGGTTCGGTCCATAAGATTACAACATCTCCCTGCAACTTTTTAATTCGAATCAAATTTTCTTTATTTTACACCCTTTCATGCTTCAATTGAACCTCCATCTTATATACAAGGGATTGTAATTTATTATTTTTCATAATAGCATGTAACAAAATAGAGTAAATAACATCTCCATTTTC
This sequence comes from Pseudotsuga menziesii, assembly GCA_001517045.1. NCBI lineage: Eukaryota > Viridiplantae > Streptophyta > Pinopsida > Pinales > Pinaceae > Pseudotsuga > Pseudotsuga menziesii. Next base: position 460,123 of record LPNX010076367.1, read on the forward strand.
TTTTATGGAGTTGTATCTTATCAGGGACACTGATTTTGTCTAACTGCACCTCCATTCCAGGCACTTTCTTGTCACTAACCATGACGAACTTCAAGGTATTCCTCTCTATGTCTTGAGTAGAAATCAATGAAGTATTTTGATTGATTAAATTTCTAACTCGAGGAAGGAGATTCTTAGTTTCCTCTGATTATTGCATTTGTTGGTCAGCACAACTTGATACTAACTCTGTGCTAGATTTGTAGTGGGAACTGGACTCTGTGTTACCTTCTTCTTCGAAGGAATATTGATGCATCTATACAGACTTATTCTGTAACAATACCATATTCCTTAAATCCTCTGAAACTATTTCTTATGAAATAGTTTGATCACCTTGAGGGTGTGCTTTGATCTTTTTATGAGAAATATTTTCATCCACATCCATGCCATCAGTTTTAGAAAGACTTCTCTTATTCAAAATGATGGAATTATTAGGCGTTTGAGCCACTGTAATCAATTTGTTGCTTCTGTCTTCATCAACTTCTGAATTTTCTTCAAAATTAGCCAAATTTGTTGTTTTATTTAAGCCTTCAATAGTTTGATGATCAAATGGTTTATTTTTGTTTAACTGCTTCCTTTGAGAAATAATGTGATGTGGATCATAATTTACTTTTTGCTCCTTCTGAAAAATCCATAACTTCTAACAACTTCTCTATGACTAACAAGGCACTTTTATTTTTTAAAATGAATGGACCAACTTTGAGAGGAAATTTAACATTGGAAGACTTTTTAAATTCCCCAAAATGTTCTTCTTGTACACATAACCTCTGTCTCATAAAATCAAGTGTGAATATTGTTGGAGTAAAAAAAGTGGTTAACCTATATGGTTCCCCATTGAACCCATACACTCTCAAAACAGTAAATTATTTATACAAGAACCAATCTCCTATTTTTTCTTCTAAGGAAGGCTATAGCATAAGTCTCATGTCTTCTAACACTTTTGGCAAGACATCATCAAACAACAATTTATAAATCTCGGCCATGATTGTATTTACAAACTCAAACATGTTAATTTGTTTCAGGAGGTCTGGAGAGAAAATGGTGGAAAATAACTACAACTCCGACACATTATAACATAACAACATGTTTAGTAAATGTGACTGATATCTAAAGAAACTTTAGGGAATTCGACCAACTGGGCATGGATAACCTCGGTCAGATAATCATCAAGATTAAAACAACGGATTAAATAGGACTCGGGGTCAATTGAACCTATACTCAATAAGAAACCTAAGATGACTTCACTGATATGAATATCATTATCCAAACCCAAAATTTGACTAACCAATGACATGACCAACTGTAATTCCTTCTTGAATATATTAACATTGTATGGTAGAAATAGACCTTCTAACGACTAACCATCTTTCAGAATACTGGATAAAAACTGGCATCTAATTTCAGTTCTACAATTTTTATAGATTTCAATTAATACCTATTCATTTAAAGACTCACAACTATCAGGGAATTTATCAGGAAGACTTAATATCCTGCGAATAGTTTTCGCATCAAATTTAGAAATTATTCTTGACGTGGTATGGCTCATAATTACTCCTTTGGAGGAGGAATAACTATTCATGCACCATTTGACAAAGTTGTGAAAAGGTAGGGTTTGTTCAATAGCAAAATAATATGAGAAAGAACTGTAGACATTTAGAATATCATTCCCTTGCGAATTGTATTGCCACAAATGATCCTTTGAAACTGATACACTACCAACTGACATTATAGGGTCACATACATTCCTATCCCTATCAACAACAACCTATTCTCTCTCATCCAATAATCTGCACAATACTCCCGAACCCTGTTCCTTCTCCATAATAAACAATGGCGACAATTCTTCAAACAAAGTTTCAGTGTTTCAAGGCTTACCTATAACTGTGGATACGTAGAAGTTGACTTTGGAAAATATGGCGCACTATCCACTTCTCTTTCATTCACAGTGTGCAATTGAAATGACTTTTACGTAGGTCAACTTCACTTTTTATACAACGGACTCTTTCGGGGCCCTTACCAAGTGGTTTTTCCTTTACCACTTTCCTCAGTGGAACTCACCAAATGTCACCATGTGGAAAGTAGTTTAAATTCCACTACCACTCATCCTTTCTAATCAGCTCACAAATTCGCACTCTAGAATAAATAATGACTATTGATCAGATTGCACTTTTTGTATAAACCATTGGATCAAAATCTGTTTTACGGAATCCTCTATCCTTTCTCATTTTCTTCAAGTGTGCATCTTTACTCCGCGGACTGTCTCACAACCATATATTTTATTTACTTTATTACTTAGTCGTTGATCTTTTTGCCTCATTAACCACTTCTTCCTCTCTGTCAAAACTTTTCCCTTATGCAACTTTCCCCCAGCGGATCAATTGTCAACCATAGATTTTCATACTTGTAAATCTATACCTTTGAATTTTGCAATGAGTTAACCAAAATGCGCACTTTTAATAAGGGACTCAAGACTATCAAGCTTTGCCAATTTTATGTATCCTTTTATCATTTCTTGACCACACTTCTTCCTCAACTATTCAACATAGAGGTGTTAACAACTGGCTCCAACTGGGGATGATATCCTCCCTATGAGGTATCAAAGAACTCATAGACCAGGTGCTTGTCTCTAAATTTTGTATCCAAATATCCAAACTTTTTACTTTTTCTCTGATATATATTTTCTAAAAAAAGAAAAATGGATAACCTCCTAAATATGAGGGCCTTCACTCTGGGCTTCAAAAATATTCGGTTCACCATATGTACTGCTTTCAAGAAAATAAATATTTACAAACTATGGTACAAATGTTACCCTCAACCTTAGGATAGATAATGATTCAAAAATATTCCATTGACATGGTTACTCTCCAACAAAACCCCATTTTGATATTCCAGGATAAATGCAATTTCCCCTCTGTGACTTGCAATAACATAAAGACCTACCCACATGTGGTCAAATTTTCCATGCTTATCTTCCCTAGGAGCATCCCATTTAACACCATGTCATCAATTTGAAACTATTCTTCTTTCACCCTTCTTTCAAATGTATTTTTCATTTTTTCTTGGTGTACCTACACTTCATCATAAGCTTTATTCCTTTTCTCCTCTAATTTGATAATTTGGTTTATTCTTCTCTACATGTGATTTGGTTCCTATTGTTGTTCCTAAAAATATTTCATAACTGGAACACCCAATGATGCTGGAAAAATGACTTCGGTTCCATATACCAATTGAAAAGGAGACATTCTAATCGCCCTTTTAGTGCTAATTTTTTTAGCACACAAAGCATACTTAAGCTTGGTGTGCCAAGCTCTCTTATTATCCTCTAACAACTTCTTAATAATCCTTACCAGACTCTTATTAAAATACTCGGCCAATCCATTTCCCTATGGATAGTAAGCAGTTGAATGATGTTAACTGATATGGTATTTATGACAAAAATTAATCATCTTTTTGGATTTAAAAGTTGCTGCATTATTAGTCACTATTCTTCTAGGACACCCAAACCTACCCAATATATTTTCTTCAAGAAAATCCATAATTACTTTCTCAATAGCTCTACTGGTAGGTATTGCTTCAATCCACTTTGTGAAATAATCTGTGGCTGTCAGAATCCATTTATGTTGTCCTGAAGAATTTGGGTTTATTTCTCCAATGAAATCCAAACCCCACTGCTGAAAATGAGCTTATACTATTATTGGATTAAGAGGGAGGGGAATTACCTTTGTTTTACCATAAAAAATCGGGCATTGATGACATGTGCTAGTTTCTTTGTACATGTCTAAAAACAATGATGGCCAATAAAAACCTGCTCTTAAAATTTCATTTGTTGTCACCTTCCAAGAATGATGTCCTCCATAATCTCCTTTATGAAATTCTTTCACTGTGTGCTAGGATTCATTTTCTAAAGGGCAATTAAGTAACACACCTCCAAGATCTTTCCAATAAAGGTACCGATTTAAAATACAAAACTTAGTAGCTTTCAACTTCACAGATCTTGCTCTTGTTTTACTTAATCCCATATGAGCTTGTAAATTTTGAAGAACATGAACAATATCAGAATACCATGGCGATGTAGCGAAATCAATCATTACCTCAACTCCTGTGTCCAACTTATGAGATTGACTAGATAAGAAATTAAGCTATAAAGATTCACAGTTTGAATCTGTCAACATTTTTTCTAGTCCCTTCCCTTTAATTAACTTGGTAGGTCTAATATTTATATCATACTCCAATAATGTTGCTATCCATTTTTCTCTTCTTCCTTCTGGGTTAGGTTGTGTGAGAATCACTTCTACTGCACTGGTTGGAATATAAGCAATTATACGTGAATGCAGAATATACACCCTAAAATATTTCAATGCTTTAACTAAAGCATATGATTGCTTCTCCATAATATCATATTTTAATTCCCCATCTCTCAACATCTTACTGAAAAAGGATATAGGCTGCTCCATGTTCTCATTATTCTTCTGTAACAAAACTACAACAATAGTATGTTATGAAGCATATGAAAATATTAATAAATATTTAGTGAAGTCTGGACTCACCAACACAGAAGCTTCTGAAATGGATTGTTTTATTTCTTTAAAAGATTTCTTAGCCTCTACTATCCATTTTATTTCATGACCCTTCTTCAATATATTTGTGATATTCATTAATATTTCAACAAAACTAGGAATGAACCTTCTCAAAAAATCTACCTATCCCAAGAATGATTGTATTTCTTTTTTTCTTATTGGTTCTCCTACCTTCAAAATTGCACTGACTCTATCAGGATCAATCTTTATTCCATCCTTTGAAATTATGTGGCCCAACAACTTTCCTTCTTCTAATGTGAAATTTGATTTTTTTGGATTCAATGATATACCAAATTTTCTGCATTTTATAAATACTTTTTCTGAATGACGAATATCCTCTCTATTAGACCTTGAATATACTATGATGTCATCCATATAAATTACCACAAATATGCCTATTTCTCCTACAAAAGAAATATCCATGGCACGGTGAAAGGTAGCCCCTGCATTTATCAAAGCAAAAGGAATCTTTGCATACATAAAAATGCCCCATGGTGTGGTGAAAGCAGTATTTTCTTCATCTTTAGGAAACACCCTAATTTTATTGTGTTATGTATCTAATATCATGAGCAATTATTTTAATATTAATGTAGTGTTAATTAAAACATAGGATCACACCCTTTCAATGAAACAGTGTATTTTTGACCTATAAAAGTTTTTCTCATCATTATAATTAAATCATCAATCAATATTCAATTTTACTGTGGTTAATTTCCGGAATTCATGTGGGTTTTAGATTTTTAGTCCCCTTCAAGTGGTATCAGAGCGAGGTTACTATTCAAGCTTCTAGGCTTTCCCTAAAAAATAGGACCTTGTCCTTAAAAAAAATAAAAGGTAAAAGTAACCTCCCCAAAAAAAAGTAAAACAAAAAAAAAAGTAAAAGTGAAACCACACATGGTTTCTGAATAAGTGGGGTTGGGTTTGAAAATAAAGTACAAAATAATTACTTGTAAAGAGAAAGTGAGATTTGAACTTAGGTGGGGAATGTAACATTCATCCCTCCCAACCACCCAATCTACTCACATTTTACAAAACTTAAGGGAAAATAAAGATTTTATTATATAATAATTAATTATTATTCCTTAAATCTCACCATTCTTAATAAAACAAAATTCCTCCTTGCACAAGAAAAATGGCAGAAATGAATGAAATTAAAGAAAGAATGGAGAAATTAGAGCTTAACCAAGACCAAGGTTCTAAAAATATTGAGGGTTTACACTCAAGACTCAACCAAATTGAAGGAGAACTATACAAAACCAAAAACGAATTATCAGAGACTGTCAAAAAAGAAGTCAACTTAGCAGTATCTTGGCAGATGGAAGGTGTAAAAAGAAACATTGCAGTATTGTTCAAAGATGGGTTAAGAAAACTCGAGCATCATTTGGAAAACAAAATTACTACACTAGTGTGCAATATGTCAAAGGAAGACCAACCATCCTCAAATTCAAGGCAACATAAGACAATTCCTCCCAAAAGAGGATGTCCACAAGAAGAGTTCGATCACGATCTCTCTCCAAATCATGAGTAGTCACTTTCTCCTCCAAAAAGGAATAGATATCAAATGAACCCCAAGTTATAATTGTCAAAATTCAATGGAGACACAAAACGGAGTGTGGCGTGGATCAACAAGGAAGAATAATTTTTTTCCATACACAATATCACAACTGACGAGGAAATGATAAAATATGCCTCTATGCAACTAGAAGAGCAGGCTTACAACTGGTACATGTGGTGGAAGGTTACAACACAGGAAACTAAGTGCAAGTGGAGAACCTTCAAAAATGACTTCTTTAAGAGGTTTGAAGACTTAAAAGAAAAAGACTTCTTCGCAAAAGTTACCAGATTGCGGCAAAAAGGCGATGTCGATGAATACACTGACGAATGGGAATCCTTGGCGACACGTGTGCCAGAACTCACAGACAGTCAATGCCTCCAGACTTATGTGTATGGACTAAAACCCTATATAAGAGATGAACTAGAGCTACTAAATGTATCAACCTTGGACAAGGCGAGACACAAGGCAAAAATCATTGAAGAAAAATTAAAAAAAACGTGGAACAAAAACCATGACAAAGATAGAAGGTCTACGAAAACCGACACCAAATACCAGCCACCACATGTGAGGAATGACAACAAAACCACCTTAGAATCCCTGCAAATGAAAGAAGGAAAGTGTAAGTATTGCGGAGAGAAGTGGGACCCAAGACACAGATGTTTAAAAAAAGAGACCACCAAGAACTTATATCAATGTGAAGCAGAAGAAGAAGACAAGTCAGATAGTGATGAATCCGACATAGAAGAAACTCGTGACATTGAAAATCCCTTGTCAGATTCAGAAGATGAAGAAACTCCCAAAATATCAATTGCAGCCATAACAAGAATACACCAACCACAAACATTAAAATTAAAAGGGCATATAAAAAATAACAATGTTGTAGTCCCATTCGACACAGGAAGCACCCATAATTTCATTGACGTAAGTGTTGTAAAGAAGCTTAACCTTTTCATATATCCAGTACCCAACATGAAAGTAATGGTAGCAGATGGAAAGAAGATCGAAAAAGTAGGGAAATGCCACAAAGTTAAGCTACAAATACAAGACTATAACCTTGAGTCAGAATTTTATGCAGTGCCCTTAGGAGGAGTTGATGTAGTATTAGGAATTCAGTGGTTGCAAACACTAGGTACCTACTCAGCAAACCACCAAGAACACTTTATAAAGTTTAAATGGCAAGGAGAAAGATACAAATTATATGGGTTCCAACCCCCTCAAACGCAAATTGTGTCATCCCACAAAATGGAGAAGCTAATTTGAAAAGGAGCACCAACATATGTTGTACAATGCCAGGAGATGGAATTATTAACTTTAGAAGTAGTTAAACAAGATCATCTAGAGATCCAAGGATTAATCCAAAAATAAAAAAATTATTCGAAGACCTCCCCATGGAGTTACCACCAGAAAGGAAGATCGAGCATGTCATCGAAATCAAGTCAGGATCCAGCCCTGTCAATGTTAAACCCTATAGGTATCCACACCACCATAAGATAGAGATTGAAAGATTAATCTATGATTTATTGAGATGTGGAGTGATTACAGAAAGTCAAAGTCCTTATGCTACACCAGTAGTACTGGTATGAAAGAAGGATGGATCATTTAGGCTATGCATCGATTACAGAGTACTAAACAAAATAACTATTAAAGACAAATTCCCCATTCCATTTATCGATGAAATGTTGGACAAACTACATGGTGCAAGGTACTTTTCAAAATTAGACTTAAGGTTAGGATATTACCAAATCAGAGTAAGGCTAGAATATGTGGCGTAGACAGCTTTCCAAACCCATGAGGGACATTACAAATTTAAGGTAATGCCTTTTGGGCTAACTAATGCCCCGGCAACATTTCAAGCAACCATGAATAACCTATTCCAGTCATTCCTAAGGAAGTTTGTATTAGTGTTTTTCGATGACATCCTTATATACAGTAAGACATGGAAGGATCATCTTACACACCTAGAACAAGTGCTCTCAATTTTAAAAGAAAATCAGTTCTACGCCAAGATGTCCAAATGCACGTTCGGTAAAGAAGAAGTGAGATATCTTGGACATGTAATATCTAAAGAAGGGGTTAAGGTTGATCTAGAAAAAATCAAATCCATCACAGAATGGCCCAACCCTACTAATATCTCCAAGTTAAGAGGATTCCTTGGGCTAACGGGATACTACAGAATATTCATTAGGAATTATGTGCATAGAACTGCACCCTTATCCAACCTTCTAAAAAAGAATGCATTCCATTGGAATGAAGAAGCAGAAAAATGTTTTGAAGCCTTAAAAGGAATTATGTCCTCCACACCTATATTAGCTACCCCAGACTTCTCAAAACCATTCGTGATAGAATGTGATGCTTTAGGTTATGGGTTGGGAGCAGTACTAATGCAAGATGAACACCCGATAGCTTTTGAGAGCAGGAAATTAAACAAGCGAGAACAATTGAAGTCTACATATGATAAAGAAATGCTGGCAATTATGCATGCATTGGTAAAGTGGCGAAAATACCTCTTAGGGAGAAAATTCATGATCCGCACAGACCATAATAGTCTTCAATACCTACTTCAACAGAAAACGTTGTCCACAGAACAACAGAAGTGGATAGAAAAAATTGTTGCTTTCGACATGGAAATAATACACAAAAAAGGGAAGGAAAATATAGTCACAGATGCACTCTCTAGAAAAGATGAGGATATCACCTCTTACTCCATCTCGGTTGCAATTCTAGAATGGCTGAATGAAATATGAAGTGAATACGCCAAGGACCCAGAAACAAGCACTATAATTAACAACTCCAACCGTGACCCCAAGTTTGAATGGAAAAACGATATTCTTTGGTATAAGGGGAGGATTTATTTGAGTTCAAACTCTAAATTCAAGGTTAAAGTAATAAAAGAATCCCATGATTCCCCAGCCGCCGGACATGTAGGATTCTTCAAATATTATTATAATGCAAGAAGGTCATTTTTCTGGAAGGGAATGCAGAAAGATATCCAACAATATGTGGCAGAATGCGACAATTGCCAGAGAAACAAAAGTGAAAATTTTTTAACCCCAGGGTTACTCCAACCCCTACACATTCCAAACCAGAAATGGGAAGAGATATCAATGGATTTCATCGATGGGTTACCTCCGTCAGAAGGAAAGGACAAAATCCTTGTAGTGGTCGATCGATTAACCAAATTTGCTCGCTTCATGGCAATTAAAAAAACAGACACGTCAAAACAAATTGCAGAAGTATTTTGCAAAAATGTCTACAAATTGCTTGGCTTCCCAAAAGTCATTGTCAGCGACAGAGATGCAAAATTTAATGGAAAATTTTGGAGGGAATTATTTAAACAAATGGGTACATCACTCAATATGAGCTCATCTTACCACCCCCAAATAGATGGTCAGACTAAAGTCGTAAATAAATGCTTAGAAGCATATCTACGTTGTTTCGTAACAGATAAACAAAACCATTGGTCTCAATGGTTACACTTAGCAGAATGGTGGTACAATTCAACATACCACACCTCCACAAAAATGACCCCTTTCCAAGCGTTATATGGGTATGAACCTCCAAAGTGGAAGGAGTTAGTTTTGAACGATAGTAATGTTCCAGAAGTAAGGAACCAACTAGAGAAATCCCAAAAAACAATTGAATTACTAAAGGATAACTTAATCATGGCACAGAATCGCATGAGGCAACAAGCAGATCAACGTAGAACCGAAAGAGAATTTGAGGTAGGAGATTGGGTATTCATAAGACTCCAACCCTATAAACAAGTATCCCTTAAAAGTGCAGGGAAACACAAGTTGTCCCCAAAGTTCTATGGACCGTGCCAGATTATCCAAAAGATTAGTCAAGTGGCATATAAATTACAGTTAGCTGATAAAAGTCGTATCCACAATGTCTTCCATGTATCATATCTCAAAAAAATGTTGGGTAAACATCAAATAGTACAAACAATACTTCCTATGTTAGATGAAGAAGGAAGGGTCATTTGGGAACCTGAGGCAATCCTTGCAATCCGAGAAAGAAAACTCTGTTCTAGAACACTGAAGGAATATCTCATTAAGTGGAAGAATTTTCCAGATGAAGACGCATCATGGGAGACAGAACAGTTTTGTCAATAATACCCGTCATTACCCTTGCTTTGAGGACAAAGCATTCTAAAAGACGACGGCAATGTTATGTATCTAATATTATGAGAAATTATTTTAATATTAATGTAGTGTTAATTAAAACATAGGATCACACCCTTTCAGTGAAACGGTATATTTTTGACCTATAAAAGGTTTTCTCATCATTGTAATTAAATCATCAATCAATATTCAATTTTACTGTGGTTAATTTCCGGAATTCATGTGGGTTTTAGAGTTTTAGTCCGCTTCAGATTGCACCCTTAAAAACCATCCATCATTGAATTCTTTCTACTCTAGCCACTTTCTGCAAAATATGATCCATCTTCGGCAAAATATAATTATCTTTCATTGAGACCATATTCAAATTCCTGAAATCTATGCAAAGCCTTATTTCTCCATTTTTATTTCTGACAAGAACCAAATTAGAAACCCACCTTCAAAATCTTAAAGTCACAATAATTTTGGCATCAAACAATTTTTTGATTTCCTTTTCAATAACTGGTAACAGCTTTGGATTTATTCTTTTGAGTTTCTGTCTAAAAGGTTTTTCTCTAGGTTTGATTGGAATAGTATGTTGTATTATTGAAGTATCATATTCCTTAAGGTCTTAATAACTCCAAGCAAATAAATCTGTATACTTTTTCATCAAGTTCACATATTATTCTTTTTCTTTTGTAGGCAAATTTTTAGACAGCTTCACAATCTTTGGATTCTCTTTAGTACCAATATTTCTATCTTCAATAGCATTATCAACAGGTTTCACTTTTGAATATTTAGCAACATCATTCTAATCAAAAAGTTTCTCTAAAGGGATCAAACCTCTTGGTATAAAATTACTTTTTAATTGAATGATATCCTTTCCTCCTAAAGTTCCCTTCAATTTTTCAGTACTAATCTTTTCTTCTTCACTTTCTTTAGCATCTTGGAAATTTTCACAATTATCATTTTCACCATCAATATGAGTGTTCACAAACTCTCCAGACAATTCCAAAAATATTTTTATCTACATATCATCCTCAAATACCTGCCAATATTTAGAATTATCAGGTATAGATGGTCTATTTACAATATCCACTTGATATTCTTTTTGACCAACACTTGGGGTTTTAATTTACCAGCAGTAACTGCCAAAGAATCAACCACTATATTCTCATATCTAGGAACCACCTTAATTGTATGTTCTATAAAATAGTTACCAAACATATCCCATACTTCATTTCTATAAGCTCTCATACAGGGATGTCTGGTTTGATAACTGTCATTCACCTAGTTTATTACAAGATCTGAATCTCCCAAAACTCTTATCCTTTGTGCTCTCAGATATTTCAATGCATGCAACCCAAGTAACAAAGCATCATATTCAGCCACATTATTCGTGCATTCAAATGTTAACTTATATGATAAAGCTTTAAAATCCTTGATAGGATAAATTATATATACACCAGCACCATCACCAACCTTTGCCACGGACCCATCAAAATACATAGTCCACAAACCATCTCTTTTCTATTTTTTTTCCAAAGCATTTTGTTCCTTTACTCCCTCTTCATTTTTTTCAGATTTCATTTGCAATGTAGATTCCAAATCACACGGGACAATATCATTAAAGAAAATAGAATAACGCAAATCAGTATCGACAACATATATAATTTGAATATCAGGTCCATCTTGATTTCTTAATACATAAGGAGTTTTTTTCTCACTATACAACCTCCTAATTTCATATTGGACAAGAATAGTAGCATATGACATGTCCATTTGTAAACTACCTTTTAACTTTGAACTCTAAGACCTTGATAACAATATTCCAAATTTTGGTGGAATGTTTGTCGCTACAACATCCATTACTATTGTTTTAGTTGGCGGTTTATTTAAATTCACTACCTTATCTTTAATTAGACCAAGACACTTCACCCTCTTAGAATCAAAGGAATACAAATCTTTATATAGTCTCGTCACTTCCAGTCCCAAACATTCAACTACTCCTTTAGGCATTAAATTATTTGATGCTCCTGAATCTAACATGGCATTATGTACAACCATATCATGCACACTGATACTCAAACAAAAAGGAGGAATTTCTTCATCATCTATACATTCAACCTTTGGACCAAATAAAATAGTAGGATTATCATATGTCAACTCTAAAATGTCTGATTGAAATTCTCCTTGACCTTTAACCATCCTTGTTATCGTATCCATGTACTGATTATTCCTCAACAACTCATTAAAAGGAACATATATTTTCAGCTTGGAAAGTTCATTCTACAAATTGAAGATAGAATTAACTTTCTCCATATCTACTGGTGCCACCTGTTTTCTTCCTTTTGTTTTTTATATTTTATTTTCAACTTCTTTATTTACGATAGGATCTTTTTGTATTTACTTTCCTTTTTATGTATTTAATGAACTGGTATAAGGTTGGTTTGAATTTAGCCTCCCTTTATTTACAACAACTTCTCTATTTCTCAACCTGATCTTCCTTTGTACATCATCCATGGCATGTAAATAACCCCTCTGATACTACTCTGATTCCCATTCAAAATCCTCATTTCCACCTTCTTGTGAAAACATGTGATGTTCTTCTTCAGTAACGTGTATCTCTGAATCTAATTCCCCAAAAGGATGAATTTCATTCTCAGCAAGTTCTTCTTCATCTGCAACATAATTCTCAGGGAAAGGTGGTCGAATCTGTTGTTCTTCTTGATTCCTTGGGTTTCGCATATCTCTTTGCCTATTTTGTGGAGGCATAGGAGGATTTGGCCTTCTAAAATTTGGATTTCTGATATGAGGATCAACTTGTTCTCTATTGAATGATCTATTTTCCATAGTCAATATATCCATTAAATTCTCCATTGTTTTCAACATCATTTCAAATTTAATATGAGTAGTAGAAGAAGAAGTAGAAGGCATATTTTCATCTCTTGTTTTCCTCCTATCAATGTCTCTTTGTTTCAGCTTTCCACTCGCCATAATATTTGCTTCCACTTCTAAAGCATCTATGAACATGGCAGCAAGACTTGATGACTTTCTCTCCCTTAATGAAAATGCAACGTCATTATCAAAGGCCCCAGCATAATGAAGTTTAGCAGCAGCTGCGGAAGGTTTTATATCTTCTGGAATAGAATTATAAACTCTCATAAATCTGCTTGAAAATTCATGAACAGATTCAAAGCCTCCTTTCTTGAGACTATTGTATTGGGACAAAAGTTGCAAAGGGCTTTGTTTATCATCCCAGATTTCTAGAAATGCATTTTGGAAAGCTTGAAAGGTCAAGATAGATGTAGCTGGAAAATATTTAGAACATTTCTTCGCTTCCCCTGATAAGCTTTGAGAAAACAACCGCATTTTAACATCTACATAATCAACTTCCTCCAAGTCAACAAAATATTCAAATTTAGCTACATGCTGCTTTGCTGTTATACCTCCCTCTCCATCAAACAAGGAAATTATCTGGGAATAATTTTGGGGAAGATCATGCAATACAGTAGGTAAACGTAAAGGAGAAAACCTGGATACCATTGGCCTAGGTGGATTTGGAGGGACTGAGGAATTTTGAATGTTTTGAACAATAGGTGCTTCTTCAACCTTTGCAGACTGTTGAAGATCTTTCTAAAGGGAATCAAGTAAATAAGATTCTAATCTATGAGGGTTGAATTCAAAATTTTTAAGATTAGATTCAGATTTAGATTTCAACAAACCCTTTTCAACATTAATTTCCCATTCTTGATCAAGGATGCTATGAAAATATTGAGAAGATGATGCACCAAACAGAGAAATATCTATTTTTTCTTTGTCTTTTTTCTTAAATAATTTTTCTGGATCCTCCAAACTTCATAAAACTTCAGTATCAGAATTACCTCATGTATGTCTTTTCAAAGCTAGGATGTCTTTTGAAATCTTGAAATAATCTTAAACTAGAATCGCCATGGCAAATATACAACCTTCTTCACTAACAAAAATTCTTGTTTTCCCACACAAATATTTCTTGATCTTTATAAACTTTATCATTCCTCCCAGGTTTGATTAGCACCTTCATCCTCGGCAACGGTGCCAATTTGTTAGCACTCAAAATATACCCAAGGTTGTAAAGGTAATCTTAAGGTAACATCAAAAACCACTTTGAAAAGAAACTGGCTTTTCTTTCCAGAGAGGGATCTCTCAGATATTAATTTTAACAAGGCCATATATTCAAATCAATAATTTAAAGATATGCATATGGTTGAAACAACACATATAATCATTGGGTAATGGAGTCAAAACAGATAAAGATAATTCAAATCTTTATACATAGAATCCCAACAAAGGAAAGATAATCATCCAGTCACAGTCATTCATTGATTTTCAGGCGATAGGAGAGAAACATGAATAGTCCATCAATATAGAGCATCATAAGATGAATTCCATATCAAATTTAGAAGACATATTTGTGAAATATATGAAACAATATCCATAGCATAACATGTATGAATTCTGAAACTATTAAACACTACGTTCAGATATGAAAGAAAATAGAATGGAAGGTAAACACTTAAAAGACAATCACATGGAAAGAAGGCACAGACTGTAACATAAATGACACATGAATCTTTGAAGATCAACCAACATTTGGCTCTGTTATTTAATTTAAAAATCATAAGTTCTCAAAAGCATTGGTCCGAACATAAGGGTTCCAACCCCCAATACATCAAATAAATTCAAATATATACAAAATAATTTCTTCCCAAGAAGATCAATAACCAATCAATCTGTTAATCAAAGTTTTTGTAACCATATCCCTAATAGCTAGGAATAATAACTACATGATTTGGTTCAAAAAATAGATTGCTTGATTATATCAAACTTAGTGACTGCAAGGTATCCTGAACAAACAGCTTCATGAACTGCAACACTTGTCTTCATGAATGAAGTATGTACTTGGTATTTCCGAATTTCTCCATGATCTTCCATTGTTCCACATTTGGGGTGTCGTATTCTGTCATCTCTCTAATTGACACCTCCAAATCCACATAAGCTTCATAAGACATGACAGGAAATCCTTTATTAATAATTAAAAATTTCTCCAATATCTCAAAGTCCTCTGTCAAGTTTTCTACAATGATATTTCATGTTAACCCTTTAACTAAATATTCAAATTTGGAATGGTCCATGCGATTTTGTACCAATAAACTGTGATATTTCTCCTGGGAAAATAACCTTCCTTCGTCATCCCAAAAATATGGGAGACCATCATCAAATAGATATTTAAAAGCAAGCATGAAATCCTTTATATGAGAAGACATTATATTTGCCTTGTCCTGCACCACTTTCATGAGTTGATGTTTGTTTATAAACTTCTTTGTGCACAACACAATTGCTACTCTATCCTTAATCTCTATGTCCTACAAATTCTAATATGTTAAAGAATTTAATAAATTTAAATATTGTGAGTAGTATTCAAAGGATTCTTTTCCATAGTTTCATTGGCCAACTTCAATCTTTGAGTAGCTAAATTGACTAGTGCACTTTCATCATCAATAAAATTTAAATAATTCCTAAACTTGGTGATTTCCACAGACAATGTATCCCAAATTAAATGTTTATCTCCCCATAGAGGAGCTCTTCATGTACTTCTTTCCTTTAACTCACTAAACTTTTTATGCAATTGGATTTTATCATTCAATGTTTTATTCTTCTCCTTGATGCTCTTAGTCAATTCTGATTTGAATTTTTCATTTTCCTCTTTTAATTATTCAATCTCCACCTCTTTCAGACTTACCTGTGACATAGGAACCAATAGAGCATCTGTAGAAAATAAATTTAATGGTATTTCAATATTTGCAAGGAGTAAATCATTGTCAATATGAGTTTGACTCATCAATTCTTCCATAATTTATTTTTCATCATTCTGATCCTTTTTCAACTTCGAAATCTGAGCCATCAATTCGGTTCTTTCTACTTCCCACTTGTTTTTCTCTTCCTAGAGCTTCAATGATTTTCCTTTGTAGTCCATCATATCTTCATAGACTTTCTTGTTTTCCTCCTAAAGTGTAAATAATTCTGAGGACTGAGCATGTTTAGCATTAGGGACTTTAAGCTTCTTCTTCAATACTTGAATGGTATTGTCCTTCTCCTCTAGAATCTTTTTGGCTACTTGTGTATTACCCAATTCGGTCCCTAATCTTATAACATCTCCCTGCAACTTTTTAATTTGAATAAAACTTACTTTATTTTCCACCCTTTCATGCTTCAATTGAACCTCCATTTTATATACAAGGGACACTAATTTATTAATTTTCATAATAGCATGTAACAATTCAGAGTAAATAATATCTCTAGTTTGTTTATGGAGTTGTATCTTATTAGGGACACTGATTTTGTCTAACTTCAGCTCCATTTCAGACACTTTATTCTCACTAACCACGGCGAACTTCAAGGTATTCCTCTCTACATCTCGAGTAGAAATCAATGAAGTCTTTTGATTGATTATATTTCTAACTTGAGGAAGCAGATTCTTAGTTTCCTCTGATGATTGCATTTGTTTGTTAGCATAACTTGATACTAACTCTATCCTAGATTTGTACCGGGAACTAGACTCTGTGTTACCTTCTTCTCCGAAGGAATATTTATGCATCTGTACAGACTTCTTCTAGAACAAGACCATCTTCTTTAAATCCTCTGAAACTATTTCTCCTGAAATAGTTTGATCATCTTGAGGGTGTGCTTTGATATTTTTATGAGAAATATTTTCATCCACATCCATGCCATCAGTTTCAGAAAGACTCCTCTTATTCAAAATACTGGAATTATCAGGCGTTTGAGCCAATGCAGTCAATTTGTTGCTCCTGTCTTCATCAACTTCTGAATTTTCTTCAAAATTAGCCAAATTTTCTATTTTATCTAAGCCTTAAAAATTTTGATGACCAAATGGTTTATTTTTGTTTAACTACTTCCTTTGAGAAATAATTTGATGTGAATCATAATTTACTTTTTTCTCCTTCTAAAAATCCATAACTTCTAACAACTTTTCTATGACTAACAAGGCGCTTTTATTTTTAAAAATGAACGGACCAACTTTGAGAGGAAATTTAACATTGGAATCCTTTTTAAATGCCCCAAAATGTTCTTCTTCTGCACATAACCTCTGTCTCATAAAATCAAGTGTGAATATTCTTGGAGTCAAAAAAGGGGGTAACTTGTATGGTTCCCTAGTGAACCCATACACTCTCAAAACAGTAAATTCTTTATACAAGAACCAATCTCCTATTCTATCTTCCAAGGAATACTGTAGCATAAGTCTCATGTCTTCTAACACCCTTGTTACGACACCATCAAACAACAATTTATAAATCTTGGTCATGATTGTATTTACAAACTCAAACATGTTAATTTGTTTCGGGAGTTCCAAAGATAAAATGGTGGACAAGAAATGCAACTCTGACACATTAGAACACAACAGCATGTTAAGTAAATATGACTGATATCTAAAGAACCCGACTTTAGGGAATTCGACCAACTAGGCATGGATAACCTCGGCCACAAACTCATTAAGATTAAAAAAATGGATTAAATGGGAATCACGGTCAATTGAACCTATACTCAGTAGGAAACCTAATATGACTTCACTGATATGAATATCATTATCCAAACCCAAAATTTGATTGACCAGTGACATGACCAATTGTACTTCCTTCTTGAAAATATTAACATTGTATGGTAGAAATAGACCTTCTGACGACTGATCATCTTTCCGAATACTGGATAAAAACTGGCATCTAATTTCAGTTCTACAATTTTTATACATTTCAATTAATACCTGTTCATTTAAAGACTCACATCTATTAGGGAATTTATCAGGAAAACTTAATATCCCACGAATAGTTTTTGAATCAAATTTACAAATTATTTTTGACATGGTATGGCTCATAATTACTCTTTTGGAGGAGGAATACCTATTCGTGCACCATTCGACAAATTTAGGAAAAGGTAGGGTTCGTTCAATAGTAAAATAATATGTGAAAAAACTGCAAAAATTCAGAATATCATTCCCTTGCGAATTATATTGCCACAAATGCTCCTTTGAAACCGATACACTACCAACTGACAAAATGCAGTCACATACATTCCTATCCCTATCAACAACAACCTCTTCTCTCTCATCCAAGACTCTGTACAATACTCCCGATCCATGTTCCTTCTCCATAATAAACAATGGCGACAATTCTTCAAACAAAGTTTCAGTGTTTCAAGGCTTACCTGTAACTGTGGATACGTAGAAGTTGACTTTGGAAAAGATGGCACACTGTCCACTTCTCTTTCACCCACAGCGTGCAATTGAAATGAATTTTACCTAGGTCAACTTCACTTTTTATACAACAGACTATTCTGGGGTCCTTACCAAGTGGTTTTTCCTTTACCTCTTTCCTCAACGAAACTCACCAAAAGTCACCACATGGAAAGAGATTTAAATTCTGCTACCACTCATCCTTTTTAATCATCTCACAGCTTTGCACTATGGAATAAATAATGACCGTTTATAAGATTGCACTTTTTTTCTAAACCGTTGGATCAAAATATGTTTTACGGAATCCACTAGCCTTTCTCATTTTTTTCAAGCATGCATATTTACTTCGCGGACTGTCTCACAACCGTAGATTTTATTTACTTTATTACTTAGTCGTTGATCTTCTGCCTTGTCAACCACTTCTGCCTCTCCGTCAAAACTTTTCCCTTGTGTAACTTTCCCCCAGTGGATCAACTGTCAACCGTACATTTTTATACTTGTAAATCTATACCTTTGAATTTTTCAATGAATTAACCAAAATGTGCACTTTTAATAAGGTACTCAAGACTATCAAGATTTGCCAATTTTATGTATCCTTTTATCATTTCTCGACCACAGTTCTTCCTCAACTATTCAACATAGAGGTGTTAACACCCTCTGTCTGGTGGTCTTTCTTTGGGGAGGCCTCCAAAAACCTTCTCATTCCTACTCAATAATTGATTTATCTCTTTAGGATTCTTGGAAACCTTCAAGTGAGGGTTAGGAGATGTAATTAAACATTCAATAGTCCATTCTATTTCTCCATGATTCAAGATATACCTCATGCTATGAGAGGACACCACTTGATTTGGGTAAGTGTGCTTTCCCATCAACAAGATGGGTTTTCCTTCCAAATTTTTGAACCTTATTTTAGGAACTTGGTAGTTCATTGTATTCTCCCCTAAAGAATGCAACCATTGTACTAAAAAAACCACATTTGTATCAGCCACATTCACTTCATAAAAATTGCCAGTGATAGTATTATTTCATTTAGTAACTTGAAGCTTTGTATTCCATTTAGTGCAGTCCATAGAATTGTTACCTGGAATGATGACTATGAAACAATGAAAAGTTTGAGCTTTTAGATTTCTCCTCTCCACCAAGGATACATCTATGAAGTTATGAGTTGCTCCTTCATCCACTAGAACCATGACCTTTTGGCCTTGTATGCTACCCTTGAGCCTCAAGGTGTGGAATCTAGGTACACCTGAGAATGTTGTAGTTTTTCCCATATCAGGTGTGGGTTGTTCTTCTTCTATTGTTTCATACCCCTCTTCATCATATTCAGATAAAACTTCAATGTACTGTGCCTTCCCCTTTGCACACTTATTTCTCGAAACCAAAGGTTGTTGGCATGTGAAACATAACTTCTTTCTTCTAAGTTATTCCTTTATATTCTTTGCAAAATTATTCCTTTTTCCATGTTTTCTTTCCTTTCTTGAATTTGGAATGGAAATTAGGCTTGGGGGGGTATTTGGTTCTTGGAAACACATTCTCCAAATCTCTTGTCAAATTCATGGCATCCTTCAATGTAGTCGGATTGTGGTATTTCACTAGCCCTCTTAAAGGTTATGTCAATCCTTCAATAAAAAATAAACCAACCTAGCCATAGATAGATCAGAAACCATTACTGAAATATTTTCAAATTATAACATATCTGTTTCAGGAGTTCCAACTTGCTTCAATTGTACTAGTTCCTTGAAAGGAAGTTCAAGGTCTTTCCTCTCAAACCTATCCATTAATGCATTGGAGAAACCTTCATAAGATAAAATCTGATCATGTCCCAAGGTTCTAAGACCATGGAACCACTGATCACTAGATTCCACTTCAATATGTAAAATGGACAATTTTAATGCATTTTCTTCAACCATAGGATTTAACTGAAAATACACACTTAATTTTTGCAACGAAGCACTAATAGACATTTGTGAGGAACCATCAAAGGAAGGAATAGTTACTTTTCCCATGGTGTATTTTAATTCATGGTTAATAGGTGGTTCCCTATTCCCACTTCCTACTTTCCTAAACTGAAGAGAGCCTTTAATGAACTAATCGAAAGGTAGGACTTTCCTACATTCATCAATTAGTTGTTTCCAATCATTTGTTGCATCCCTCACATCATAAGTAGCGTAAGGGCCTTATTTGTGTTATAGCGGATTTCACCACTCTAGGTGAATCACACCTTGTATGGCCTTCCCCCGTCCTACTACAGACTCTTTAGACCCTATGGACAATTTTTTGTCCTTTGATGTTTCCTTCATCATCCCTAAAAACACATGAAAAATGCTATACGCGATTTTCAAACCCATAAGCGCGTACATACGCGGGTTTTCCCACTAAAACCGCGTACATCGAGATGTGTGCATAATCCAAATTTTTTTGGAGTTTTCCTTGACATGGATCCGACTCATTTGACTCCTGGCCTTCCCTATGCATTGAGATCACTTGGATTCGACCTTTCATTATCCCTTTGAAAGCTATATAAGTAACCCCTTGGTACATTGAAGGAAAGAAGAGAGAATTGAGAGCAAAGAAACTATAGTCCATTGTTGCCGGAACTTATACTTGATTCTGCATCCCTTTGTCACTTGGAGCACTTTGGTGTTCTTCCCAAGCTTTCCTTTTGCTTGTGAGCTTGCTATAAAGAGATGGAGGATTGAAGTGGTGTAGGCCTAAGTGGGGGATTCAATTTCTCTGGTTCGCAGATGTGCTGTCAAAGGTTGTATCTATCTTGTAATCTCTGATTTATATTAATAGAAATATCTTTTCCTGTCCAATAATGTGTGTTTGAATGCGTGTTGTATCCATTGGATTATGTCAAATGCTTTTACATTATTGATTATATATGCTAGAATAGATCTAACACCATGATATATAGTATGCTTGTATTGTTTAGTTGTTGTTGAGGAAGTAATATAGCAATTCAAGCTGAAGATTGGAAAGCTCAACAGGGATCTACTTCAACCGTTTGGAATAAGGTACGAGGTCTGATTCCTTAGTGCTAGACATTTAATTTCTATTGCATATTATAAATGATTGATTTTTGGAGTCAAGCTGTCTATTGTGGTACCCCAAGCCATAGGAATTTCTCCCAAAACTGAATTGGCGACTCCGCTGGGGATGTTATTTTTTTTTCTTTAGGGTTTTAGGGCACAATGGGCTTGATATTATTGACTTGCTCTTTGTTTCTCCTTGTTTCTATGTTTCATTTTATAGTATGCTCATCCATTGACAGTCCCCTTTATTGGCTTTCTTTTTACCACTGCCTTCTCTGTATACGTAGGTTTTTGGCCAAAAGTCGCGTACATACATAATTTTTTGGCCAAAAGTCATGTACATACGCAACTATTATTTAAACAGTCACGTACATCCTCCCTTTTTGTGAGTTTGATGTTGTGGGAAGTTGCTGGGTGGGTTGTGAGTGTGGTGGGGTCTTTCTTGGGTTTGATGTTGTCTGTTGGATGCTTCTCTTGTGACCAGAGACCGCCTTTTCATTGATTTTTCTTTGAAAGTAATTTTAGTCATTTATCCTTTTTGTTTTTCCATTAGTGCATTACTCTTTTTTGTCTCAATGTCTTGCTAAGCTTGTATTTTATACTTGCTGTAGAGACTTAGAGTTTTAGATGACTTTTATTGGATTTTTCATTCTTTTATATTGAAAAATACAAAGTAGTTGCACTCTTAGTTGCATCTTATATATGGATTTGAGGAGGTACTTGCATTGGATTGCTTGGATGAGAGTTGTGTTTAGGCTTTCATATAGGAAGGATTGCATTGGCATTCAGAAAGGAATATATATTTATGCATCTCATGTAGTGGCATACCCTATTTTTTCATTTGACAAAGATTGCACTTAGCATTGTTTGTTATGGTGTGCATATTTACTTCACTGCTGAGTCATAATGTCATTAGTTACATGGCCATTTCCTTTTGAGTAATTACATCCAATTAAAATCAATGCTAAATAAAATGAATTACACTCTTTTCTTTTCTAGGGTGCACCAACAAGCTTAGGTTTTAGGATCTTGCAATAGTTCATTGTAAGTAAATTCTCCAACATCACTAAACAACAACATGTATGTGTCTGTCCAGGTGAGTGTGTGAAATCCTTGGTATAACCAATGTTTCTCAGGATCCTCCTCTCAAAAGGGAGTTAACGATGAGGCAGTGTGAGCGGTTATTGATTAGGATGACCCCTAGTCATAATTGAGTAGCATCGGAGATATTTCTAGGATTGTATTCGTATTTGGGGGCTCTTTCGAGAGTTTCGAGCTTTGCTACCCTGCCCATATGGTCAATCCCGCCTGTGACCGTCTGCCTGAGCATTGATTATATTGAGGTGACCTTAGTGGCCTTACCTAGGATATCATAGGGGGTACTTGTAGAGGTTATTCTGTAGGTGTCCTGGCCAGGTAGAGGTCGGACAACACAGTTGCTTTATGCGTTGAAGCTGAGGACCACTATAATTGGTTACGTACCTCTGCTTGTAGTGTATGGAAGTTTTGAGCCTCTCCTAGGTGAGACATACCTGCTGCATTCGGGAGCTCACATATCCTCCCCTTGGTTTTCTTGTATTTTGGCTATAGATTTTCTTAGGAGTGTGCTCTTGGTGCGCTAGTTGGCCTTTGGGATCACAGTTACTTGAGTATATTTATTCTCTCTCGAGTTTGGGTCCTTTTATTTTCGGCATGCTTGGTATCCTATCACATGTCCTTGGTCCTAGTACGGACCCTGGTGTCAGACTTGGGGGCATCACAACCCCTTATCGTGCTCATAGATTTGGGAATGGTCACATTCCGCCCTCTACTCCATTTGTGGAGGATGTTGACTCCCTTCTCTCAGTCTTTACACCAGTGGTCACCCTCATGGGGGTGGTAGTGGATGCATAAACGTTGGGTCTACACCTTACTTTCCTTTTTATGTCCCATCGTTCACCACATTGTTTCCTTTGGGAGTTGTTGTCATGATCATTCCTCCCTGTATCCTATAGTTTGGATTCTTTATTGACTATTTTGGGTTGTTTTGGATTAATATGGTTGTCATGTAGGGTCCAATTTCTGTACACTCTCTCCAAGGTTTCGACCTATTCGTTCCTATCACAGGTATTATGTCTGAATTGGCATATAGATTAGGATTTCACATCTGCTTGCACTTATGCATTGCCTTATGACCATTCCATATTAACCTTAGGTACAAACGCATTCCATGGTATCACGGAACCTTCATGTTGTTGTTAGAAGTGGTACTATGTGAATGGTAGAGCTTTCCTATACATGAGTGTGCTAGTTAGCTCCCTTTTGCATTTGGTACCCATGCTACGAGTCCTCTCTTAGGTCCGGGATTCCCTTTTAGTCCTGCCATGACATTTCGCAAGAGCCTCATACTCCTCTTGATCTTTTGCTGGCCTATGTCCCTCAGAGCTCCCTCAAGTCAAGTTGTGAATGCATTATCATGAGCTTTGTCTGCCTTATTGAGCTTTATGCTGAACTCCCTAACATTGCACTTCAGCCATATAGCCTGAGCTTATCTCATGTCTAGCCATGCAGAGCCATTTTTTATATCCTTCGTAGCTTGATTCCTTTTTTACCAGGAGGGGATTTTCCCCCGAGTGTCGATATCCTACACATGTATCCTTGCATTGAGCATAGGTATGTTCCACTGCTTGGAGCTAGTTTGTTTTCCCTTATGACACTCATCTCCTCCTAGTTTGTAACTACAAAGCTATTTTATTCTTTTTTCAAGATTTTTAAATAACTGAAAAAGTCCAAAAAAATAAAAAAACCAAAAAGCCGGACAAGAAAAGATGTTATCTTTGGCAGCTGTTGAGTTGTGTCACCTTTGAACAGAGCACTGTATATCACATCCATTGGTTGGGTTATAGTTTGACTTTAGGAGTTGTACTCGTTTATCTGAGTTTATATCCACCGATTGGTTAAGCTTCCAGTCCCTATGAAGCCTCTGTTGATGCCTCCTGTGTCACAGAGATGTCCTAGTTTGTATATCGAGTCTATGCTACCTTCATTCAGTCATCGTACGCCGTTATGCTCTTGTTCAAAGGAATTTGAAACTTGAGTTGGCCATTCCTCATTTATCTTGACTTTGCATGTCGGCCATTCCTGGTACAGTTACTGGTTCATGCACCTTATGATCGAGTTCTTCCACGTTATACAGCTTTGCTGAGTACCTCGTGTTGGATGATGGGGGATGCTTTAACGCCCTCCTTCCAACAGATTTCGTCCCATCGACTTCAGATCATTTATTTTGGGATTGGAATCTAGAGTCCTTTTGAGTGCCTTGAGACTTGCAGTCATCAGTGGCAGGTTCTCTCGCCATCGACAGTTCTTGGGAATACATCAATGTCCCCTGATCAATGGATCCTCTCAAGTGTTTGACCTCAACAAATTTATTCACACTTGTTAATTTTCACTCTAGTACCTTGATTCCCATTTTCATTATCGGTGGGTGATCTCGCATTTGTAAACGGTATACATTAATGACCGGTAATCAGACGATGGACTACTATGTTCGACCTCGAAACCTCTATTCGCATAGTAAGACATGTACTCATAGCCGTTTATGTAGAAGACTTTCAATATTGGTGGCATCTCTTATATTCTACCTCCTTGATCATGACAGTGTTCATGAGATTTCAGCTCTCGTGACTTGATACCAGTATATGTCAGACATTTCCAGCCACTATGGAGATTTTGATCTATTATATATCTTCAGCCATCTTGGTGATCATGGTCCTTTGTATATCTTCATCATGGAGATTCTGATCTATGTATATTGTACGTGGCTATGACCACATATGTGACATCATGTATCATGCCTATTCATGGCCATTGTACTCTTATGTATCCGAGACTGCTATATGTACTTGTAGTTATATGCGGAGTTGTATTATTGTACTATGCTGATTGGGTGGCTGGTATTCCATTTGGGATCCTTCATCACTCCACTTCTGGGATTGACTTATAATGTGTTTCGTCCATCGTATGACCCCTATGACCTCACACATTAGGGGGGATCTGTTATAGCGGATTTCACCACTCTAGCTGAATCACACTTTGTATGGCCTTCCCCTGTCCCGCTGCAGACTCTTTAGACCCTATGGACCATTTTTTGTCCTTTGATGTTTCCTTGATCATCCCTAAAATCACATGAAAAATGCTATACGCGACTTTTAAACCCATAAGCACGTACATACGCGGGTTTTCCCACTAAAACCATGTACATCGGGATGTGTGCATAATCCAAATCCTTTTGGAGTTTTCCTTGACATGGATCCGACTCACTTGACTCCTGGCCTTCCCTATGCCTTGAGATCGCTCAGATTCGACCTTTCATTATCCGTTTGAAAGCTATATAAGGAACCCCTTGGTACATTGAAGGAAAGAAGAGAGAATTGAGAGCAAAGAAACTATAGTCCATTGTTGCCAGAACTTATACTTGAGTCTACATCCCTTTGTCCCTTAGAGCACTTTGGTTTTATTCCCAAGCTTGCCTTTTGCTTGTGAGCTTGCTATCGAGAGATGGAGGATTGAAGTGGTGGAGGCCCAAGTGGGGGATTCAGCTTCTCCGGTTCGCAGACGTGCCGTCAGAGGTTGTATCTATCTTGTAATCTCTAATTTATATTAATAGAAATATCTTTTCCTATCCAATAATGTGTGTTTGAATGCATGTTGTATCCATTGGATTATGTCAAATGATTTTACATTATTGATTATATATGCTAGAATAGATCTAACACCATGATATATAGTATGTTTGTATTGTTTACTTGTTGTTGAGGAATTAATATAGCAATTCAAGCTGAAGATTGGAAAGCTCAACGGGGATCTACTTCAACCATCCGGAATAAGGTACAAGGTCTGATCCTTTAGTGTTAGACATTTAATTTCTATTTCATATTGGAAAGGATTGATTTCTGGAGTCAAGCTGTCTATTGTGGTACCCCAAGCCATAGGAATTTCTCTCTGAAACAATTTGGACTCTAAAAAATTAGGTATAATAGTTCAATTCTGATTATTGAACTCATGGGGTCGTTTATGAGGTCCAGTGTTCGAAAAAATGGCTTCCCCATTGGTCTTATTCTTAACATGAGGTGAACTACTACTACTCTGGGGTGTTGACTTACCCCATGTTGGATAGCCAACAATTCAAATCCTTGAATAAAATGTTTGTTCATCCCTTCAAGAGGTTATTTAATGAATTTCTTAAGGTATTGATTATTTTTTTTTTCATCCATATCTCTCAATCCTAGTTTTTCCTTAACCTCTTTGTAAAAAGAACTAACTTCTCCCCTTCCTTCCCTTTCACTGTTAATCTCTCCAGTATCAGTGTCTAATGGAGGAAGTTCATAATTTGGAAACATGAATATAGAATCCTAATAGGTGATAATATCATGCTTGAATACCATTGTAATGACCCAATTCAAAAATTCCCAACAAAGGCATAATTTGGGGGAAAATTCCCTTGACTAGTCTTGAATATAGGGGACTCGAATGGCACAAGAGGGTCTTGAATTGGTTACAGACTAGTATGGAGAGTCTTAGGACCACTCAATCGACTACATGAAAAATTTATGATAGGTTATAGACATCTACAAATGGATTTTGGAACATTGGTAAAAATGGTAAAATTACTAGTAATTTATGGTGCAATTCCCCCTAGGGTATGGGTAGAAATGGATTTCCAACTCCTATGTGACCCTCCAAACTTGTCAAACCAAGTATGTTTAATTTCATTATAATCATTTAATTTCATTTTATATGGTTAATATTTTTGCAACAGAGGTTTAAAGCTTCATATTCGAATGCATAAATTCAACGATATTTGCTTAAGGGAAATGACATGTAAATTCTCAAACTTGAATCACAAATGGTGTAAATAATTGTTAAGAACATAAAAAATGAATATATACGATTAAAATCATGCAAATATATCACTAAAAACATATAAAATAAGATCCAATTCACAGCATACATCAAATATACAACCCCATTGAAATGGGAAATGAACACATGGAAAATAGTTAGAACAAAGCTTGGAAATGTGGAAATTTGCATATGTATTTCTTCTTATTTTGACTTACACAGAGGATGGGGAACATATTACAGATCCATAAATCATTCTCCCATTCCTAGGAATCAACTGGACTCAATAGGGTGCAAACACCATTCACACAAATGTGCCATCATAGAGAAATATGGAAATATTGAAGTGGAGATTGAGAGAATGGGAGGAGAGATGAGTCACAAACAATAGAATCCTCCTATATGTAGTAAAAAAAATCCATTAAGATCCAAATTAGAGGTCAAGTTTTCCTCTCCCACATCCAATTTGGATGAGAATCTCACTCTCTCGAATTGACTCACTAGTAGGATAAGTGAGCACTCACCATGCAATGGACAAGCTAGTGCTTGACAAAATTTCAAAGAAAAATTCTCAAATGATAAAAATATATTCTCATTCCTCATGACATATTTTTATAACCTTCATAATTTTCTCTAATTTCTAATTAACTCCCATAGGCTTCCTCCAACTCATCCTTGATGTTTAGTAACATCCATGACACTTGTCCTTCTCCTCAACCATTCATCTTCCTCCAAATTAGAATGGATGCCACCAAACCCAAAATGCATCCTATTGGAGGCTATTTTTATCCATAACATTTCATATTTTCATATTTCTGCAATAAGTTTTGTAATCAGGTCTGACTTGTCATAGAATCTTCCATCATTGTTGTCATAAACCACGGGGAATCTCTCTCCAACTGGCACCTAGTTCCTTCCTAGCCTCTTCCTCTTCTATGGGGAGTTAATCCTCTTCACCCATTCAACTACTTGGGCTCATGATAGGTCACTTCACACCTTTTCAGCCTCCAAGAATGTTCTAGTACTCATAATTTTGAATTTGGGGTTAAGTCATGACATGTATAAGGAAGAATCTAGCCACCCAAGGTCTCCATGAACCTCCAAGCATCCTTCTAAATAAATTCCACTTTATTTTATCCATATGTATTATTTGTATGACCCAATTTAATGTTTAAATTAAAAACTAAGGTTCTCTTGGGTCCCATAGCTCCCTTATTGCAATATTTAATGTCTCCTCCCCAACCTAGGGAACTAGTAAGTGGGTGAAACATTGTCAAATAGTAATATCATTGAGATGGGGAAATGAAAAAATCCCTATATCTCTTCGTCTAGTGTATGTGTGTGTACCTCCCTCACTCCCCCTCTCTCATAATGTCTCTCCACCTTATTTATACCTCCCTAACTATCCCTCCCTACATCACTCTCTCTCTATCACTCCACCTCCCCCCCCCCTCTCTCTCTCTATGTGTTTGTGTGTGTGTGTGTTTCCCTCCCCCCCTCTCTCTCACACACAAAATCCCTCTATTTCTCTCTATATATGTCTATGTGTGTGTGTCCCACCCTCAATCCCCCTCAATCATATCCTCTCTCCCCCTTCTCTATACCTCCCTCATTATCCCTCCCTCCATTGCTCTCTCTATCTCTATCACTCACCCATTCTCCCTCTCTCTCTATCTCTCACCCCTCCCCCTCTCTCTCCCACACAATATATGTGTGTGTGTGTGTGTGTGTGTGTGTGTCCCTCTCTTGTCTCTCTATCTATATCTATGTGTGTGTCCATCCCTCACCCCCCCATTTCTCATAACCTCTCTCTGCATTCTCTATACAACCCTCACTATCCCTGCCTCCATAATTCTCTCTCTCTATTGTTAATGCCTCCCCCCTGTCTCTTTGTTGCTCACCCCTACCTCTCTCTCTCTCTCTGCCACACAATCTCTCTATGTATATGTGTGTGTGTGTGTGTGTGTCACTCCTCCCTCTCTCTCTATCTCTATGTGTGTGTGTCTCCCTCCCTCACTTGCCCTCTCTCATAACCTTTCTCAACCTTCTCTATTCCTCCCTCACTATCCTTCCCTCCATCACTCTCTCTCTACCACTCATCCCTCCCCCTCTCTCCCACGCAATGTGTGTGTGTGTGTGTGTGTGTGTGTGTGTGTGTGTGTGTGTGTTTGTTCCCCCCTCTCTCACAAACTCCCTCTTTCTATCCCTCTCTCCCACACAATGTGTGTGTGTGTGTTCCCCCCTCTATCAAAAACTCCCTCTTTCTCCACCTTCTATTTACCTCCCTCACCATTCCTCCCTCTATCACTCTCTCCCTCCCTTATTCCTTAATCACTATCCCTTTATTCCTTTATCCCTCTCCCATTACCTCTCTCTCTCTCTCAACTTTTATTCCTCCCTCCCTATCTATTTTCACCCTCCACCCCCATGCTTCTCTCGCTCACAAAATCCATCTCTCTACATCGCTCACCCCTCCACCCTCTGTCTTAGACACCATCTCTCTCTCTTTACATCTCCCTATACATGTGTGTTTGCACATGTGTTTTCCTCCCCCCCCCCCCCCCCCNCACACACACACACCTCATATCCCTCCCTCACTATCTATTTCCTTCACTCTATCTCCATCCCTCCCTTGCTCCCCCTCTAGCCTCTCTATCACATTCTCTCTCACACTTTCTCTAATAGTGATAGGATTTAAAAAACTTGCAACTGTTTGAGAGATATGATTAGGTATTTGAAGATGAAATTTTTAGAATACATGTTGTGGTCATTTTTCCAAAGTGGACGAATTTATGGAACAACCCCAAGATATATTGTTTGGATATTATCATTGTTTGATGGATCTTGTGTATAATGAGAGCCTTGTAGATTTGATATATCATCCAAAGAAGAGGATGATCACTGAAAGAAGTTTTCCTTGAAGAAGAGCATTCGCTCCAGGTTGCATGGGATGTAGTTTCTACATGTAGAAATTCACTACCTCCTACATGCACTTAAATTTTCAAAGATATCAAGATCAAGGGACTCCAGTAATCTACGCAAGGAAGCATAGATCAAGAGGGACCATGCAAAACAATAAAAGATAAGTACTTTCATTTTTATTGTATGTTATTTAGATCTATATGTTTTTGAATGTTTTCATTACATTCATATAGAGATTTGTATTCATGAAATTAGGAATCGTGAACATATATGTTGATTTTATTTAATTTATTTACAAATAAACAAAATTCATAAGATATGAATATAGTGCTGCAAGATTGTTTCATAAGATATGAACATAGAGATGCATAATTGTTTCATAAGATATGAATACAAATCATACATGATTGTTTTATAAGATATGAGCATAGAGCTACACGAATGTTTCATAAGATATGAATATAAAGCATGAATGATTGTTTCATAAGATATGAACATAGAGCTCCATGATTGATTCATGATATCTGAATGTTATGATTGATCATAAATATATGAATATAGAGTTGCATGATTATTTGATTATCATATGCTTTTATAAAAGAATATTTTGTTTTATTACAATCTGCATTCATGTTATTAGGAATGATGTTATGGTATAAACATGATTAAAAGGATATTTTACAATATTCTTATTTTATTTGTAAATATAAAAATTCATGTTAAGAAGAATAAGAGTTTGCATAAATCTTCATGAGGTCTAAATATAAGACTGATATAGAACTGCAAAACATTACCTAAAATATGAATTGGGTTATGTCAAAACATTGATTTAACGTGTGCATAACTATATGAACCACTAAAAATACATTGAGGTATTCATGTGATTAAAATTCATGAGATATGTTTATATTGAAAAAATTGGTTAATTGTTTTTTTCATATTAGTGTTTGTTGTTTGAAATTTTATTGAAATGACTAGATTATGCAAGGTTTCTAATAAATTTATTGAATTTGGCTTGTAGGAAAAAACCATATTCCCTGAACTACAAGAAAAATTAAATGTATTGAATGAAGAGCAGTTCCAATGGATGACCCTGAAAGAGAGTGGGATGTTGTGAAGCAAGAAGCTTTTGGTAGCAGATCAAGAGGTTCTTATGTATTAGAAAGAAGTAAGAATAGAGGCCCTAATCCTATTTTGAGAGATGTAAATATTGTTGAATATAACTAAATTATATTATTTGCATTCATGTGTAAACAAGAGCTTCATACATAGATGAGCATGAAGTCTCTGTGATGGGGTACCCAGATTATGATTCTCGCATCCTGATGGTGAGAGGGAGTAGGTATATTTTCTTGCTCCTAATGAAACTAGTAAAACTGGTTGATGTATCTTCTTTTAAGAGGAGACTTGCATGATGCTCATATTCAAAAGGAAGCTTAGAATTGTATTCAAGAATCTTGTTATGATTCATATGACTAATTCTTTGAATTTCACCAAACAAGTATTTTTCAGAGTTAATAAATTTGTGCAGTAAAAGAGCCTGAATAGTTTCAGGATGATGGAATACAAATACATGGAAACACATATGAATATAAATATGATTTTTTTAAATTCTTATTTCATATTTGGAAAATATCAAGTCAGTTGCAAAGTATTTGGTTTGTCACATGTCCCAAGATTTGTTATATGCTCTGTAGTTTTCACATAGACATGTACAACGCATGTGTTGTGGTACCTGCTTAGTACAAGTGTATGTCGACTTAGGTATGTCTTGGTCAGTAAAATAGAGTTTCAAAAGATATATGAAATTTGACTAGTATAGTGATTGAGGAAAGATCACATAGAGCATGTTGAAAATCATTAAATATTTATTATGTTTCTAGTCAGTTATATCTGAGACATGGTACATATCCACATATGAGGAACAATGCGAGAATTCTTACGAAGCCCCTGTTTAGAACAAGCTTGGTATAGAACATTAAAAATCTTGTATTTGAAGAGGGAGTATTGATGTGTCTTTACATGAGACAACATATAAAATCCCTACTAGTTAGTCATGGTACATGACTCAGGAAACCAGGGGCTGTGATAGCTTGTGGAGAGAATCCACATGAGCAGAGACATCGACAATGTCTCAGAGACTATTTATACTCAAGAAGAGTTATAGTCTCGACTGTCAGGGTATAGTTAAACCTCTCAAAGAGGTATTTTGGGTGCTACAGTGTAAATAGAAGAATCATTGAGAAATTATCCAGGCATTGAAGAACATTACAAAGAATGAAAATCTCATAGAGAACTTCTTGAAATATCATAAGATTCAAAAAGTCAACAAACATTGAAGACTAAAATAAAAGATGAGACTTTCTTTCTGCATGATATTACACATTTTTTGTATAATATTTTATATGATGGATTTAAAATCCATGGTTTCCTTTTCTGAGTAACTATATTCTGGATTGGATCCAGATGATGATACTATGTGTAAGTAATTGGTTGGTCTTTGTGTAGACCTGTTGTATTTTATGCTTACTACTAAGAATATATTTGAGTACCTTTGAGGTACATTATAATAGGCTCTTCATTACATGGAAAATGTAATGTCCCTTTTTCTAAACTTTTACCAAAATGCCCAATTTTCTAAATTTTTCACAATTTTGTCTCTTGAATAGTTTTAGTGTGATGGTCTCCAAATCAGCACAAATGCTCCAAAATATTCAAATAAGGTGTATGAATGATATAATAACTTAATTATTACATTCATGGATGTATTATGTCCCTCCAATCACTTTTGCAACTCTGTACTAAATTATGAACAAGATAGATGATTTTACTGGCAATTTTGGGCTCAAATCCCCCCGGGGGTAAGTGCTAGAAAGACCCGAGTTTCCTCCATTAAATATCCTTGAAATATTGGATTTTCCTCTCCAAACACCAGCTAGGATTATAATATTTCACCCTTGAAATTAGATAAGGAATGAACTAATAATCCACTAGCTCTCTCTCTTCACAATAACAATTTTCACAAATGATCAAAAAGGGCCTTCTCAGGGATGATACCTGAATGTTATAAAACTTATTGGTATTATAAGGTTCCAAATACATCCATAAACCAAATGAAATTTGAATTGGTGTGGCTTCTCATTCTATGTCATGTGGCATCTCTCTTCACCTTCCCTCTTCTCCCAAATTCGAGTAGGAGCCTCTTGGCCTTCTTCAACTCCCATGAGTGCCCTCTAAGATGCTCTATAAAGGAATGGCATGTCAAGTATGTAATATTTCAACCTTCATATCTGAATTGTGTGTCATAACTATCATAGAATCTCCTTCATTGGTGTCATAGATGTCATACATGTAAGGGGAATCTAGCCAAGTGTCCATGAAACTCCCATTTGGCCTTTCCTCTCCCCATATAAGTTACAATTCATCCCAAATTCAACCTATGAAGTTTATGGACAAGTATATTAACCTTATAATATATCCAAAAACATTAGGCTTCCCATAGATTCAAGATTTCAAGAGGAGGATTCCATTTAACATAGGAATTCGAGCTTGAGTGGGCCTCATAGTCTCCATGTGTCTCCATTCTCCCTAGCAATTTCATTTTTCACTTGCATTAATTTAATTAAATCCATTGAACAAATATTTATTCCTTCTAATGTCTAGACACCATTTATTAGCTCCGTTATTAACTTCCCAATGTTTCCACCCAACTTAGGGAATTAGTAGGGTTAATAGAATTTTCCTGCTATGCAATTATTTGAATAGGGACATTACAATCCTCCCCACCCAATATTGCTTGTCCTCAAGCAATTTCAGATTTGGATGCTTCAAAATATTCTCCTCTTCCCATGTGGCATCTTCACTTGGTAGATCTTTCCATTGCACCAAGTATTCTTTGATTATTCTGCTCCTCAATCTTCTCTCCCTTGTCTTGAAAACCTTTTCCGAAATAAGTGTGAGATGTCATTTATCATACAAAGAAGGGAGTGTATCTGAAATGACAATTTTTTGACCAATAGATTTATTGAGATAAGAAACATGAAATACATTATGAATTTTACTCCCTTCCAGAAGTTCCAACTCATATGCTACTTCTCCAATCTTCTGGATTACCTTGTAGGGCCCATAGTATATTGGATTTAGGTTCTCTAATCCATTCCTTTTGAGAGATGCTTTTTTGTATGGATGGAACCTAAAATACACTAAATCATCAACTTGAAAGGTCCTTTCCTCTATATGTTTATCTTCATATTGTTTTTGCTGAATTTGGGCAACCTGTAAATTGTCTTCTAAAAGCTTTAAAATTTCTTGTCTTTCTTCCACCCAATATTTATCTTTTGGAGCTAAAATATCACCAAATATCATATCATAAAATGTAAGTGCATCATAAGCATATAATTCTCTAAAAGGAGACATCCCTATTCACATGTGAAAGGTGATGTTGTAGCAAAAATCACCCAAGTGTAGCCATTTTTCCAAGCTTTTTGTTGTTTTACCACATAGTTTTGGAGGTACCCTTCGAACCGTTTATTCACACTCTATTTGTCCATTAGTTTGGAGATGGTAGCTTGTACATGGAGTCAACTGAGTGCCCACCAATCTCAAAATTTCTTGCCAAAAATAACTCATGAATATACCATCTCTATCACTCACAATGCTCTTGGGGAGCCCATGCAATCTGAAGATTTCTTTGAAAAACAGTCAGCAACTTGTGCAACACTAAAAGAGGATGTAACATAAAATAAATGAGAAAACATGTTAATATATCCACTACCACATATATGCAATTTGATCTAGATTTATGCAGGAATGCAACAGAATACACAAATAACAAAGAAGTAGCAGAAATAACACTTCATTTCGTTAATCAAAGAACTGAAACTTGTTTACATACATAATGGAAATAAACTATCTAGAGTGCTCGGTTTAACTCTGTTGGTGTGATTTGTTATGCCATGTCCGATGTGTCTAGTAGAGGTGGAAAGTAGGGCCAAAGGCATTCCACATTGAACACTGGTTGCAGACCAAGGAATGGTGGAATACTGAGCTTCAAAGAATTGTCCCTGATAGCCTTGGTGATGGTGTATGGCCCATATTGGAGCAGGAGAAGATTGCAATGGGGTCCAGCAAGGCGCTTCTTCTGTAAATGTAGCCACACTTTGTCTCACACCTAGAAGTTGTGTTGCACCTGATGCTGATCATGCCGTTTCTTGTACTTAGTGTTATCAACCCAAATGGCACTTCTCCGTCCGAGTGCTGACACCTCATATGTCGACATACAAAAGGACATTTATGGATTGAAGGTTGCCTAAAACACGATAGATGGGCATGACATTAGATGCATTCACTATCCACCTCACTTGCCATTTTTACCTTTTTACATGTTGATTGATGTACATGACTCTTTCCACAGCAACTCGCATACATACACGACCATCTCCATAGCATATTGCATACTATACGCGGATATTGTCATTGCAACCCGCGTGCAGATCTGTACGCGGGTTTCCCTTATATCAACTTGCGTGTCATATGCCGGTTGCTAGTATCAATACTCACGTATGCCTCCATTCAACATTAAAAATAATAAAAACGATTAATGGATATTTTTTAAGCCTTAAACATTAAATATCTTAACTGTCTCAACCTCCTCAACCTTCAAAACTACTCTATTTTCCTAAGTATAAATAGAGGCGTTGGGGAGGGCATTAATCAATCATACTTGGAGAGAAACGTTATGCTGGTGGTATATCTTCAGAAGTCTTTGGAGAAGCAGAACTCAAAATTCTTTGGTTGCAAAGGAGTCCTTGTTTCAGGCATTGGGTTGTACACTTATCTCTTTCACTATTGTTAATAAAGAGAATCCTTATTCCAAATGCGTGTTGAATATCTTTCATGTATCATGGTTTGATGAATATTTATGATTAATCACTCTATATATTGTTTGTATAACTTGTCATATATACATGTATAAGATTGTATTTGGAGGATTTGCTCTTTGCAGGTGAAGGAAGTGCATCCCTGAAATCTTTGGAGAGGAGCAGAGCGGGAGAAAACAAAGCTTGGATCAACCATCGTTAATCGGGTGAGTCCATTACATCTTCCTATTTCCTTTCTGTACTTTAAAGCTGATTGTCTACAACTTTTAAGAGTACATTGGTAACCCCAGACCCTTGGTTATAAGGGTGTTTATTCCTGAACAACAGAACTGGTGACTCCACTAGGGAGCCCAAACTGCTATGGGTTATTTGTGTTTACCATTACCCAGTATTTTCCTTGAGTTTGTGTGTGGTATCCTATCCTGGTTCATGATTAGGATAGTGTTTGAATACCTTGAGAAATTTTCTTTTTATTAGAAAATTTTGTACCTGTACCCATATTGCTCTTGCATACAGTCGTGTACAGAGGCTTGCATACGTGGGTTGCTCTCTTGGACAGTCGCATATAGTACATGGGTTGCCCTTATACACAGTCATGTACAAGCCTTAGCATTTGAACTTTTGGGTTAGGGTTTGATTTTCCCTATCCCTTTATAAAATTTGTTTGCTGGTTGGTCTTCCTTATAAGCATTATACTACCATTTTGATGACCTTGTTGGCCACACCTTGTGCTTTCTTGTAAATCCCTTGAGTTTCTTTTGTTTGGATTTTCTTATATTTGCATTTTGAAGTGGATTTTCCTGTTTTGGGTTATAGGTTTAAGTGTTGGTTGTCTGAATCAGTGATCAGGGTTCTAGACACTCTTTTTCCCATTCTATCCTTGGATAGTGATTGGTTTGCCACTTACCTTTGTGTGATCTCAGTGATTTCTTGGCATTGTGCCTGCCCAAGCTAGGGTTCCAAGTCTTCCCTTGATGGTTGATATTTTCATCTTATTAATCTGTTTCCTTCACTTTTCTTGCTTTATACAGTTGATTTAATTTAGGTATTCTCAAGTTTAGTGCATTTAGGTGCGTAGTAATCTTTGAGAATTTTAAAAAGTGAAAAGAAAACATTTTGAAGCTTTTGCATGTGATTTTGCATAGAGTAGTTTTACTTTTAGTTTTTAAAATATAATCTCAAAAAACTACAAAAATATAGTCTTAGTGTTCTCTTCATCATTGCATTTTTCATCAATTTATATTTACAAAAGAAAAAAAAGAAGTTTGTTTTAGTAGTGATAATTTGCTTTGAAAACATACAACTTTTCTTTTACATTTCTTATTGAGTCAAAAACATCATAGTATTTCACTCCACTTGCTTTTTGAGTAAAGAATAGCCTTTAAAATGAATGCAATAATTAAAATGTACTAGTAATTTTTATTTTTTAGGGCCATTCACCTACTAGATTAGGCTAGACTTGTGGGATAGGAAGTGTAAACTTCCCATAAGTTTTAAAATTGAGACATAGTGGACCATTCGATAGGTAAATCCTTATCTTTATCGATTGTATCTGGGAATCCCCTCTCAAATGGAAGTCAAGCATGAGGCCATGTGGAAGCATTGGACCCAGGAAATAACCCTCTGATTCCTTGTTGAAACATAAATCAAGACTTTTACACATCTGGGGATTCTGTCCTAGACAAATTTTCAGGCTCAACTACCTTGCCCATGCGTATGAGTCAGGCTTACGAGTGTTCCCCTAGACTGTTGGTATAGCTAAGTTAGCCTTTAGTCTCTTGACATTTAGGGCTCATGTCTAGGTAAACCGGAAGGCTATTTCTGGTTCACCTTGGATGGGCTTGGAAGGTAACCCTTGTTGAAAGTGTAGGAGGGTGGTGGGTGATTCTTTTGCTTGTGCCTAAGAACCTCTTCAAGGATGCCAAGTAACTATTCTTCAACTTTCTTTGGGAAAGCATATATTTTACCCTTGCTGACTGTTGCGACTCTAGGAATTTTCGTAGTGATTACTCTGTGGTTTGTCTGTGTTTAGCCGACCTTAGGGTTTGAATTGTCAAATTTATAATCGTGGAGGACCGACCTATTAGAAGGTTATGAAGGTTGCTGAACCTTCTTCCTCTCATCACATTGGAACCTCCACCTCCACCTCAAAGGTGGAGATTGGAAACAGATGGTTCATTTGAATCAATAGGAGTGAGTGAAGTTCCAGGTGAACTACCACTTAGAGCTAACTATTTTGATTTTAATACAGTTGAGATAGAAGACTTGCAGGCTGATGAGTTTGCAAGGAATTTTAACACACCCTTGACTGAATTAAACGATCCTATGATCGTCCAGGTTAGGCCTTTTGATTCACCTGTTTTAGGTGTCCCTATGGGAGGATAATGTCTACTATGGGAGAAAGTTCTTTTGCATTCACCTCAGCCTTTTTGGCTGAAGGGGTACTACCTCCCCCGATGAATACCCCTAGATCTAGCATACCTACTATGCCATTGACTCTAGTAGGCCGGGTGGTCCAACTTTCGGTTCCCATAAGCCTAGCAGGTTCTTCTGGTGACATGGTTATTGGTATCCCTAGTATAGCTATTGTTCCTTCTTCCTTTGCACACACTGCCCAGAGCGGTTCGGTAGGATCCTCAGCTTTCATCCAAGGATTTCCTTGGAATGGGGGGTATATTCCCCCATCCACTCCATACGTAGTCCCATCACCTTCTTATGTAGGAGTTCAGTTTGGAAACACTACCTCTTACGAGAAAGGTTTCCAAACTCCGATATCAACCCCATTCACGAGCTATCCCTTTTTGTTGTTTAGCGGAGAGATACCCACTCCCTTTTTTCAAACACCAATTTTGACTGGGATGGCTCGAACCTCATATAATGCACCTCCTACTCACAATCCTATGGCTTACAGATGGAATCCATTTCAAAGGAATCCATCCACTTCGCAAACGGTCGCAGGGGGAAACCCCACCTTTACATATGAGTATTTGGGGGCAAGTCCCTCTAATCCCCATACTGGCACTTTTAGTGCCCCATTGCGGCCCAAGATTCCTTTTCTGGCAACATTAAACTTGCAAAAATTTTCAAAATTGATGAACGACCCAGTGAGGCATGACCCCTCATGGGCACCTGTTCCCACCAAATTGCCATTGGACATCCCTAAATTCGAGGGCAAAGTTGGTGAAGATCCTGGGGCTCATGCCACCACATTTCATTTATGGTGTTCTTCTAATTCACTGAATTAATATTCAGTTAGGTTGAGGCTGTTCCAAAGAACCTTAACGAATACTACAACAAAATGGTACATTGAGTTGCCTTCTGTTGTGTTCAGTAGTTTTTGGGACTTGGCTAGTCCATTTCTTAGCCACTTTTAGCTTCCGGTCCAATATGATTTCAGAACGAACTTGTTATCTACCTTTAGGCAGAACAAGGCTACTGAAAGAGCCTTATTAAAGCCACTATTCCTCATGAGTTCTTACTAGAGTGGTTCCTTAAATCTCTGTTGCCTTACATATCTAAGGATGTATCCACTTTAGGAGTGATGAATGAAGAAGAAGCCATTCTCAGGGCCCAGCAATTGGATTTGATTTATTCACAATCTGGGATCTTGTATGAAATTATCACTGAGGCACCGAGGCCTAACAATGATATGGAGAAACCTAGGCCTCAACCCCATGCCAATGGTGTGGTTGGGTCCGTAAACTCTTTTGTTGTAAAGTCTTTGGCCAAATAGCTTCATCAGGTGTCTGCCAAGCATTC
Source organism: Pseudotsuga menziesii (assembly GCA_001517045.1). NCBI lineage: Eukaryota > Viridiplantae > Streptophyta > Pinopsida > Pinales > Pinaceae > Pseudotsuga > Pseudotsuga menziesii. The sequence goes on from LPNX010076367.1 coordinate 500,156, forward strand.
TATGGTGGAGGAAGCAAAGGCCAACCCCTCCCTCCAAAGTGAAAATGTTTTTTCACAAACCTCTCAGAAGGGAAATCAGCAGGCCGGTGGGAAGAAAAAAAGATGAAAGAAAGGGGAGGAAAATCAAAACAAGAAGAAACCCACTAACAATGCTGATGGGGCAAGAAGGAAAAGAAAAGGGTCAAATTCCCATGTAAGTTGTGCCACGAGGATCACCTCACTCACCTTTTTCCCCTTATGTAACAAGCCCAAAAGCTACTTAAATCTCAACAACCGGTTGTCCTGAAGGATCCATTTCCCCAAGGGTAGAACTCTGCTTCTGCTTCTAATGTAGCAGGGAGCACTTTTGGTTCCCCTGACCCTAACTATATCAACATTGTTCGATCTTTGACTTTGCTACAGACTAGGAATAAAAATTATGAAAAAGATACTTCTAAGAAGGGTAAGTCTATAGGTGAAACTTCTAACCCTCTCACTATCGAGAAGCCTGCTGAAACTATGCCTAAGATAAGGAAAGGTGTCTTTAAGAAGACCTTGCATAACCCTAATGCTAGGGCTTCTTCAAACTACTCATTGGTTGAAGACTTATCCCAAACCCCTTGTGCAATGTTAGCCTTAGAGGTATTACAGAGCTATCATGCCCAACAGGATGCCCTCTTAGCAGCCTTAGGTAGCATGGACTTGTCAAGTCTCATGGCGAAATTTCACTTGTTTGATGTTAAAATTCACCTACCTTACCATGTAGCCTTATCAATAGATGTCATCCATGGTGGAAAGACCATTGGAAGGGCATTTGTTGATGAGGGTGCTTCTACATGCGTTATGTCCTTCTCATGTTGGAAATCTCTAGGATCCCCAGAGTTGGTCCCGTGAAACACTCTGCTTATGGATTTCGACGAAAGGTCTTTCCATATGCATGGTATCCTACCATCTTTTGAAATAAATCTACAAGGGAAAGCAGTGTCTATTGAGGTGGAAGTGATTGATGCACCTTTGGACTATAATTTTCTTTTGGGAACGAGCTGGACGTATGCCATGTCTGCTATTGCGTTGACCATATTTCGAGTGGTAGTTTTTCCACAAGAAGGAAAGTTGGTTACTGCTGACCAACTAAATTTTACTTGAAAAGGCCGCATGGAGTCTAATGAGTCCATTGTGCCATTGGTTGATCAGGTCAAACGTACTGCACAGAGCTTGAGGGTTGGAATGTATGCATCACTGATGGGCACATTTGATCTTCTAGCCCTGATTAACTATATTGGTTCTACTAGTGTGGGGAAGTCCATAGCCACAGTTGTTGATAGGGCTGATCCTTGGGTTCTCCCTTCCCCCCATGAACCAGAAGTGCCATTATCGACAGTGGAAGTGGCTTACCAAGATATCACTCAAACCAGTGTTGATCCCATTCCAGACCCTCTCACAGTCTCAGAGGACCTGGAAGAAGTCTATTTGCCCGCTTGGGAAGAAAACTTCTTGCACTCTACAGACTGTTTAGATATGGTTTTACCTTCTGATGAATCCATTCTAGAAGCCATGTGTGGACATGGTAAGATCTGTGAATATCTTCACCATCGATCCTATTTTCTTCCAGAGCTAAGCAGGATAGAAAATCAAGAGTTTCACATGAGACTATTAGATGATGTTGATACACCCATCAATCCCTTACCCAGAGAAGGAATGTTTGCCGAGGGGAATATGGAAAATATTTCTGCCACTATCCCTATCAACATCTCTATAAACCCTGATGTCATGGAAAATATACATATAGGTGCAAACTACTCTCCTGAAGAGATTGCAATCTATACAGCCTTGTTCAAGGAATTCCGCGACATCTTTGCCTGGTCATATGAGGAGATGCTAGGCATTGATCCATCGATAGTTGAAAATGATATCCAAACATACCAAAATGCTAAACCTGTTCGAAAAAATTTAAGACTTGTTAACCTGTGTAAAGCGATGGCTGTGAAGGATGAAGTTGAAAAGTTGTTGAAAGCTGGTTTCATTTATCCCATAGCTCTGATGGAATGGGTATCCAATCTTGTTCCTTTTGATAAGAAGAAAGGGACCATACGTGTCTGTATGAACTTCAAAGATTTGAATAAATCCTGTCCTAAGGATAACTATCCCACACCATTTATAGACCATATTATAGATGCTTGCATGGGAAGTGAAGTGTTCTTGTTTATGGATGGTTTCTCCAGATACAATCAAATTCAAATAAAACTGGAAGACCAACATAAAAATGCTTTCATTTTTTCTTGGGGTACCTTTGCGTATGAAAAAAATGCCCTTTGGATTGAAAAATGTTGGGGAAAAATTTCAATGGGAAATGAACTTTTCCTTCCATGATATAAAATCCATTTTCAAACCTTATCTTGATGATCTTCCTGCACATTCTCGTAAGAGGATTGACCATCTAGATCACTTACGGTTGATATTTGAACAATGTAGATACTATAAGATCCGCTTGAATCCCCACAAGTGCATAGTCTATGTTGAGTCAGTAATACTGCTTGGATTCATTGTCTCTAATAGAGGCATCTAGGTGGATCCTTTAAAAGTAGAGGCCATTTTAAATCTGCATCCTCCTCGTTCTATTAGGCAACTTCAAAGCCTGCAGGGAAAGTCTAATTTTCTCCGACGTTTCATCGTTAACTATGCCAATATTACCAAGGGTTTCATGTTCCTATTAAAATAGGACACCCCATTTGTATGGGATGAAACTGCACAACTCACTTTCGAGGCATTGAAAAAAGCTTTGTTGTCAGCACCTTTACCACGTCCGCCATATTACTCTAGGGATTTTATATTGTATCTAGCAGCATCCGAGTCGACCATTGGGGTAGTCCTGGTCTAGGAAAATGATAAGCTCTAGGAGCATGTCATTTACTATCTTAGATATGCTTTATCCGGGCTTGAAATCATGTACTCCCACGTCAAGAAATTTTCCTTAGCAGCTGTCTATGTTGTTCAGAGGTTACGTCACTACATTTTGCTGAGGACTACAACAGTAGTGGCGAATGTGAATCCTTTTGAGTATGTTTTGTCCCGACGGATTGTTGGGGAAAAATTCAACAAATGGATAGTCATTCTCCAAGAGTTTGACTTGGATTTCCATTCCTCTAAGTCTAAAAAGTCCTTAGTTTTTGCTGAGCTTATAGCAGAATTTCCAACGGAAGAAGATGTAGTCATTGAGGATGACTCATTCCCAGATGAGCATATCTTCTTGATAGCCACCTCTGATCCCTGGTATGGAGATATACTTATATATATCCAGACATTGAATTATCCTGTGGCTTCCTCATTGGAGGAACGATGTAAATTACACCTTCATGCTAAGAGCTACCTCATCATAGGAGATAATTTATATCGAAGAGGGGTAGATTCCATTTTGCATCGATGTCTTACCCATGAGGAAGTGTAGATTTTCCTGAATGATTCACATTGTGGAGAGTGTGAGGGTAATTTATCTGGGTTAGCAACGACCTAGAAGATACTACTTTCCAGTTATTTCTGACCCACAATCGTCAAAGACTGTGTGGAAGCAATGAAGCACTGTCATCCTTGTCAGCTTTACACCAGAAAAATGTGGTCACATCCCGCTCTGTTGTTTCCCGTTGTCTCAATGGGCCCCTTCATGAAGTGGGGGATTGATTACATGACATGAAACCTAGCTTCATCTGGGGGGCACAAATATATCATTGTCGCTGTGGACTATTTTACAGAATGGGAAGAGGTAATTCCCACCTTTAAAGTCGATGGGGAAATGACAAATTTCTTCATGTTCAATCATATTAAAGCATGGTTTTGTATACCTAAGGTGATTTTCATTGACCATGGAATTCATTTTCAAAATAGCATGATGATGGAACTAACCACTATACTTGGATTCAGACAAGATCATTCATCTTCATATTATCCCCAGGCAAATGGTCAGGTTGAGGCTCTTAACAAGACTTTGAAGACTATCCTCAAATGTACAATTGATGTAGCCCATTCTAACTATCATATCATGCTATACCTTGCCCTTTGGGTGTACCAAACTAATGTAAAAAATTCTATGGGTTTCTTCCCCTTCCAACTCATTCATGGAGTGGAAGTCGTTACCCTAATTGAATGTGAAATCCCATCCTTGAAAATAGCTATTCATGTGTTACCCGATATGACAGAGCTTGAAGAACGTCTAGTACATTTAGAACACCTTGATGAGTAGCGTAGAGATGTGCTAACAGCAAACCAAGCTCACAAAATAGGGTCAAAATCCAATATGATAAGTAGGTCAAACCTCATATTTTCTCTCAGGGGGAACTTGTTTTGATTTGGGACCAAGAAAATGAACCCCTGGGGGCAGGAAAATTCAAGTCCATGTGGTTAGGGCCTTATGTCATGTCGAAGGTCTTAAAAAAGGGTGCATATGATTTAATAGATTTTGATGGGAATAAGCTACCTGAGCCTATAAATGGGCTCTATTTGAAGAAGTACTATGCTTAGGATTATAACTTTTTCTTGTATTTTATTGTATGTATTTTTATGTACACTAGATCATCGGTTTATGTTTTTTATACTATTTTATGGCTGTTTTAGATGTCTTTCGAGATGTTCATAGGTTTCACTGATGGCACCAGTCACCACACTTGTAATCTTGCTTCAACAGCATGGGTCATTTATTCTCCCTCAAGACAGTTAGTTGCCTCAGGAGGTGCTTGCTTAGGTCCCGCTTCTAATAATGTTGCTGAGTATAGGGCTATAATTGAGCTTCTATGGGATTCTTTGTCACGTGTTATCACTCAGCTGGAAGTCCGAATGGACTCTCAACTGGGGGTTTCCCAGCTCAGTCAAGCTTACCAGGTGCGGAACCCTATTCTATTATGTCAGTTCATGCAAGTTAGGTTATTGGAAAGAAATTTTGAATTTATTACGTTCAATCACATTTCAAGGAATCAGAATTCATTGAATGATGCATATGCTAATTACATTTTGGATTGGCATCTAACACATATTTCATAAAAATATACAGCATACACATAAAAAACATTTGTAAATAAAATGACAATATGTGTGTGTGTGTGTGTGTGTGTGTGTGTGTGAATATCTATCTATAGATAGGTCTAGTTCCTAATCCTTATATCTAGTCATAACTATATAATATACAAAAATATACAAAAATATGGATTTTATTCCATCAAAATGCCCTAGATCTATGCTAGACTACCATGGTCCCCCGGATCTCCCTGTACTCTGGCTTCCTCAGCCTCCTCAGCTACGACAGCCTCAACAGCGTCTATGTACACCAAAACTGCTCTAGCTACCCGCCTCAAAAGGTGTATCCAGATGAATGGTATTCCAACCACATACTCCTGCATGATGGCTGGGATGTGCTCAATCCTCAAAGTGGGTACCCTTTGGGTAAGCCTGGCCAACTTCCCCTCTATAACGATGATAAGCCCCTAGTCTTCCCCTAAGACAGGATGAACAAACATACGTGGATGCCCTTCAGGGTGAAACGGTCCAATATCTACATTTTGACATGTTTATAGGATTAGAACTCTTATACATATGTCTATATCCCTATATTTTAAAATTCATAAAATTTTAAAACTTGAAAATTAAAAATTACCTAGCTCTCCCCATGCTCCTTTTGGAGGGAGGACAAGGTCTGGATCACCTCAAAAATCCATCCAAGCATATGGAACTGCTCCAGTGCTAGTAACTACCACTCCCACCAAAATTAGAAGTCATCATCATACACACTCTGCACTGAGCCACCTACTCCCTGGAGGAGGAAGATATCTCCCCACCTGCTCAGCCTAGGCTAATGAGGAGATCTAACTGGTAGAGGTACTACAGGGCTCAACCCTGACACTCTCTCTCAAAGAAGGCCACCAAAATGCTAGAATATCTGAAGTTCTTCCTTCTTCCTCTCTTGCAGTTTGAGAGTTGTTTTTTCAGAATTGGGATTACCCCCGAACACCAATCATACAAAGCCCCATGCATGCAGTCCACTGCCAATATCATTTGGTTCCATGTGGCAAGATGAAGAGAAGATGATCCCGCAACCCTAACTATGGTACTTACCAAAACCTGTAGGGGAAGATCACGTATATGTGTAATAGGGATGCAACTCACTCTCTTTTGGTTCCCCAGTGCATAGAATACATCAATGTAGTTTTGGACACTTAGAGGATCACCACCTCTACCGGTGCCCTCCAAGTTGACTGGAGCCCCCCGTCATGATAGACTGACAATGAAGTAGATATCCTCTGAAGTAATCTCCAAGGACTCACCCTGAAGGTCGAACATGCCCAAGTCATGATCCTTCGACCCTGAAGGTCGAACATGCCCAAATCATGATCCCAGTAGTTTATCATGAACTCTAGCAAGCAGAAATTGGCCCGCATAGGTTATGTGCAAAAGAATTTCAACAACCCACTTGAATGTAAAACATTCACACTGGGGGCATCATGGAGTGCTTCTTAATCCAAATCTTTGTGCTCACTCTCCCTCCACTCAAGCACCATCTTCACACCTAGAAAATCAACCATTGTGAAGCCTTAGTTTCATATAAAAATTCAAAATTTTGACTCTATATATCTTTTTTACCCTCCACGCAGCGTACGCAACTGTCTAGTTAGACATGTTGCATACTGTACACGACTGTCTTTTAGACAACTCGCATACAGAACACATGTATGTGAGTGTTACTATAGTAAACCCGTGCACCTAGCGTTCCTTGCTTTAGGGCACTCAAAAATATGAAATTGGGACTCAAAATTGAAATTTGCTAGGATCAAAATGAAGAGCTTGGGGTCTAGTATTACCTGATACTTGCAGAATTGGATTTCGTCCACCGGATTGTTCACATCAATCGAATGAAGGTAGAGGTAAAAACTTGCTTCTTATGGCTAAAATTCAAAATGGTGAGTTTTATTTAGTTTTTTGAACTATTTATGGAAATTATATTTATTAAGTGGGTTTTTGGCTTATAGTTCATATTTTATCAAACTAATACCATCTCTTTTTTCCTTGTAATAGGTTTTTCATCATTCTAAAATGTTTTTTGCTCATATAAGATGGTTTCATGTCATTCCACATGCATTTTGGATCTATACTGATTCCATCTGAGACTTAGTAATCAAAATTTTAACCATGAACTATGGTATTCTTAACCATTAGCTCCTTTTATTTACCATCATTCTTCCATGGATAGGGCCTTCCTCTCATGAGTATCCCCATTTAGAACCTATGTTGTCTTTCGATACTCATGCTACAGCTGTGTCGATACTCATGCTGCAGCTGTGTTAGGTATAGCAGACTCCTTTTAGCTAATTTTTACGCCAAATGGAGCCTCATTATGGTCTATTTTTACAAACTATCCCTTCATAGGACTCCCTACCCTTATGGAGTTTTCATTAGGCCCAGGTCTGACTCCTTAAAAATAGACTTGACTATTGAGTTAACTTTTCCGTTCAAGCTCGTTAAGAATATGTGAATGGGCATCTGCATTGGTGGTAGGTTATCTCTTTCTCAAACCATGTGGAGTAGCACGAGAAAGGATCACTCTCTTTTCTACGGAATTTAGAAGAGTATTCTCAAGCATAGGTTTATCACTTTTCGGGACCTAAGGAACTAAATTAACGAAAAAGGAACTCCCGGTATGAGCTTAGTTTTCTCTTTTTCATGCTCCGGACCTAAACATGAAAAATATTTTGAGTGTACTTGATGACTTTGTCATGCTTATTAAACACTAAAGAACAAAGCATCGAGTTTATTGTTGTAAGCCCCATTTCTCTTACTCAAATAGATCTTTTCGAGTGATCTTGCTTTCCTTCACACTCATAAAACTCAAGCTATTTATGCTGTTCTTGAAGGAGCGTTGGGTAGGTTGTAATTTAACCTTTTTTGGACCTCCGTGACTAAGTATGAAAAAGGTTCACCTTTTCTTCTACGAAAGTTAAGAGAGTTCTTCTGTGGTATGTTTTATACTTTTCTTGTCTCAGGAGACTAAATTGGATGAAAAAGGACCCCGCTGGAGTCTTCTTTGGAGTTTTCAAACTCTCTAGATGTGAAAACAGTGACTCAACATGTACTAGTTCGGGCTCGTTAAATCCATGAATCAGTGACACTATCAAGCAATATTCCCTCTTCTCTGCAATCTTGTTAAAAAATGAAGAGAGATTCGAGTTGACTTTCCTGGACTCGTTAAAATTCAACAAGGAAGGTAAGGAAGAAGTTTTCTCTTGTTTCAGTTAGTGGTAGCATGTCATCCTTGAACATAGCACTCTCTATCTTTTCTGATACCCATGTCTCAGTTTTCAATTTTAGTTCAGCTATTACTTCGAGTTTATTACTCCTCCTCTTGTTCGTTCTACCTAGGGAATCTGATCATGTCTCCTACATGACAGATAAGTCTAGTTGTTCTATCTCTAAAGTTAAAAGCTACCTTGGGTCATCTCTATTTCATGCTCACTATTCAAGGACTTAACTCAATGTCTAATCTATATCCTGATCCCATCATTGTTGTATCTGCTATCACTTGTGTCTCCCTTCCTTTACCAAGTTCCTAGTCACTTTTGTGATCTATTGGAGGATCTATTTCCTTCCTTATCACAGTATGGTTCCGCTTCAGCACTTCTTGATGATGAAGACCTAGAGCTTCGACATTTGTACCTCTGGATTCACTTTCATCATTAGTGAATTCCTTTGCTTCAATTGTCAATTATCACCTATTGATTGACAAACCGTTGAATCCTCTCCATGTTTGATTTCAACCTACATTTATTCACATGGCTTGGATTGTACTGGTTCTTTGGGATTGATTATGAAGACCTTAGTTCCCATCTATGGACTAAGTTGCGCAAGATTATGTTCTACCTATGTACACAGCTTCCATATCTTTGAATACTCATCATGATTGTATATTGTGGCTTCGATCCACCTTTGTAATATAGTGGTCTGGTACCCATATTATATGATGTAATCAAACATTTGTAAAGGATCTAGTGTTCTAGTATATTGAACATAGCATCCTCTGATATGACTTTGTATATGACATTATTATGTATTTGTTTCAGGTACTACCTTTGCTCCATTGGATTTCTGAGTTCTCCAAAGATAAATATTATAATGTATTTTAGCCATCGATTCCCTCTGACCTCACACATTACGGGGCATCTGTTATCAACCCAAATGGCACTTCTCCATCCAAGTGTTGACACCTCATATGTCGACGCACAAAAGGACATTTATGGATTGAAGGTTGCCTAAAACACTATAGATGGGCATGACATGAGATGCATTCACTATCCACCTAGATTTCCATTTTTACCTTTTTACATGTTGATTGTTGTACGCGACTCTTTCCACAGTAACTCGCGTACATACGTGACTATCTCCATAGCATATCACATACTGTACATGGGTATTGTCATTGCAAACCACGTACATATCTGTACACAGGTTTCCCTTATAGCAACTCGTGTGTCATACACGGGTTGCTAGTATCAATACTCGTGTACGCCTCCATTCGACATTAAAAATAATAAACATGATTAATGGAGATTTGTTAAGCCTTAAACATTAACTATCTTAACTGTCTCAACCTCCTCAACCTTCAAAACTACTCTATTTTCCTAAGTATAAATAGATGCCTTGGGTAGGGCATTAATCAGTCATACTTGGAGAGCAAAGTTATGCTGGTGGTATATCTTCAGAATTCTTTGGAGCAGTAGAACTCAGAATCCTTTGGTTGTAGAGGAGTCCTTGTTTCAGGCGTTGGGTTGTACACTTATCTCATTCACTATTGTTAATAAAGAGAATCCTTATTCAAAATGCATGTTGAATATCTTGCATGTATCATGGTTTGATGAATATTTATGACTAAGCACTCTATATATTGTTTATCTAACTTGTCATATATACATGTATAAGATTGTATTTGGAGTATTTTCTCTTTGCAGGTGAAGGAGGTGCATCCCTAAAAGCTTTGGAGAGGAGTAGAGTGGGAGAATATAAAGCTTGGATCAACCATCGTTAATCGGGTGAGTCCATTACATATTCCTATTTCCTTTCTGTACTTTAAAGCTTATTGTCTACAAGTTTTAAGAGTACGTTGGTAACCCCAGACCCTCGGTTATAAGGGTGTTTATTCCTGAACAACACTTAGCATTGGATCTGTCAAATAGGTCATGAACCTATTGGCGAATGTGTTGAATGCGCTCAATGAAGTTGTTCACCTTGGAAAATTCAGACTAGACATGAGCTGAATCAGCTTGAGTAGTTGCAAATGGCATGGTTGCATTAATGGGACATAGTTGCTAGAATCCCAAGCCCACCTAAAAGGGGCTATGGTCGGTTGAGCTATGGAGGGCCCAGTTATAGCTATGTTGTACATAGGGGAGGATTTCATCCCATTTGTGTGGATTCTTCGAGTTGTACATGCGCAAAATGTGTATGATCATCCTGTTGACGACCTCTGTTTGGCCATTAGTCTGGGGATGGAAAGCTGTGGACTTTGTGAGCTTGGTGCATAGCATTTACCATACGCTAGACTAGAATGTACTAAGGAACCTGCTGTCCTGATCTGATATTATAGACTATGGGATCCCAAAGTGTACCCACACTCATTCAAAGAAGAGTTTAGCAGTGGCTTCTGCTATGGTATTCTTCCTACAGGCCACCATTATGGACATATTTGAGAATCATTTGACGAACACGATGACATAGTCATTTTCATGCTTAGTAGAAGGAAGGCCTGACATGTAATTCATTGATACAGATTCCTAAGGTCAACTAGGGGTAGGAAACGAAGCATAGAGACCTTGCTTCTTGATGGAAGGTTTGGAAATGGCATAGGAAGTGCAGGATTGAACGTACTTCCCGATATCCTATCAAAGGTTCGGCCAATATAAATACTTATGTAGTACTACCACTATTTTATCGACCCTAAAATTCCTAGCGACCCGACTGTAGTGTGCTTCTGAAATCATGTTGGCACACTCGCTTCAAGGAACACAAAGGTGTCCCATGTGACATAGTAGTGCATCCTGGAGGTGAAAATTTGGAACTTTGTTTCCCTCCAAGAGTCTCCTATATGTGTGGCTGAATTTTGGATCTCTCTTGTAGAGAAGCATCCAATCAGAAGTCTCATGCCCATAAGAGTTGAGCACGGTGGTTATCACCACGATCGGTGGTCAGCTGAGGCAGTCTGCAACATTATTGGTACTTCCCTTATTGTACTTAATGTTCAAATAAAACTGTTGTAGATATGTGGACCAATTCTAATTGCAATCATTCTGTAACTTTCCTTGTGCATGTATGAACTACAAGGGTCGGTGGTCTATGTGGATGATCGTTTCCTTCCACAAAATGTAATGCTTCCATTGTCAGCAAGCTTGTACAATGGAATACATCTCTTTTTCATAAGTGGGATATTTGCGGACTGTGTCAGATAGTGTCTTGGTGTGTATTCCACTAGATTCCCTTGTTGAGTAAGTACTACCCCAATAGCATAGTCAGAAGCATCTATCTCAATCTCAAATGGTTGTTGCAAGTCTGGTAATGTGAGCACTGGGGCACAATAGAGGCGATGTTTCAATTTTGCAAATACCTTCTGTTGAGTTTCTGACCAGAAGAATTTTGATTTTGCTCCTCCCTTGGTGAATTTACTCAAGGGCCAAGTGATATGAGAGAATCACAACACGAACCTATGGTAGAAATTAGCAAGACCCAGAAAGCTGCGAAGATCTGTAAGAGTAGTTGGGGCTAGCCAATCTGAAATGAATTGGATCTTGGTTGGATCCAAGTGTACCCCATACTCATCAATAATGTACCCAAAATACTAAACTTGGGTCATGCCAAAAGTGCACTTTTCAAAATTGGCACACAACTTGTGCTTCCACAATGTTTGGAGGACCTGTCGGATGTGGTGGAGGTGCTCTTCCCAATTCTGGCTTAATATCAAGATGTCATCCAAGTACATTACTACAAATGAGTTGGTGAATGAACATAAGTTGTTTTCCATCAGTCTCATGAAGGTTACAGGAGCATTCATCAGCCCGAAAGTCATGACCAACCATTCAAAAATGCCCTCCTTATCTGTGAAGGTAGTCTTCCACACATCGATCAGTTTGATCAGTACCTAGTGATACCCGAAATTTAAGTCAATCTTGCTAAAATATTTTTCCCCTTTAAGTTGGTCGAGGAGGTCATCAATCTATGGGATCGGGTACCTATTCTGGACAGTGATCTTATTCAATGCCCGATAGTCAATACAGAGTCTCCAAGTCCCATGCTTCTTATGTACCAACACGATTGGGCTTCCACAGGGTGATGAACTTGGCTAGATGTGTGACCCTTCTACAACAAATCCTAAATCTTCCTCTTGATTTCATTGTTCTCCAGAATAGAGTGTTGATAGATCATTCCATTGGACAGCAGCGCACCTAGGGTTATATCGATGGGGTGCTTGACTTGACAATGCAGAATCACCCCTATGGGTGAGGTGAATATGTCCTGGTACTCCTCCGTGACCTTATCCCTTTTTTGTTGTCATGTAGAGGAGCCATGTCTAGAGGTCGTTTCCATGATTTTCTTCTTTCCCTAAGGGAGGATCATCAAGAACACAAATTTATCGGTTTCATAAATGAGCTTATTGCATTGTTTTGCAATAACCAAAGAGATAGTGGCTAGAGGTGGTACCTATGGTATCCTGTACAACTTATTTCCCAACATAATAATAACAACATGAAACTGAGACTCATACATAGCATGTCACTTCCATAAGTATGGTTGACCTAATAATACATCACAAACATCAAGAGGAGCGATATCACATAATACCTCATCGGTGAAGGGCTTGATGCTGTAGGGAAGGTGGAATTACTAGATGATGTGAATATCCCATCCTTGGTGAAGCCACCCAATGGTGTATGGTTGTGGGTGTGCTGTGGTCGGTATACCCAACTGCTTCATGACCTTTGCTGAAATGAGGTTCTTTTGGCTCCCACTATCGACAATGAACTATAGTGGGGAACCCTTTACCCACAACTAGGACTAGAAAAGATGCTCCTCCTCCTCTGAATCTTCTAGTTCTTCCTTTTGGATCTTCATGGTGGGAATGGTGGCATTGGGCTCTTCATCGATAATCTTCTTCCCTCTGTCATTCCCCTTTTTTGGTTCTGATTCAATCTCAGAGTATGCATCTGATTTAGAAGCCTTTATTTTGGCCACTAGTGACTGCTTGGCTCAACACTCACTTGTGTTGTGAGTGGGGATCTTATGGAACTCCCACCAGTTTCCCACTTCCTTCTTCATCTTAGTAGTGTTTCTCTTTGCTTGCGGATTTGGCAAGCTGTATTGAGTCACCATGCCTTGGATATGTCCTTGGTTCTGCAGTTTGGGGGCACCTTTTGCTTACTTCTAATTCGCAGATCCAAAGTCTCTTTTTTTCTGTTTGAATTTTTGCTCAATTTTGGCAGCATACTAGTATGTCGTACCAAGCAAGGAGATGTCGAGGAAATCTATTTCCTCCTAAATGTATCTATGCATACAACTACGGTACTTCAGTACCAAATATTTCTATAAATCTTTGATACCCAGCTTGGTATGCAGGGTATGGAACAGATTTGTCAGCTCATGCACATCTTGATCTCTTTGTTTCCCCAGCATAGTCCATTGCATATACTCGTCCTCATAGCTCCCCATGCGATAATATTGTCCCTTTATGGCATCTCATAAATAATTCCAAATGGGTATGTACAAGAATAGAGAGGGTTCCTCCTCATCCTTTCTCTCACAGTAGGTTTCCCACTAGTCCTTGACATGGGGGGTGGCTTTGAGTAGTGAAAACGTAATATTTTCCCAGTCGAAAAAGTCATGAACCGAGAAATATCCTTCTAATATATTCAGCCATATATCTATGACGTCTGCATCTATTTGGCCATCAGATATGGGAATTTCAAATTTTACTTGTACCTTTAAAGGGGTTGCGCCTCCAGAGTGGCCGCTAGAAGCAGATGCACCACCAATGGGAAGTTGTTGAAGGGCCTGGGCGAAGTTATCCATCATCGCGTTCCTTTGTTTTTCAAGGGTCTCCTCAAGCAACATTTTTATAGAATATTATATGCCCTTGTTATTCTTTTCATCTCCCATCAGTGTCCATCAAGATTTACGAGGCTGATCTTGCAAAGGTTCAACCAGATCGAGCCCTAACTCCTTATACCCCACCCTCGTTGGGGACATGCAAAGAAGGATCGAGAAAGAGAAGATTGCTCTGATACCACTAATCTGGATTTATGTAGGAATGCAATAGAATACACAAATAACAAATATGTAGTAGAAATAACACTTCATTTCATTAATCAAAGAACTGAAACTTGTTTACATACATAATGGAAATAAACTAGCTAATGTGTTGGTAGCTTATCTTTGAGAAGAGATGTGGTGGCTACATGCCTCTAAAATCTATTTTACAATGAGGCCCAAAGGCCTATATATTATTTATAAACAATGGAAACCATACACATTAAAAAACCTAACCCTAGGAGGTCAAACGTCGGAATGTGGGCCTCATTGGGTAACTTGGTACATCAATTTCTCGGGGTCGTAACTTTGGCATACTACCTCCGTTTGATGCACATGATATATTGTTAGAAATATCTATTCAAGGAATACATCCATAAATAGAAAATATTGAGTTTGGAATAGACTCATATTTTCCTGACCATTTGATGCCGAAATAACGTCATTTAGGGCCTCAAAATGGCTCCAGAAGTTTAGGACCTGAAAACTGCCAAAAATAGTAAATTGTGCTACAATTAAGGAAACTATAAAACTAAAAGAAACAATGGTGGGTTTCCAAGTTGAATAGGTGGGTGGCCACCAATATCCTCCTGGATCACAATCCTTGCCCAAATATTTGGGCAAACCGATGATGAAGTACATCGATATATTGTCCCATTTTTTCTCTGGAATGGGAAAAGGTTGTAATAAACCTATTGGGTATGTGAGTTCTGGAATTTTTTTCTGACATATCTTACATTCATTCACATACTTTTGAACATATTCCTTCAGCCCCTTCCAATATCACCTTTTCCTTAGTTTCCTATAGGTTTTGAATATCCTCGGATGGCATATTAGTGGGGAATCATGTGCTTCTTGTAAAACTTTGTACTTAAGCTCTAAATCTCAAACAAAATAAATTATTCCCTTATATTATATCAAACCATTCATAATTCTGTACTTATCATCTCCTATGAGTCCATCTAATACATCATAAGCAATATTATCTTTGGCATATTCAACTAGTAGCATGTCTTTCCAATTTTTAGTAATGTCAATTAGAGAAAAAGAATGTCTTTGAGATAATGAATCTGCTACAATGATATTATTTCCTTTCACATATTCAATATAAAAATCATAAGCTTGTATATTTCTTACCCACTTTTTTTTCCTTTCATTTAGATCCTTTTTGGTAAGGAAGTGTCTTAGACTATTGTGGTCAGTTTTCACCACAAACTTGTTTCCTACCAAGAATTATCAGAATTTGGCCAAGGCATGCATGATGGCCAACATATCTTTGTCATATATGGAGTAAATATTTTCATGAGGCTTCAAATTTCTGCTCTCAAAGTCTATAGGGTGTTGGCCTTGCTTTAGGATAGCCCCTACTTCTCCACCTGAGGCATCACATTCAACAACAAAAGGCTTAGAAAAATCAGGTAATGCAAGTATGGGACAACTACTCATTACCTCTTTCATTTTTTGGAAAGCCTTTTTAGCCTCTTCATTCCACTTGAAAGAATCCTTCTTATTCAAATCAATGAGTAGAGAAGTAAACTTGGAGAACCCTTTCACAAACTTCCTGTAGTATGTACATATTCCAATGAAGCCTCCTAATTCTCTGATGTTTTTTAGTGATGTCCATTCTAATATATCCCTGATATTTTCCATGTTCACTTTCAATACATCTTTCCCAATAATGTTCCCAATATATAATAGTTCTTTCATCCCAAATTCACATTTAGACATCTTAGCATACAAAGACCATTCTTGCAAAGTTTTCAACACAATCTCTAGGTGTTGCAAGTGCTCTTCCCAAGTTTTACTGTAAATGAGAATACAATCAAAGAAGACTAAAAAAAACCTTGTAATATGCTTTCAAAATATTCTATTCATAGATTCTTTAAATTTATCTGTAGCATTAGTCAACCCAAATGGCATAACAAGAAACTCAAAGTGACGATAATGACATTGAAAAGCAGTCTTTTGCACATCTTCCTCCTTCATCTGAATTTGGTGATAACTAGATATAAGGTCAATTTTGGAAAATTAATTAGCTCCAAATAGTTCATCCATAAGATCATCAATCCTAGGAATAGGATATCTATTCTTGATGGTCTTCTTGTTCAAATCTCTAAATTCTATACACATCCTCAAAGTTCCATCTTTTTTCTTTACCAACACTACTGAAGAAGCATAAGGGCTAGAGCTTGGTCTAATGAGTCCCAAATATAAGAGTTCTTGAATGGCCTTCTCAATCTCATCTCTGAACTTCTTAGGATGTCTATAAGGTGGTATCTGAATGGGTAAAGTACCCTCCTCCAAAACAATGTTATTCTCAAACCCCCTATCAGGTGGTCTACCATGTGGAAGATCTCTGAATTTTTTTTCATATTTGTGCAAAAGTGTCTCTATATCCTTTGGGTGTTTAAAAACTCTGATTTTGGGCTTGGGAGATTTGATATAACATTCATCATCCCATTCTATATCACCATTCCTCAATATAGATCTCATACTATTGCAATTTACTACCTGTTTTGGGTAAGTGTGCTTCTCTCTCACAACCCTTAGTACACCTATTAAATCTTGAAATTTCATTTCAGGAATTTGATTATTTACTGAATTCTCTCCTATAGAATACAACCATTGCACTCCCAATACCAAATTAGTATCAGCAAAATCAACTACATAAAAACTATAAACAAAAGTATAGTTACTTATGGTTACTTGCAGCTTTGGAACCCATGTGTTGCATTGCATTTTGTTGTGACATGGAACGAAAATGTTAGGAACCCATGTCAATCCTTCTCTTTACCGTGTTAGTATATTGTTGTTGAACGCATATGCTTTGTAAGTCTTCCCATAGTAATTGTTGATCCATAGTTTGTGTTATTGTTGTTGGGCGCATATGCTTTGTAAGCCGCCTGTAGTATTTGTTGATCCATAGTTTATATTGGCCCATGGTTTTGACCCATAGTATTGGCACCTATTTTTAGTATATAAGTGTGTGTTGAGGCCAAGGAAGGCACCGTGAAGTTATTTTGTATTGAGCTTGCTCAAAGGAGGTTGCCCCCTCGAAGTGGCCTGCGATTAATATAAAAGTGATTTTGAGTTCTGCTACTATATCGTGTATTTTGATAAATTATTTGCTGCAGGGTCCTCACATCTAGTATCAAAGCACTTTCTTGGGCTCGTTGGGTGAAATTTCTGCCCAAATTTTTTTCGCTTCTGTTGCAGGTACGGATTTGGGAATAATCCCTATCCGCTTAACTGTGGGAAGTACTTGGGCATAAGCCCTAAAAATCATTGTGAGGAGTACCACAGGAACCCCAAAGTAGCTGGCCCATTGAGAGGACCTGCCAATGAAAAGGGCAACAACCCCTACCTGATTGACTAGTTCCCACCTGTGAGGTAAACCAAGAGCTATCGTTTGTGGCCAAGCGGTTATCAGTTTTACCTGAGCCATGGAGTGAGGGGTACTACCCCAATACGCAAGCTGTCAGATATCATTGGTGGTCGAGTGAATCCCTTGAACCGATAGGAATCCACACATACATAGGGTCCATATCTATTTTCAGTTGCACAATCGCAGATTTCCTCTGTCCAGAACCGTTTTTGGTCAGTTCCGCGCCGTTGCAGATCCATTTGTTGCCGATCACTTTCGCGCCGTTGCAGATCCCTTCCTGAAAAAAAAAAAAAAAAATTCTGTTTTTCGGCCATATCTCCTTGGTTTCAACTCTGTTTTCCCTAAAACTTCACTGACACCTCTGCAATTCCATTCTGCATATTTCATTCCTGAAGACCCTATCCCAAATTCCACTTCCCAAGACCCGAAATCCCACATTTGTCTATTTTTAGGGTTTTCCCTAACTCCTTCGATTTTCACCCAAACGCCTTCAAATTTTGCCACCGTATTCATTTCCTTATTCTGCTTCTTTGTCCCTCTCTACCAAATTTTCTCATTCTTTCACCCTGCTCCTAAAATCCCCATTTTTTGCTTCCCTGTCCTTTCGACAGTGTCCAAAACTTACTCAAACCCAAATTACCCTTCCGATTTTTTCCCAAATCTAGATTTTCCTCTACTGAAACAGTTTCTGTTTTTGTTTTTCTACCCACTCCCCCACCCCCCACCCCTGCTAAAAAAAACTAAAAAAAATAAAAAAAAAAAATAAAAAAAAAAAAATACTACTAGTTATGATTGTCACCCGCATAGGAGAAAAAACCATGGAGGAAGCACTTGCAGCCATCCAAGCCAAACTCCAGGAACTGGATGAAAAATTTCTCGGTCTCCATCTTGAGCATTCAGCTATGAACCCCAGACGACAGTCTGTGTCTTCATCAGACAATGGGTTCTCTTCTTCCAGTAATTTTCACGGTCCGAAGCTAGATTTTCCTCGCTTCAATGGTACTGATCCGACTGGATGGATCTATCATGCAGAACAGTATTTCAGTCTTCATAATACTTTTGATGTCCATAAAGTTCCACTTGCCTCCTTTCATTTGGAACAGGAAGCTCTTCAATGGTATCATTGGTACATCAAGGCTCATGAAGAGCCAAAATGGCCTGATTTTTGCCACTTTTGCAATGATTTGGTCCTAGTGCTTTTGATGACTTCATAGGAGATCTCACTAAACTTCGCCAAATTGGCACTGTGAAAGAGTATCAAACTGAATTTGAGAAACTAGCTAATCACACTGAAGGATTACCTGATGACTTCTACCGGAGTTGTTTTATCAATGGTCTAAAGGATGCAATTCGCTCTGAGGTCAAAATGCTCAGTCCCAACACAATGATGGAAGCCCTGGGGTTGGATAAGTTGGAAGAAGACAAGATGGCAGCCCAACAGTGCTCCAAATCCTCTTTTGTTCTCTTCCAAAATATGAATTCTCAATGACCTCCCATTCCACTAGCTCCTCGCTCACCTCCAATCAAGCATTTGTCTGAAATAGAGATGCAGGCACGCAGAGAAAAAGGGATTTGTTATAATTGTGATGATAAATTCCATCGGGGACATCGATGTGTTCAACAAAATCTCTATCTCTTGGATGTGGATTCTCCACCTGCCTCTAAAATTGATGAAGAAGCTCCCGATACAATGGATGCTCCAATTAACATTCAGGAGCCGCCTACTGACCCTCCATCTCAGGATGACCAGCCCGAGATATCCCTCCATGCTTTAGCTAGAGTCACTGTCCCCCAAAAAATGCAGGTACGTAATTACTTCAAGAAGCTTCCTCTTACAATACTCATTGATTTTGGCAGCACTCATAATTTCATTGACCCTTGGATCGCCAAACAAGATGATTGTTTTATCCATCCTTGCTCCAACTTTGAAGTCATGGTTGCCAATGGGGGCACCTTACCTTGCAAAGGGAAGTGTCGTAATGTGCATATCTCTATGGGAGATTATAACCTCCGCTCTGACATGTTTTCCTTGACCTTAGGCGGATGTGATGTGGTTTTGGGCGCTCAATGGATGCCCACACTTGGCCCCATATCATGGGATTTTGCTGAACTTTGGATGCAGTTCTCCCCTGATGGACACAAACACACATTGAAAGGATTACAACCAGGGTCTCTTAGCCTCATCAGTTCACATCGCATGGAAAAAATCCTTAAGAAGAGTTCCCATGGTGTCATCACTCAGCTCCATTCCATTCAACTACAACCATCAGCGGCCCCCACTACTCCTTTGGATCTCCAACAAATTCTGGATCGATATACAGGTGTTTTTGCTGAACCAGTGGGACTTCCACCTTCACGACCAGAGGACCATCGTATTCAGCTCCTTCTTGGAGGCATTCCTCTCAACATCAGGCCCTATTGCTACCCATTTCACCAAAAAACAGAGATTGAACTCCTCGTTAGGGACTTACTGAAGCAAGGTATTATTCACCCAAGCACAAGTTCCTTTTCTTCACCAGTTCTTCTTGTCCGCAAAAAGGATGGGTCATCGCGCCTCTGCATTGAATTCCGAGCACTTAATCACCTCACCATCAAGGATAAGTTTCCAATTCCTGTTGCTGATGAGCTTCATGGTGCTCAATTTTTCTCCAAGTTGGATCTTCGCTCTGGGTATCATCAAATTCGGGTTCATGAGGATGATATCCCTAAAACAACTTTCCGCACACATGATGGCCACTATGATTTTTTGGTCATGCCCTTTGGTCTCACTAATGCTCCTTCCACATTCCAGGCCTTGATAAATAAAATATTCCGACCCTATTTACGGAAATTCATTCTGGTATTTTTTGATGATATCCTCATCTACAGTAAAACATGGGCTGAACATCTCCAGCATCTGGCTCTTGTAATGCAACTTTTCTCTGATCATCATCTCCATGCCAAAAAGTCTAAATGTTTTTTTGGCCAAAAGGAAGTTGAGTATCTCGGGCACATTATCTCAGCACAAGGGGTTCGTGTGGATCCTGCCAAAATCGCTGCCATGAACAATTGGCCACCTCCTAAGACACTCAAGAGCCTTCGTGGTTTTTTGGGGTTGACTGGCTACTACCGCAAGTTTTTCAAGGATTATGGGAAGATTGCAGCTCCATTAACTGCTTTGTTGAAAAAGGATGCTTTTACATGGACACTTGTTACTAAGTGTGCATTTGACAAGCTGAAACAAGCTATGTGTACTACACCTGTTCTAGCTATGCCCGATTTTTCCAAGCCATTCACTATTGAGAGTGATGCTTGCAGCAATGGACTTGGTGCTGTTCTCCTTCAAGATGAACACCCCATTTCATTCACCAGCAAATCCCTTTCCAGTAAGAATTTAGCTTCCTCTACATATGAGAAGGAAATGATGCCTATTTTGCATGCAGTACAAAAGTGGCAACCCTACCTCTTAGGTAATCATTTCTGCATCAAGACTGATCACTAGAGTCTGAAATATTTCCTAGAACAGTGAGTATCCTCCCTAGCACAACAGAAATGGGTTAGCAAACTCATGGGTTATGACTTTGAGATCACTTATAAAAAGGGTAAGGACAATATTGTGGCGGATGCCCTTTCTTGCACATTTGATGACCAAGGTTATCTTTCCGCTATTTCTATGCCTGTTCCAAATTGGTTGCAAACGGTTCAACGGGGTTATGTCAATGACAACTGTGAATCCATCGTAGACAATTGTGAATCCATCGAATGGTTCACTTGGTATCATTATTTTCTCCACCATCTATGAATCAATGAAATTATGTGTAACCCCTCCATCTACCAAAACTGAAGCTATTTGTCCCAATACCACACCCTTGCATCGAATAGTGTGATAGCGAGGCACTGCTGAAAGTACTACCATTCTTGCTTTCTCCGCTAAAGGATAATTTTCTTCATGTTTTTCTTCTTCAGCCACTGTCTCATATGCCTCCTCTTGATCTTAAATTTTCCTTTCTTCATCCATACCCCCTTCATACTCATCATTATCATAAAATACTTCTATGTATTGATCTTTTCCTTTATCACATTTATGCCCTGGTGTCCATGGTTGGAAGCATGTGAAGCACAATTTTTTCCTTCGAAGTTCATCCTTGTTTTGTTCCTTCTTTCTTATTCTTTTCAGATGTGTCTCTTTTCCAAAACTTCTTATCAGTTGCATCCTTTTTCCAAGTCTTTCTTCCAAATATGAAGTTAGGCTTGGGAGGAAATCTTGTTCTAGGAAGCATATTTTGAAGATCTCTAGTCAAGCTCATTGCATCATTTAAGTTAGTAGGATTGTGGGATTTAAACAAAAGTTTTGAGGTCTCTTCCAAATCTTCAGTGAATAGAAATACTAACCTTCCCATGGATACATTATCCACCTTAACTGATAATCTTTGGAATTCCAACATATACTCAATAGGAGTCCCTACTTGCTTCCATTGCGCTAGTTCTTTGAAAGACAATTTTGGATCTTTTTTCTCAAACCTTTCTAATGCCCTGTCAAAAAATTCCCCATATGTTATAACCTGATCATGACCCAAGTTTTTTAGGCCATGGAACCACCATTCATTGTCATTTCTATCCAAGTGAAAAATATCCATTTTTAAAGCATCTTCTTCCACCATTGGAATCAGCTGAAAATACACATCCAATTTTTGCACCCAAAGTGTTAGCATAACTTTGAGATGAACCATCAAAAGTAGGAAGTGGAACTTTACCTATGGCACAATCATATTCTTTGTTTTTGGGTAGAGACATATTTTGCTCCTTTTTTATTTTGTTTTCCATGGTGAAGTACTTCTCAAATGTTATACTTCTCCTACACTCTTCATCCAATTTATCCCATTCTTTTGTTATTGTATCAATTTAAAATTGAATGTTAGTCTCTTATTTGGGAATAAAAAATTTAGATACAGTAGGCCTTGGTGTGCTTTGAAATTTATGGGGTATATTATGAGGTCCTGTTCATGACAAAATGTGCTCACCCATTGTCTTCTTTTCTGCTGATTATGAACTACCACTATCTCCTATTATCCCTTTGCTTCCCATTTGACTGGCCATCAATTCGAATCCTTTTGCTATCTGTTGGGTCATGTATACCATATGTAGGGTCATTTCCTTGGATATTTCTTCAAAAATTGGTTTTAAAATTTTTGTATACTCCATTTTCTCCTTAGTGTAGTCTTCTCCCTCGTGAGCCATAACTTTAGTCAAAGGTACGTTTTTTCCTTCTAGTTCTTCTTCTACAAGCCTAACACCTTCCAATTCAAATTATAAGGGCGGTGGTTTATTGATTTTAATCCTTCTTAACACCATCAGGTTCCAATACCATGCTCTGATACCACTTGTAATGTCCCTTTTTTAAAATTTTTACCAAAATGCCCAATTTTCCAAATTTTTGACAATTTTGGCTCTTGACTAGTTTTAGTGTCTTGGTCTCCAAATCAACCCAATTTCTCCCAAATATTAAGAGAAGGTGTATGAATGATACAATAACTTAATTATTATTTTCATTTATGTATTATGGCCCTCCAATCACTTTCGCAAGTCTGTAATAAATTTTGAACAAGATAGATGATGTTATTGGCAATTTTGGGCTCAAATCCCCCTTGGGGTAAGTGGTAGAAATGGATTCCCAAATGTGGAGAAACCCACTAGAATTATTAAATTGAATTAGGTTATGTGTATAATAAATTATAATATACTCATATCAATAACCAATTGACCTCCCATATCTGTTATCACTTCTTTCAATCAGATATAAAAAACTAGTTTCAGACCCTTGAGGAAATGAGGTGCAGTTTGCTCCAATTGCTATGAAATTCGACCCAATGGCCACAAATTCTCAGTTACGGAACATGAAACCCATAATATACTTTAATTAAATTCCATTCATTCATAAATCATCAATATTTTATACATCCATTCGAATCCATCAAGATTACAAGAGTTTACAACAAGGTAGTGGGGAAATGGCATTGTTTCTTCATTATTGAGCAAGAATACATGAGATTTATTGGCCTTTAGACCTGATATATTTATTAAATTAAATATGATATAAATTAAATCAGAATACAAAACACTAGATCAACATAAGCTCCCTCAAAGAGATGAATATCTCACCAAGTGCGCCTCACTCCATAGAGCTGAAATATGGTGAGAAAACTTGAGATGAAAGGAAGAACAATCTAAACTTGATATGTCCATGAGCTGATGTAGATTTCACATGTAACTTATGACTCCATTGAAGCTACTTGAAATACCTGAGTGGACCTGAGTGGCTTCTCCAAACACCAACTAGGATGGGAATCTTTCACCCTCAAAGGCTAAGGCATGAACTAGTCATCCACTAGCTCTCTCTCTTCACAATAACAATTTTCTCAAATGATCAAAAAGGGCCTTATCATGGATGATCCCTGCATTTTATAAAAATTATCTGTATTATAAGGTTCCAAATCCATCTATAAACTAAATCCAAGTCGAATTGGTGTGGCTGCTCATGCTATGCCATGTGGCCTCTCTCTTCACCTCCCCTCTTCTCCCAAATTTGAGTAGGAGCCTCTTGGCCTTCTCCAAATCCCATGAGCGCCCTATAAGATGATATATTCAGGCCTAAAATTTCATATATGTTTTATTTCATCCTTTTTATATGACTTGTGTCATAAGTTTCATAGAATCTCCATTATTGGTGTCATAGATGTCATAAATGTAAAGGGAATCTAGCCAAGTGTCCCTGAAACTCCCATTTGGCCCTTCCTCTCCCCATTTAAGTTACAATTCATCCCAAATTATACCTATGAAGTAAATGTACAATTATAGTAACCTTATAATCCATCCAAAAACATTAGGCTTCCCATAGATTCGAGATTGCAAGAGGAGAATTCCATTTAACATAGGAATTCTAGCTTAAGTGGGCCCCATAGTCTCCATGTGTCTCCAATCTCCATTGACATTTCATTTTTCAATTGCATTAATTTAATTAAATCCATTAAATAAATATTTATTTCTTCTAATGTATAAACACCATTTATTAACTCCCTTATTAAATTCCCAATGTTTCCACCCAACCTAGGGAACTAGTAGGATTGATGGAATTTTCCTACTATGCAATGATTTGAATGGGGACATTACATAAAACCTGTTATATGATTGTGCTATCTAGTTATTGTTGTATCCTGAGATAACCAATGTAAATTGTGTCTAGTACTACAAAATCTAATTGTATTGCAACTACTACTATAGAAGAAAGATTTCTATAACAGAGTACTACATAATAAAAATGTGTTTTGTAGATAGTACTATATGCATAGGAGTAGTGTAGCTTGGAAGGCTACCTATTAGGGTGAAATACTTGAGCCTATAGTTATTAGTTGTTAATGGTCAATATTTCTGAAAGACCATATATGTATGTTATGATAAAACACATTGAGATGAGATTTTACTTCATTGAAATCATGGTCATGTAAAATAAATTCTAGTACATAGCTATTGATGATCAGATTGCAAATTTTGACAAGCCGATTTCAGTGACAAAGTTGATATACTTCCGAGATAGGCTTGGTATGGTAGATAATGTCTCTCTTTCAGAGAGGGAGTTTTGAAAGTATAGGTTTGGGAGTCATTCCCATGATACTTTTGTTGTATTAAGTCTGGAATCTATGTTGTATTAGGTTCAAATCTTCTCCATGGAACTTATGTCGTATTAAGTTCACTAAATTATGTTGTATTAAGTTAAAGAGATTATGTTGTATTAAGATAGGACCTTGTGTTGTATCAAATCCTATTCGAGGGAGATGCTTGTACTAAGATCTTATTTCATATTAAGATCATGACCTTACATTGTATTAAGGTCAGAGACTTGTGTTGTATCAAGTTTGAACTTATGTTCTATTAAGCCTAGGAGTCTTGTGGTGTATCAATACTGGTCTTGTATCAATACCAGATGACTTATGTTGTATTATGTCTTAAGGATATACTATGTGATGTATGGCTATTCATGGTCACTAGATGCTACAAGTATCCTTTATGGATTAGATACCCCTAAAGTGATTTACTTTAGCATATGAATATATGACTAAGGGTAATACATATGATCGTAGGTTCGGTACAATTATTATGAGTATGATATGATATAGATGATTAATCAAATAAAAAATTATGGACCTTGTAAAGTTAATTAATGATAAATTATATGAGCACGGAGATAGACACAGAATTCATATTTCCCATGTATGCCTCCAAGTGAACTTAAATTAATATGACATCATATGAGTCTTAATTATGGTAAACAACTTTTAGTTAATTAAGGAATCAACTCCTTAATTTATGCAAAGTGGTTGTTGAAGATGGCACTGATGGTGAAGCACCTTTTATATTCAGTTCTATTCATTTACATTTAGTTATCTTCAGTTACATTCAGTTATCTTCAATTACATTCAGTTCATATGACTTACATGCAGTTCCAATGAGTTCAGTCAAGTTCGATTAGTTAACAACTCAGTCAGAGGCAGTCAACACTAGTGAATTCAAGGAGGGATTATATCTTATGTGTCAGAAATAATTAGGAGGTGACAACTTGACATCAAGTAAAAAATGGCTCAAGGTTGAAGATGAAACAATGTTCCTAGTGTTAACAATGTTACCAGTGCACCAAAAGCATGCAATTGTTCGCTACCTTCTTTGTATGACTGAATTTGGCTTGTTATTAAATTCCTATGGACTTGGAAAGATCACTACAATGTTCTATATGATATATACTCCCTTGTTCTCTGTGATCAAGCAATATTCTATTGTGTTGTAATCACTCTCTATCGATTATTTGTCTTAATCTAAGATTGATTGTTAAATTTTTATCCTTTGGATTAGTGGATGGTTTTCCCAGGGTACATCATGTGTCTTATTGATTGAATGCTTTTGTATGAAATGTTTATGAGATCTATCTATAATGTAGTTGTGGATTAAATTTTTAAATTTCAAGAATATTCCTTTATTGCTCAAACATTAACATGATATCAAAGAAAATGGCGAGTAAGAGATCTGTTTTTCGTGAGAAAACTAAAGCCTACATGATCTTGAATTATTGAGGAAAAGCATGGAGTTATAGCATCAATCTGTCCAATTAGAAGACCGACTTGAAGTTGCTTCCAACTTCAACACATGAAAGGAAATGGTGTTAAGCATTCTTGAGGAGCATGATATAGATGTCTACATTAACTCAATGAGTGAGGAGTATTTATCCAATGCAAGGTTAATTAAATAGAATTTCAATATGCACCATTTCCATCACTTTTCAGGAGACAAATTTTGTGAAGACATTCTAATAGATCCATGAGGAAGACAAAATAGTTGAAAACCCGCTTCCCAAATGGGTTGATTTAGCTTAATCATGAGAGGATTTAAAAAAAAAATCAACTATTTGAGAGATATGATCAGGTCTTTGAAGATGAAATTATTCGAATTCGTTTTATGGATTTTTCCCCCAAAGTGGACGAATTGATGGAACAACCCCAGGATACGTGGTTTGTATATTATCATTCCTCGATGGATCTTGTTTATAATGAGAGCCTCATAGAGTTGTTATATCATCCAGAGAAGAGGATGATCATTGCAAGAAGTTTTACTTGAAGAAGAGCATTTGCTCTGGGTTGCACGGGATCTAGTTTCTCCATGTAAAGATTTACTACCTCCTACATGCACTCAAATTTGCAAAGAGATTGAGATTGAGGGATTCTAGTAATCTCCGTAAGGAAGTAGAGATCAAGAGAGAGCATGCAAAACAATAAAAAGATAAGAACTTGTTTTTTTATTATATGTTATTTAGATCTATATCCTTTTGAATGTTTTCATTACAGCCATATAGAGATTTGTATTACTGAGATTAGGAATTGTGAGCATATATGTTGATTGTATTTCCTTTATTTTCAAATAAACAAAATTCATAAGATATGAATATAGTGCTGCAAGATTGTTTCATAAGATAAGAACATGGAGCTGAAAGATTGTTTCATAAGATAAAAACATGGAGCTGAATTATTGTTTCATAAGATTTGAATATAAAACATGCATGATTGTTTCATAAGGTATGAACATAGAGTTGCATAATTGTTTCATAAGATATGAATATAAATCATACATGATTGTTTCATAAGATATGAGCATAGAGTTGCATGATTGTGTTTCATAAGATATTAATATAAAGCATGCATGATTGTTTCATAAGATATGAACATAGAGCTGCATGATTGATTCATGAGATATGAATGTTATGATTGTATTTAAAAATATGAATATAGAGTTGCATGATTATTCAAGAATGTTGGGTTGCATTATTATTTGATTACCATATGATTTTATAAAAGAAAATTTTGTTTTATTACAATCTGTATTCATGTGATTAGGAATGATGTTATGGTATAAAAACGATTAAAAGGATATTTTACAACCTTCTTATTTTATTAGCAAATAGAAAAAATCATGTTAAGAAGAATAAGATTTTGCATAAATCTTCATGAGGTCTAAATATAAGACTAATATGGAAATGAAAAACATTACATGAAATATGAATGGGGTTATGTTGAAACATTGATTTATCATGTACATTGAGGTATTCATGTGATTAAAATTCATGAGATATTGTTATATTGAAACATT
This sequence comes from Pseudotsuga menziesii, assembly GCA_001517045.1. Classification (NCBI taxonomy): domain Eukaryota; kingdom Viridiplantae; phylum Streptophyta; class Pinopsida; order Pinales; family Pinaceae; genus Pseudotsuga; species Pseudotsuga menziesii. The sequence continues at coordinate 528,504 of LPNX010076367.1, forward strand.
GGTTAGCGGTTTTTGCATATCATTGTTTGTTATTTGCCATTTTATTGAAATGAATGGATTATGCAAGGTTGCTAATAAATTAATTGAATTTGGCTTGTAGGAAAAAAATATATGCCCTGACCTAAAAGAAAAATGGCATGTATTGAATGAAGAGTAGTTTTGATGGTTGACCCTGAAAGAGAGTGGGATGATGTGAAGCAAGAAGCTTTTGGTAGAAGATCGAGAGATTCCTATGTATTAGGAATAAGTAAGAATAGAGGCCCTAATCCTATTTTGAGAGGCGTAAAGACTCTTGAATATAATTAAATTATAATATTTACTTTCATTTGTCAAGAAGAGCTTCATACATAGATGAGGATGAACTCTTTGTGATGGGGGGTACAAATTATGATTCTCACATCCTGATGGTGAGAGGGAGTATATAGATTCAAAAGCTCCTAAAGAAAATAGTAAAACTGGTTGATGTATCTTCTATTAAGAGGAGGCATGCATGATTCCCATATTCAAAAGGAAGCAGAGAATTTTATTCAAGAATCTTGTTATGATTCTTATTATTAGTAATGTGGTAGTCACCAGACAAATATTTTCCTCAACTAAGGAAAATGTGTAGTAAAGAGCCTGAATATTTTCAGGATGATGGAATACAAATCCATGGCCACACATGTGAAGCTAAATATGAAACTTTATAATTATTATTTCATATTTGGAGTACTCAAGTAAGTTGAGAGGTATTTAGTTAGTCACGGGTCCGAGGATCTATTATATGATTTGTAGTTTGTGCATAGAAATCTACAAAGCATGTGTTGTTGTACCTACTTGCTACAAGTGTATGTAGACTCAGATATGTCTTGGTTAGTAAATTATAGTTTCAAAATATCCATGAAATATGACTAGTATAGTGATCGAGGAAAGATCACATGTGTTTATATAGATATAGCATGTTGAAAAGCAGTAAATATTTATGAGGTTTCTAGTTAGTTATATACAAGACATGGTAGATATCCATAGATGAGAATACTTTCCAATATTCTTACTAAGCCTCATTCCAGGACAAGCTTGGTATAGTACATAAAAAATCATCTAGTTGAAGAGGGAGTATTGATGTGTCTTCATAGGAGACAATGGATAAATTCCCCACTAGTTAGTCATGGTACATGACTTAAGAAACTGATGGAGGTGATACCTTGTGGAGAAAATCCACATGAGCAGAGACATGGTCAAAGTATCAGAGACTATTGATACTCAAGAATATTTATAGTTTGGACTGTCAGAGAACAATTAAACCTCTCGGAGAGGTATTTGGGGTGTTGCAGTATAAAGAGAAGAATCTCTGAGAAAGTGGTCATGCCTTGAAGAAAATTACAAAGGATGTAAATCTCAGAGAGAACTTCTTCAGATAGCAGATGATTCAAGAAGTCAACAAATGTTGAAGTGTGAAATAAAATATGAGACTTTCTTTCTTCATGATATTACACATTTGTTGTATAATGTTGTATATGATGGATTTAAAATCCATGGTTTCTTGTCTTTAGAAACTATATTATGGACTAGATCCCGATGATGCTACTATGTGTAAGTAGTTGGTTGGTCTTTGTATAGACATATTGTACTTATTCTTACTACTAAGAATATGTTTGAGTACCTTTGAGGTACATTAGAATATTCTCTTTACTACATGGAAAATGTATTATATGATTGTGCTATCCAACTATTCTTTTATCCTAAGATAAGGGATGTAAATTGCGGCTAGTACTACAAAAGCTAAGTGTATTGCAACTAGTACTATGGAAGCAAGATGTATGTCAAAGAGTACTACAGAATAAAAATGTGTTTTGCAGATAGTACTACATGCTAAGGACTAGTGTAGCTTGGGGAGCTACCTATTAGGGTGAAATACTTGAGCCTACAATCATTAGGTGTTAATAGTCAATATTTCTAGAAGACCCTTTATGTGTGTTATGATAAAACACATTGAGATGAAGTTTTACTTCATTGAATTCATGGTCATGTAAAACAAATTCTAGCAAATCTCTACTAATGAGTAGATTGCAAATTTGTGACAAGTCGTTGTGAGTGATGAAGTTGAGTTTCTTCTAAGATAAGATTGGTATGGAAGGAAATTCTCTATATGTCAATGAATGTCTCGCTCATTGAGAGCGAGTGTTGAAATTACAGCTTTGGGAGTCATTCCCATGAGATTTTTGTTGTATCAAGTCCGTAATTTATGTCATAATAGGTTCAAATATTCTCCGTGGAACTTATGTCATATTAAGTTCACTAACTTATGTTGTACTAATTTAAGCATATTATGTTGTATTAAGCTGTGAACTTGTGTTGTATCAAGTCTTATTCAAGAGAGATGCTTGTACTAGGATCTTATGTCATATTAAGATCACAACCTTATGTTGTATTAAGGTCAGACACTTGTGTTGCATCAAGGTCAAACTTATGTTGTATCAAGGTCAAAATTATGTTGTATTAAGTCTAGGAGTCTTGTGTTGTATCAATATTGGCCTTGTATGAAGACCACATAACTTATGTTGTATTAAGTCTTGAGGATATACTATGTGATGTATGGATAGTCATGGTCACTAGATGCTACAAGTCTCCTTTATGGATTAACTACCCCAAGAGTGATTTACTTAAGCATATGACTATATGACCCGGGATCATACATATGATCATAGGTTCAGAACAATTATTCTGAGTATGATATGATATAGATGATTAATTAAATAAACACTTATGGAAGATGTAGACTTAATTAATGATAAATGAGATGAGCATAGAGATAGAGAGAGAATTCGAAATTCCCATTTATGCCTCCAAGTGAACTTGAATTAATAATACACGAGTTGAGTCTTGGTTTTTATAAACAAGTTTTAGTTAAGTACGAAATCAACTCCTTAATTTATGCAAATGATTGTTGAATATGAAACTAATGGTGAAGCAGTCATTACATTAAGTTATGTTCAGTTAAATTTAGTTTTGTCCAGTTACATTCAGTTAGGTTCGATTACATTTAGTTCAAATCAGTTACATTCAATTATAGGAAAATCCACTCAGTTTAGTTCAGTTCAACCAGTTAACAAATCAATTAGAGGTTGTTAACAACATTGAATTCAAGGAGGCAACATATATTTTGTGTTAGAAATAATTATGAGGTGAAAATTTGGAACCAAGTAAGAAAGGGTGCAAGGTTGAAGATAAAACAATGTTCATAGTGTTAATAGTGTTACCAGTGTACCAAAATCATGCAACCATTCGCTACCTTATTTGTATGACTGAATTTGGCTTTTTATTAAAGTTCTATGCACTTGCAAATATCAATATAGTGTTCGATATGATCTCTACTCTCTTGTGCTTTCTAATCAAGCAATCTTCTATTGTGTTGTAATCATTCTCGATCGATTATCTATAGGACACCAATATTGATTGTTGGGTTTTTTATCCTCGATATTAGTGGAGGGTTTTCCCAGGGTACATCAATTGTCTTATGGATTGAATGCATGTGTATGAATTTTTATGAGATCTATGTGTACTGTAATTGTGGATTAAATTTTTAAAGTTCAAGAATATTTATTTCTTTCTCAAACATTAACAACTCAAACTTACAACATCCTCCCAATCTCTTCACCCTAATCCACCCTATCTCAACTATTAAGTATCCACACTTGAAATTCCAACATCCTCTTATGCCCTTGACCCTTCTCCACCCACTCTAAAATATTAACCATACCCACTTGAACTTCCAAAATACTCCTAGGCCTTTGACCCTTCCCTGTTATTTTTTTAGTGGTTATACAAGATCTAATAACATTTAGCATCATAACATCAGAACCATATGAAAAAGGATCACTGAAAAATAGACAATAACATCCACACAAAAGAACAGAGAGATTCATTGTAGGAAACCCTCATGGGGAATAAAACCCAAAAAATTCCTCCATATATATGTATCAAAAGTACAAAGAAAAGACCCCAAACAGGTGCTCCTTATCCTAGGAAATATGTCCATCTCTCTCTCTCTCTCTCTCTCTCTCTCTCTCTCTCTCTCTCTCCTATGCACTATACACAAGTGAGTGTGTGTTCTAATGAGGAACACAACTCCTCTATTTACAGAATTTTTTGTCACTTGAGTTTTACCCTAACAAGTTGGCCCCAACAAACGTACTAGGCATGCTTCACCTAGGAAGACACAAAAAAATATTATATCATATTCAAGAGGGTAATATTGTTAGATTTTTATCATTCAAGCTAGCATTATCTTAGGATCTTATCTGAGAGAATAACATGCACATCAATAAACAAAAGAGACAAAAGACACAAAGAATTTTCGTTGGGGAAACCATAAAGGAGAAAACCCTACAACTTCCTCAGAGATAGAATGAGCACCAATGGCAGCACTAAAACCCAAAAACAAAAAAAGATGATTTCCACAGCTTGTTCTCTCTCTCACACTTGAGAGAGCTTCTCCTCTCTCGCTCATGCGCCCCAATGAGTGAGTGTGTGTGTGATAAATAGAGAGGCTCACTCTCTATTTTTATTCTTTCGTTCACTTGAAACCCACTCCAACATGTTGGCCTCACTTAATAATTACTTACTAGATCCGACATCTCTAGGAGTGTCTAATAACCCTAGTGCACCATAACTTGTGGGGAAGTTTCCTCCTCTGACCAACAAGGAGGGTTATCCTTAACACAACAATGGGGACTATTTCCCTGACTTACAATGACTCACCTGGGGGTGACTTCTCTAAGATAGTCTAATAACCCTAGGGCCCCACAACTGTGGGGACTTTAACCCCTGACCAATAAGAGGGTTACCCACAATGACTTTACATGACTTGTTTACATTATAGAACCTCCTGATAGGAACATCGAGGCATGACATGACTCAAATACATTACAGACACGTCCCAGAATAAACATAGGGGTACAATACATAAGATATATGGATGAATACATTTCAAAGTTACAAATACATCAACACTCCCTCTTAACTAGGAAGGTATTTTGTCGACACAATTTATCAACACAATTCTTCTTCTCTGTATCGACTGGATCATCTCATCATCTTCATCTTCAAGTTGTCTTCATCTTTAGGTTTTCTTCTTCGTCTTCAAGTATTCTTCATCACAGGATCTGGATCATCACGACTGCTAGATCATCACTACTGGATCATCATCACTATATCATCATCAAATATGGATCATCACTTGATCTAGATCATCATCAAGTCTTCATCATCATCACATCTGGATTGTCACTTGATCTGGATCATCATCAAGTCTGGATCGTCATCACATCTGGATCATCACTTGATCTGGATCATCATCAAGTCTAGATCATCATCACATCTGAATCATCACTTGATCTGGATCATCATCAAGTCTGGAGCATAATGATCGGTGCTATCTCAGAATGGTGCTATCTCTCAATTCTTCTCTTCATAGGAATTTCTACAGATCCAGCCCTTTGTCATGCTGGTTGTAGGACTACAATTCATGTAGGTATTCATCAGTGCTTATATCTAACCCTAAATTAGAATGGCCTGCCCAGCTATTACATATGACCTCATCTTGTCAGAAAGGCACGCCCAACACTCACATCTGAACTCATCTTGTCAAAAAGGTCCAACACTCACATATGACCATGTGTAAACACATTGAGCCAGAACGGCTCAGCACTTACATCCAACCTCATCTTGTTGGAAAGGCTCTGCACTTACATCTAACCTCATCTTGTCAGAAAGGCATAGAACTCACATCTGACCATATGTAAACACATCGTGCCAGAATGGCTCAGCACTTACATCTGACCTCATCTTGTCAGAAAGTCTCTACACTTACATTCGACCATGTGTAAACACATCACATCGAAACGGCTCTCAGTCCTAGACTAAGGATTCCTAGTAACTGACCAGGTGCTTCCATTCTCCCAAAGAATGGCATCAACCCTTATATCTGATCAAGTAGGAACACATCCCTCAATCACATCAGAATGTCCATGCACTCACATCTGATCATGTGAGACTACATTCTACAGTCATATCAAAATGGCCCTCAGTCCCAGACTGAGTATTCCTGGTAACTGACCAGGTGCCTCCATGCCAAGAATGGCATTCAGCACTTATATCTGATCATGTAAGAACCAATCCTACAGTCACATCAGAATGGCTCATCACTCACATCTAACATGGAATGAACCAAATCTTCTCACCATGACAGAATGGCTCAGCCCTTACATCTAACCATGGAAGGAACCTAATCATCTCACCATGTCAGAATGGCTCTAGGTCTCATCATTTCCCCTTGGAGGGAACCTCGATCTTGAGAACACCAAGCTTCTCCTTGAAGTACTCAAACTTCACTTTGCCCATTTCTAGCATAGAATCACATCAGGGCTGATTATGTCCAAGGATAACTTACGATCTTCGCGAGGACCGATTACATCCGAGGGAAACCTACAGGAATGTTTACGTCTGAGCAACCTATGAGCTTCACCAGGATTTATGCTCAGACAACCTATCTCATCAGCTATGCTAGAAATCCCTTTTTCAAGAGATCTTGATCTAGATCACTGCTCCTGTCTACATCATACAAAAATGAAAGTCAGATCAACCAAATCAAATAGTACTTTTCAAAAGAAAAATACTACCTCCCAAATAGCAAGTGGCAACATCTTTTTCCTCAGCTATACTCAATGCCATGTATGACTCCATCCTACCAAACCAAGAGATCACACTTGATCCCATACTGAAGTAGCACCTCGATGTGCTCTTACTATCAATGGCACTACCTACCCAATATGAATCCACATAATCTTTTGATTTGCCTCATATTTGAGCCCATAATCAACTATACCCTTCAGGTACCTCACTGCATGCTTTGCAACCATCAGGTGAACATGTCTCAAAGTGTTCACAGCAAAGAAAATATCTAGTCTCATATTTTTCAGGTAAATCATCTGATAATACATCATGGCATCAACTGTCTCTAATGAGGTAACACTCAATAGCTTTAGGTTCGATGCCATAGGTGTGGTCATGTCCTTGCAGTCCATCATCCTGAACCTCTTCGGGATTTCTACTGCATACTTCTCTTGTCTGAGGAATATTCCATCTACATTTTGCCACACCTCCATGCCTAAAAAGTAGTGCATTGACACATAATAGGAGCATCATTGGTCTTCTTCCTTCAACCTTGAAGCAAAGGTTGGAATCAACTTTACTCTCAGTAAATCCTAGATTCATCAGTAATCTATCCATCCTGTTGTACCATGTCGAACCTTAGGATCTTCTGCAGTCACTCCCTCTAAAGCAGACCATCATTCTCCCTCTGTATTTCATACTCTATGCACTAAAACATTCTGTACCGTAGTGACAAGTAGCTTTCTCTGCTACTAGTATTCTATGTATCCATCTAAGATCATTGGATACCAAGATCCTCTATCTTGATCTTTTTTAAAAGTTCTTCTCGCACCCATATTTGAGCTTGTCATCCTCTATAGATTTTCATCTTCAACCTTGTAGTAAAGGTTCAAGTCTTCATCAAGCTCCTCATGTATGTGTTATCCCATGGGTGTCTTCTGAGCTTGTACAAGGCCTTCTTTGATTTTCACACATGATTCTTCCTATCATGTGTATTTCTAGTGGTTGAAAATGTCTCTTCATAGTCTATGCCTCGTGCTATGGATCTTTCCTTGTATCCCACGATGTTTCCATCTACTGCATGATGGAACTAAGAACTTCCCTTCACATATTGATACTGGATCTTAGACATCATTCTTCTTAAACTGCTTTTCCCTTTCTTCTTGTTTACTTCTTCATATTTGGAAGGTTCTGCATCAATGATATTGCTGCATTCATCATATTATTCTCCATCTTTGGTTCTTTATTGAACTGTCATCACTTGTTCTTCAGAACAAGTCTCATCCTTCTTTGCTTGTAGGTGATTGTACGCGATCATTTCTACAAGTCAAATGCACTTATATGGTTAGAATTTTTTTTTAAGGAATATTCATAATGGAAAATTATTATGCATAGATATATGATCATGCAACTATTTTAGCCAATAAAAAATTCATCCATATCTCATGAAAAATTTCTAGATGCCTTCCATCTCTACCAGGACAACATTGGGATTGTGCACTAATCCAATATGTCAGCAAAGAGGTTTCATTCTAGATAAGTAGCAATGGAGAGCTGTATAGCACCATGAGAAACATACTCATCACATGCATATTAGTAGTGTACTGTCATTAATGCAGACATTCTATCATGCATAATACATCAATTGAACATAAACAAATGCATAACAAAAACAATATCATGAAATTACAATTGAATACTTATCTTTATTTGTTTCATGGGTAGAATCCTTCTTGATCATTCCACTTCATCATCTTCTCCATTCATGACTTCATAATTTCTGATCCAAATGCTCAATATGGATAAGAGGTTCTTCAAGAATTGAGTCCTTCATGTTCCTCATCGCTTGAGGGTTCTTCTTTCGATGGTGAGAGATTGATCTTCAGTTGATCCCATCTTCTCTTCTCTTAATATGAGTCAAGCTTCTTCTTCTTCCCTGAGCCTGTTGGAAGTAATCACTTCCTTCTGGCACAAATTCCTCATATGAATGAATCCCATGATTCTGGGAGGCCACTCAAGTTGGCTATCACCACTTCTGCATTCTCCACTTCTTCTTCTACTACCACAAGTTGTTCTTTGATTTGAGAGACCCTTGTAAAGTATGACTATATGGTCTCTGCATTTTGGATCTTCACATTCTTCAACTGGTTTCTTAAGGTTATATTCCAATTTATGTTATTCCCTTCAAATAGCTTTGTCAAGGAATAAAACATATTCGGTGTCTTTAGGGAAGACACTTGTGGTACAAGTTGATCCGTGATTGAATCAGCAATGATATTCTTGGCCTTGACCAAGTTCTTCTTGTGTAAGGATTCTAGCCTCATCTCCCTCTGGAACTAGAACCTCTCTACTTATGTAGGTGTCCAATTCATTTCTTCAGAGAGATCATATACTTCCAGGCTTGGAATTTGTCAACTTCACCAATATTTTCATCAAGCTGATGTGATGGATCACTTTGAAATGAGAACCTCAAATGAAAATAGCAATGTTAACCCAAAAATCCCCCACCCAGCTCTCAATGGCCTACACCACCCAAGGACACCATCTCACGACCCTCATATCACTCCATTAGACCCCCACACCCTCACAATAGCCTCAGGATGAAGAAAATGGCTTAAAAACCCCAAAAAGGAGCCCAAAATACTCTCCTAGGAGCTAAAGCCCTCAAAAAGGGGCTAAAACCCTAAAAGGAGCTAAAGTTAGGATGGAAGGGGATAAAAGCCCCAAAAAAGGGCTAAAGCCCTGACCAAGGGCTTAAAAGCCTAAAATCCCTTGAAAAGCTATAAAAGGAGGGTGGGGGGTCACTCTCAAAGAACTTCTCCCTTGCATGTTGTTATGCTACCCATGGATGCCTTGAGACGCCTTTGCCTCTCAAGCCACCCACTCCCCCTCCTCCATTCCCATTGATCCAAATATCCCCATCCAAGAGAGGTGCTTCCATAAGCTAGGGCATGGTGGCCCATTTCTACCAGAGAAGGTATAGCTTGCCTTTCATGTCTTGTTTATTTGTTTTTTTTTCTTTATAACCCTTGTTTCCATTTGTAGGTTTTATATTTAACATTGTTTTGTAGGTTTTACTATATCTTAGTATTTTTTTGCATGTCTTTGGAGGTGGAACCCTAACTTGTGTTTGCAAAGGGGTTAACCATTGCTTCTCTCTTCTTTATGTTCATAGCTTAGTTTACTGTTCTATCCATTTCTGTTTCCATTTTTATTTTCTACATTTAACCACTAGCAGGAACCTACCTTTCTATCCTATAGATATAAGGGAGCCATTCCTTCCCCTGTAGTAGGGAGAAATACCTGCTACAGAACTGGCGACCATACCAAGTCGATCCCACAGGATCCCTGGTCAAAATTTTTAATTTTCAATTTTTTTAATTTTTTGCCCTAGTTTTCAAAAATTTCATGTTAAATCCACTTTAGATTCATTTTATTTTCTATTTTCAGTACTACTGAAGCCTCTGCTAGGAAAAACTGAGTCAGATTGGCCATAGCACAAGTTACTGTCGGCCATATCTAACTCTGCCTCACAAAAAAACCCAAATCTGGAGTAGGGTGCTCTGATCGGGGCCAAAAGTGAGGTGAGGGCGCAATTAATGGGAAAACAGGTGTGCCCATGGTGCACTTAATCCCCTGATAAGTGTAACTTCATCCCAGAAACTCAGTCTGCAACTGTTTCTGCATTCTTTACGACCCCCTCGCTTGTTTTTGAAAAATTCTTGTAGCCACCTCACCAGATTTGATCAGAAATGTACGGCCTGTCAAACAGAACTTCCATTTGAGTTTAATAGAGGTTAAATTTTAGTTGCATAGGGACTGTCAGTGCATCTCAGCTACCTTTGTCTAGCACTGCAAGTTAATTTCAGGTTTTGTTTCAATTTCATGCAATTTCTTTTACAAACAATGTGTAAATTCCAAGTAAATGTTAATGGCTTAATCAAATGAACCTAGCCTAACTAAAATCAACCTAAAATTAACTGTCTTTCTTCCCCTTCCTCCTCTACCCATTCATCACCCTCCGGGGTATTTTGGGATACATGAAGGGAAGGCTCATATAGATCTAGGCACTACACTATATTGTTCCAAAGCATTAAAACCGAAAGACCTGGAAGGTAGAGGGGGTAGAGAAGGAGGGCTTCTCACAGTGCTAAGCATCCTCCTTGTTGACCAACCTTGCATCTGGGAGGTGACCTGAGGATCTAAAAATGGGCTTAGTCCCATTGTGTTGAGATCCCAGCACCTTCTCTTGGTTGAAGAGGAATATCAGTGTGAGGTAGACATCTAGTCAGGCCATCAAACATTTAGGGTTAATAACTGTATTTGTTCACAATTTCTGATTATTCAATGCTTTCATACACAAACACAATGACATGAAATCTACCATGATGAATTCATAAACCATTTGCAGCAACCAAATACCAGAAAAACAAACAAACAAATACACCATACAAACTAATCAACCCAACTCAGTTCACGACGCTAAGTGAGCCTTAAAATTTACCAATTTACATTAAGTACAAACAAATCTATAGTATTTGAGGACATAAGTCCCTGACTGCTTCAACTATGGGAAGTACTTGGTCTTTGCCCATAAACTCATTGTGAGGAGTACCATAGGAACCCCAAAGTAGCTGGTTGTTGAGAGGAATTGCCAAGCGAAACAGGCAACGACCCCTTTCGATTGAGTAGAAACACCTGTGAGGAACAAGCCAAGCGTTGTCTTTTGGCAGTCTTGGTGACTGAGTGACCACCTACAACTAATAGGAATCCATGAAACCGGGGTCCAAACATCATTCCCACCAGTTTCATACATAAAAAAACAATTGATCCTCCACGCTCTTCCTCATGCCTAAGAGGCGAACCACGACCATTTGGAACACTCAATCGACACCATTGAAACCATTCTCAGTGATCTCCCACACCATCAAAAGGCCACACAATATCTTATTTTGATTCAGACCCATATCAGTCTGAACCAGACCTCCATACTGCACCATCAAGCCCCATGGCTAGTGAAAACCCAGATCCATTTTCCGACATAAACTTAGCAAGTGGACCCATGTCCACATCACAACCTGTCACCCACAACTTGGCAAGTGGCCCAAGCACAGTTATGCATACTATCATTAGTCAGATTCCACCACCTATAGTGACCAGCCAAGCTGGCCCACTAGCAGCACATGGGGGCAGTGGCCCCTCCACCTACAATACCCCTTCTACCACATAGGTGGGCAGTGGACCATCCACTTACATTTCCCCTACTGTCATGCATGGGGGAAATGTCCCATCCACCCACACTATCCCTCGTGCAACACTTGGGGGCATTGGCCCATCTACAATTATGCCACCGCAAGCACCCCCAGCCGTGTACATGCATTATGCACCTACAAACCCTACCACCATCGCAGCCCCATCCCACATCAACTTGGGGTCAAATATTCCATTCATGCTTCATCTTAACTTGCCTGATTTGGATATATTAACAAATGACCCCATCCGCCATCAAGGTTTTTGGCCTCTAATGACAACGAAGCTGCCATCAGACATCACCAAGTTTGAAGGTAAGGCAGGGGAATGTCCCCAAAACCACATAATGACATTGCATCTATGGTGCTCATCCAATAGCATCGTAGATGACTCCATCTGGCTGAGGATTTTCCAACGCACCCTTACAGGTGCTGCAGCCAAATGGTACATTGAGCTGCCACAAGCCAATTACCCGGACTTCAACTCCCTAGCCTTCATGTTTCTACAGTATTTCCAACTCCCTATCAGATATGATGAGGGGGTGGATATCTAAACATCCCCAATCTAAAGAAGAGGCCATACTAAAGGCCCAACAGTTTGACCTTATCTATGCTCAGTCTAGATACCTATACACTGTCATTCTAGACACCCCCCGTCTGAGTACCTCATACCACGATGCACCGAGGGCATCCCATGCTGCAAAAAACATCATAGGATCAGTCTCCCAATAGCCACAGCCTCAACTGACACCACCTGCCAATACACCACAACCAAGCAACATTGTTAGTGTTGCTTACCAAAACCAAGTCCTGGACTATGCTAGAATGATGTCCCAGTCCGAAGCAACAACTTCCTATGCACAACCTGTGCCACCACAGTAGGCTCAGGCCATGGCTTGGCCAACACAGCAGTATGTGGATAAAATTCCCACATTTGTGGCACCACCACCCCCCACAAATCTATTATGCACCACCAGTGCAACCAATTCAAGCCCCCACCCCTGCTCCACCCACCCTGTTGGGACAAGTGTTCACACATCAAAACCGTCCCAACCAGCCTGCCCCCAATAATCAACAAGGGCAAGCTCAAAATAACCATCCTTGCAACCAAGGCAATAACTAACCGCAGGGAGGCGGTTAACAACTGAACCCTCCCAACAATGTCATGGCAAACTAGCCATCCCAAAACCCCCCATGATAGAATGCACCAAGACGTAACTCCCCATTGCACACAAACCAATCGTGCATACTCTATGATGTTTATGGGCACTAAACATTTGAGTGTCCCCTCATGGCTCATGCAAAGCATGCCATTCAAAACGAGGCCCAACAGGCTGCCAATCAAGCCCAACCCAACCCAGCACCACAAGGACCTCCCCTGATGGTGCTTCAAAACCCAATACCAGTATAAGGATTGGTGGCAACCACTCCCCCTCCCAAACCAAATCCCAATGCTCCAGGGGCACCCCCCCCGACCAAAACAGGTGTTCACCACCTGCTAGCCATGATGACTGAAGAGGTCAACTTGCAAACCCGACAGAATCAGTACGGTACCACCACCGAACCCACTGACACATCAGCAACATCCATGTCTAAGATAGTCAACTTGCCTCTTCAGTTACCCCTGTTCCCATGCCCCCCTGTACGTAGGATTGCCAATAATGCCACGGCTTGAGATACATTCAACTATAGCATTGTGGATGATTTGGCCCAAATGCCAACCACCATGTTTGCTCTTGAGGTACTTAAAACATGTCCAACGTAGTGGAAATCCTTACTAGGCACCCTAGAGGTAGTAGACCCCTCTGACTCCAAGCAGATCACATTTGACATGGAGAATGGGAAATCGCGGATGCCATCCACCATTTCCTTCCAAATCCCAGTTTCCATCCAAAATTTGGTTGTACATCGATGCATAGTGGATGAGGGGGCATCCATGTGTGTTATATCTACCTTGGTTTGGCAAAAACTTGGATCACCGATTCTGCAACTGTCCTCCACAACTTTGTGGGCTTATGATGGACATCCACTAAAGCCCAAGGAATCCTCCCCCATGTCCCCATCACATTAGTCGGGAAGATAGTGCTGATTGACATAGAATTCATCAATGCTCAACTGGACTACAACCTCCTCCTCGGAAGGAGTTGCATGTATGCCATGAGAGCCGTCGCATCAACTGTCTTCCATCTCATGATGTTCCCCCATGAAGGGAATATTGTGACAGTTGATCAGCTCACTTATCATGATCCACAACGGTTAACAACACCTGTCAACAATATCACTAACATTACCACCATTGAGCCGCAAGGGGCAACCACACATGCTAATGTCATCCCTACAATCAACACTATGGTTGACAACACACTAGCACCTTCGTTGTTGAATGTGGGCCCTGGGTTGTTTGCCTATACCTCCATGATGGCTCCTTTCATATTAGTGTCATCACCACCGACACAAAATGAAACCACAGACTTGTGCATGGTCTCATAAAGCACCGCTACACCCAAATAACAACCACAGCTGCAACCCCAACCACAACCACAACATTGTCCGCAACCACAACACCAATAGTAGCCACAACATCACTCGCAGAAACAGCATTACGTGCATCTACAACCACAACTGCATCCCCACATGCAACTGTTAGGGAGTTATGTTGGCTATACAGGCAGACCCATGTTTACTAGTATACATACACCAACAATACCCCTAGCTCACTGGCCCTTTCGGCGACAGACCGCAAAATGGCCTGAAGTCTCACCCAAAGTGATCTTATGGGTTGTCCGAAGACTCAGGTGTCCTCAACCAGGTTCTATAGCATCCTAGGGTCTTGCGGTTCCTCTTAGCCAGCGAGATCTCCCTACGATGTGTGGTTCTCTCTTACCCGCGAGTTCTGACAGGGGAAGGAATCTTATCGCATCATAGCAACTCAGACGATGCGCATCTCTCCCTTTCGCTTAACCCACAATCTTCGATATCTCACACCGCAGCTCCTCTGATGGTGCAATACTGCCTACTGTCAATGCAATATCTTCTATAGTACGGCCCACTGCGACCCTCATGGTCCAAAGGCTATCTCGCTAGGTGGAATGACTCGGCTAACTTTCAACAGGATATTAAACACTCTTGAACTTCCATAGTTCAACACACTCTACCTCAACTATACTTAACTGGCTGAATAAGTATACTGGAAACACTTTAATAGAATTACTTATTACTGTGTGAAACAAGTGCTGATAAACTCATATGCAGATTCTTGATACATGTAAATCCACCTTTAACCTTCAATAATGCTATAACTGAATGAGGACATACAGACATTTACTAACTGATATACAACATTCATGTAATAGATAACAGATATCAACTAAGTAAAGCACAATCACATGAAATAGTCACATAACACACTGGTTTTACGTGGTTCACTTCCAGGGTAGAAGCTATGTCCATAGAACTGTGTTTATTATATCTTGAGAGGGTACACAGTTCTGCTGCAACCTATTGTGCAACTAGAGATCTTCTGGGTAACTCCGCACACACTACCGAGAGCCCTTCTCTCCTAGATCTCTTCTCGTTCTCTATATTTCCTTATTACAATATACTCTCTCTCTCTCTCTATCTCTGTCAATCCCTGTGGATTGTTACATACATACTTGTTAGAATAATCAACCCATAGTTAGCTACCTTAGACATTAATTTAATTATTTTTGTCTTGTTTTCCTAGTTCATGTGTCCCACCTTATGCAAGTTGTCAATTACCTATCCATAGTGGTCCAACTTGCCTAATTTGACCCATGTAGCACTTGGGAAACGTCAAGGAATCAATTCTACTTTATTCCTGGTCTCCTTGGTGCCCTTTTGCTTTTTCTGCTTTATTGCTTGCTTTTTCAGTGCTTTAAGGCAATAGGGAAAGTTTGACTAGGTGAGGTGAACTAGTTTTTTGTCCTATTCATCCTCCACTCTTTTCTCCTTGGAAAATCATGTATGAATTGTCATTCCATCACTCTTTATCTTTCCTAAGCACTTTTGCCAATTCGTGAGCTCCATGACTGATTTGGGATCAGCTTTTTGCACATATGGGGGATTTGCTTAATTTTAGTAAGCCTGCTTTATGATAGATTCGAATTGCTCCTCATGCATTCGAATCCCTTATGTAATTATTTAATGAAGCAACCTATTATGTTACAGGGTTGGCTATTGTACACTTATTCAATATAGTTTAGTGTTCAGCTCATTATTTAGTCTCTTTTATGAGTGATTTTGCATGATCAATTGATAATTGTTGTGAGTAAAATTAATCTATCACTGGGTTCAATTTCCACATGGTATCAGAGCCATTGAAGATCGATTTCTCTCCTTCAAAATTGTTTTGCGGGTTCGACATCAGTGACTAGGATCCTTCTACTGACAGCCGGGACAATTTCTAAGCTATGGATCAATCTCAGAAGATCATCTTGACTCCCTTCAATTTCTTTGAATGGAAAGAAGAGATGGAGATACTGTTGAGATCGAAAGGCCTCTATAGGGTGACTATGGCAATAGAAGCAGAGCCTAATGCAGCTGCAGAGAAGATAAAATGGCACAACAGGAGGGATGAGGCCTATGGTCTCTTGTGTCTGAGTATTTCCAGAGACCTCCTTTTCCATCTTGATGGATTGACATTAGCGAATTAAGTATGGGAGAATTACTGATATTTTTGGAAAGACAGATGAGATGAGGGGACATCAAATCGAAAATGAGCTAATTTCCCTGAGTCCCAATAGCTTTGAATCACTACAACTCTATTTCTCCAAGTTCGAAGCACTTGTTTTGCAGCTAAAACAATGTGGGATCAAAAAGAAGGATGATTAGATGGTCTTGGCCATTCTCTCGAAGCTTGGACCTGACTATTCAGTGTTTCTTTTGACCTTCTATGCCATAAAGTTGACAACTCGAACCTGGAAGATTCCTAGCCTTACAGATTTCATGGAATCTCTCACACAAGAACAGGACAAGATGGTGATGATGGGCACCATCAAACCATCCAAAGACCAAGCTCTGGTTACTGGAGATTCGAAGGTGGATTCAAAAAGCAAAATGAAACCTAAAAAGCCACCTGAGAAAAAGAGAGACAAGAACAAGTCTTCGGAGGAGCCACAAGGTTCCAAGAAGAACTACCAGAAGGAGAAAAACGAAGGAGAAATGAGCAAGTGTGCATACTACAATAAGGGAAATCACACTGAAAGCTCTTGTATGAAGAAGCAAATAGACATGCTGACCCAACTCCTAGAGAAGAATGGCATCTCCCTTCCAGATAGCTCAAAGAAGAGAGAAGGAGGATCAAGTTCAGATGATAGAGAGAGAGTTCATGCATTGGTTGCTGGCACATCAAGCTCACCCAGATTTATCATTGATTCTGGAGCTTCAAGACACATGGTTTTGACCAAGGAGGCATTCTCCTCACTTGGCATGTCGAAGGGACCACCTATAGTACTGGGAGATGACTCTCTCACTAAAAGTTTGGGCATAGGGAGGATTGATCTTGATCATGGTCAGTTCAGCAATGTGTTGTATGTGCCTGGTCTTGCCTCCAACCTCTTATCAGTGTAACAGATGACTCACATTAGGTCTCCAAAGAAGGTCATATTCTCCCCTGATGAAGTTGAGACCACAGAGATCTCAAGTGGCAAAGTCATTGCAAAAGGAGTTGAGAATCATGCTCAGAAGGTATACATGTTCTCACACTTCCTACCCTACTCAAACCCCTCTGCTCTTTTGATTCATGCTAATCAAGCAAGCAAGCTTTGGCATGAAATATTTGGCCACCTAAATTACAAGTATCTTTCTGATCTTAGTGAAAAAGATATGGTCATAGGGTTTCCCAAGATAAAATTTTCCAAAGGAGTCTGCCAAGGTTGTATCCTAGGAAGACACCCAGAGCATAAATTTGAGAGAGCTAGTCATGAGAGAACCTCTGCACCCCTCGAGCTGATCCACAGTGATGTTGCTGGCCCATTCCCTCATATTTCCATGAGTTAGGCCAAATATGCATTGACTTTCATAGATGACTTTTCAAGGTATTGCTGGGTTTACTTCCTGAAACACAAGTCTGAAGTTTTTGGCCTCTTCAAAGTCTTTAAGGCTTTGGTTGAAAACTAGTCTGGGAGGAAACTCAAGGTCCTCAGATCTAACGATGGTGGTGAGTATGTCAATTCTGAGTTTATTAATTATTGTGCAGATGCAGCATTCTATCCCTTACACACCACAGCAGAATGGTGTTGCTGAGAGGAAGAACAGATCACTGAAGGAGATGGCAACATGCATGATGGAGGCCAAAACTTTGCCACCAAAGTACTGGGCCAAAGCTATAAACTATGTAGCCTATATCCAGAATACCTCATAAACATCTTGAAGGTATGACTCCTTTCGAAGCATGGAGTGGGCACAAGCCAGATGTGACCCATTTCAGGATTTTTGGCTCAAGGGCTTAGGCTAGAATTCCAATAGAGAAGAGGAAGGATTTGCAGCCCCAAATCCAAGAGTGTCTATTTGTTGGATACTCTGAAGATTCAAAAAGGTACAAGATGATAAATTTGAGCACAAACAAAGCCTTTATTGAAAGGTGTGTTTAGTTTCAATAAGAACCCCTTGCAGCAGTGGAAGTGGGAGAAGCCTCTTCACCACATGAACCTCTGAAAGTAAGTGAAGAGTTTGTTGAACATGCTGATTCTGATTTGTCTGATGGAGATGATTTTATTGCATATGCTAACATCCCTACAAGGCCAAAATGGGCAGCCAAGACACTACATGCAGCAGGAGAGCTAGCTGGGGATCCCAATGACCCAAAGAGGACTAGATCTCAATTTGAGAGTGGTCTGTGCATGAAGGATCCTATGTTTGCTGATAAATGTTACTTGTTGGTGGAATCTGATCCTAAAACATATGAAGAAGCAGCAGGAGATCCAAGATGGCAAGCTGCCATGAAGGAAGAGTTAAGCTCACTCCAGAAGAGCAACACATGGGAGCCAGTGGATCTTCCCCCAGGGAGGAAGTTAGTTCAGTGTAAGTGGGTCTATAAGACCAAATTTGCTGCTGATGGTTCACCATTGAAGTACAATTCCAGATTGGTAGCCAATATCTACTCATAGGTTCATGGGATAGATTACAATGAGACCTTTGCCCCAGTGGCAAAGATGGATTCCATCAGGCTAGCCCTAGCCATTGCAGCCTCAAAGCAATGGGAGGTACATCACATGGATGTAAAATGTGCCTTATTGAATGGATATCTCACTGAAGAGATATATATGAAGCAACCTCAAGGTTTTGCTACTAACCCTTCTCTTGTGTGCAGGTTGAGAAAGTCATTGTATGGGCTAAAGCAAGCCCCGAGGGCTTGGTATGCCAAGATCGATAGCTTCTTGCTATCACTGAATTTTGTTCGATGAAAATCAGATCCAAATGTCTATTTGAAGTTAATTAATGGTTAGTTAATGATCATTTTGTTATATGTTGATGACCTCCTCATTATAAGAAGCTCAAGGGATGAGATTGCTTCCTTAAAGGGTACAATGAACCAAGCCTTCTCCATGACAGATTTGGGGCTCTTAAGCCAATTTTTGGGGCTTGAGATTGCTCAAACCAAAGCTGGAATCAAGGTGCACCAGTCCAATTATACCTTGGATTTGCTGAAAAAATTTAGAATGAAGGATTGCAAAGCAAGCAAAACTCCTTTCCTTTCAGGAGTGAAGCTGGAAGAAGCTGATTCTTCACCTATGGTAAACAATACACTGTATAGGAAATTTATTGGATGTTTGTTGTATCTTACACATAATAGAACTGATATTTCTTATGTAGTAAGTGTGGCTTCTAGATACATGGATCAGCCTCATGAGATCCATTGGAAAGCAGCCAAAAGGATCCTTAACTTTGTTCAGGGAAAAAGGACACATGGGATCTTCTATAAAGCAAAATCTGATCTTGATTTGATTGGCTTTACTGACAGTGTTTGGGCAGGTGATAGCACAGATGGAAAGTCCACATCAGGATATGTGTCCATGCTTGCAAAAGGGCCAATCAGCTGGTCAAGCAAGAAACAGAGTGCCATTGTACTCTCATCTACAGAAGCAGAGTACAGAGGAGTTGTTAATGCGGCAACTCAATGTTTATGGTTGTAAGGATTACTTGGAGAGTGTGGCTTCGAATCAGAGTACTCAACTACCATCTACTGTGATAACTAGAGTACTATTTGAATCTACAAAAATCCAGTTCAGAAGCAGAGAACCAAACACACTGAGATCCATATGCACTACATCAGAGAGCTTGTGCATGATGGCACCATTCACCTACTCTTCTGTTCATCTTCAGAACAAGTAGCTGATATCTTCACCAAAGAATTTTGTGAGAAGACCTTCAGCAATCTCAAATCACTATTGGGGATTGCTGATCATGCTGTGAAGCATGAGTGAAGACAATATTTCCAAATTTTGTTTTACAGTCCATGTTTAAGGGGGGATTTTCCCATGTGGTTTTTGCCTCTTTCCTTGGTTGTATGGACATGCAGTATGTAAAGGGTGAATAAGCCTTGTTGCTAGGCCCTATATTTTTCTGATATATTACTCATAATTCAGGCTTAAGGGGGGGTGTTAGAATAATCAACCCATAGTTAGCTACCTTAGACATTAATTTAATTATTTTTGTCTTATTTGCCTAGTTCATGTGTCCCACCTTATGCAAGTTGTCAATTACCTATCCATAGTGGTCCAACTTGCCTAATTTGACCCATGTAGCACTTGGGAAACCTCAAGGAATCAATTGTACTTTATTCCTGGTCTCCTAGGCACCCTTCTACTTTTTCTGCTTTATTGCCTGCTTTTTCAGTGCTTTAAGGCAATAGGGAAAGTTTGACTAGGTGAGGTGAACTAGTTTTTTGTCCTCTTCATCCTCCACTCTTTTCTCCTTGGAAAATCATGTATGATTTATCATTCCATCACTCTTTAGCTTGCCTAAGAAATTTTTCCAATTTGTGAGCTCCATCACTGATTTGGGATCAGCTTTTTGCACCTATGGGGGATTTGCTTAATTTTAGTAAGCCTGCTTTATGCTAGATTCGAATTTCTCCTCATGCATTCGAATCCCTTATGTAATTATTTAATGAATAAACCTATTATGTTACAGGGTTGGCTATTTTACACTTATTCAATATAGTTTAGTGTTCAGCTCATTATTCAGTCTCTTTTGTGAGTGATTTTGCATGATCAATTGATAATTGTTGTGAGTAAAATTAATCTATCACTGGGTTCAATTTCCACAATACTCCTGGAGTCAGATACTAGTTACAGTAAGGTAAATATGGACTAAATAGCAGAACCAGAGCTCGAATCTATTACAATACAAAATAACTGTAAGCTAATAGACTACTTGGCTCTCAGACTGGCTAACTGTCTGAATAGCTAGAGATTGTCCGACTAGCTAAACTTTTACAATACAGTTTACATCCCTTTATAGGAGGCCCGAAGGTCTCACCGTTACAACACTGTGGGCTTGTCCCAACAGTAACCGAAAAACCCTAACTGTGACAGTCGGTGTATCTGTACTTTGAGCTGCCACTTTCCGTCACACCACAGCTTCATGCAGTCTTCCACGCTTCCCGACGCTGATCGTGGGTACTGGGTGCCGCTTCCTTTTCTGTCCTTCGTCTTCATACCTCAACCTCGTTTCTCCTTTTCCTTTATGAGGGTAGTTGATCCCTCCTTTCTTCTGTTGCTCCCTTGAATGTAGTGGGTGAACTCTCTCTTCTCAGCCGCTACCTTTAGTGTAGTGGGTGAGCTCTCTCTTCTCGGCCGCTGCCTTTAGTGCAGTGGGTGAGCTCTCTTCTCTCGACCGCCCAGGTACTGTCTTCTCTTGACTTCCCTATCCCAATATGGCAGCTTTTCTTGTAGTTGCGGGACCCTACTCCAACAAGTTATTTGGGATCATTCCCAGTCCATATGATTCCATTCCTCTTTCCCCCACCTGGTGTCATGAGCAAACCGGTAATGGCCACCTTAAACCTACCCAACTTTACATTGGAAATTTCGGTGTGGCATCTTGATCCACCAACTCAACCAACAATGCCCCAGGTTGTTTTAACCCTAGTGCAACCTATCGTGGTTGAGTCCCACCCTCCACATGGTCCGCACAAGCCAACTACTGCACCCACACCTGCACCGCCCCAACCCAAAAGGGCTAGGGGAAAGAACACCAAAACCACCACAGAGCCATGATAGGTCCCACCTTGCACCTTCTGTGGGAAACAGGGCCATCCAACTCAGAATTTCCTTGAATTCCCAATGATTTGTGCACATCTAGATGCCATGAATACAAACAAAAACATCCCCGTGATTGAACTCCCAATCGCACCAATAGTCGGAACAAGGCATTGAGAAAAAACCATGCTTGTGACCTTTGCGGCTTGTATGGCTATTATTCTCACCATTTCCAAGACTTACCTAAATTTTGAATGGCTCTCGCTGACCTTCGTCAACATTCCCTTGAGTCTGAGATCACCTTGATCGAAGAACTGCACCCCCCACCACCTTCTTAAGACACTATGTCCATTTACATGATGTCCAGTTCTACAGACCCTCTTATCTCCACCATCACTGATGGTCCATTAGACCTATCTCTTCCATTATTTCCGCAGCCACATCCACAACCTCAGTTGCAACCTCAACCTCAGTTACCAGGGAAAAAGTGGGGCTCATTCATGATTAACATTTTCCTTTTCCTTTGTCTTTTCCCTTTCCTTTTCCTACCATCTGAGATCGTGAGTAAGTCTATCTTGGAAACCCACAAACTATAGGATTTCACACTGGGAGATCCTGTGTGGTACCTTAAACCACCTACCCTACCTCTGAGGCCCCAGGATGTGTTGACTCATGTCCAGCCAATTGATATTATGTTGCACCTACCTCTAGGTCCATCAAAGACTCCTCTCATTTTCAGGCCTTCCCCTCTTCCTCCAATAGAGACTAGGGGAATGGACACAAAAACCACAACCAATACCATTTACATGATCTCTAGCACTAGTCACCCTTCCGTGTCATTGCTTGTGGAAGATCCACTTGATGTATCCCAGCACCACTTACATGCTGATGGAGATATATGTAATACCACCTTCAGTTTTTCCCCATTCCCTTTAAACCATAGTGTGGAATTGGTTCTTCCCATAAAAGACTAGATTTCGTCATCCCGCCTTGCCAATGACCTTCATCTCGGTAAGGAGGCATACCTCTTCGTTGACTTAGAATGTCGACTCTTGAAGAAGCCGCGCAATGGGCTCCACCTCAAGAGAGTCTATTCCTGAGATAAGCACTATGAGTCCCTTATAGCGTAGTTTTTTTCCTTTCTTGTTTTTCAACCTTTTTTTAGCACAAGTCAGGGGCAACACCATCAGCTGCTAATCCAAAGTCACCTAGAATCAGTTCGAGACACCTCTCACATCTCCAGGATCAAACTTCTATCTCTTTATGAGACCATTGTCTCATGTTTAATAAATCAATTTCAGGACCATTTCCCACCAGTCACCTTGAATTATGAGCCATGACGTGATGATGCAAGTGTCTACGGACCTGTACTTGTATCACACTTCCCGACCGCAACTCATGCAAGTCCTCGGGCCACCTCCCATTAAGGAATGTAATTTTACTTTTATTTTTGTATTTATAATTGTCTTTTCCACCGCACCTTACACGGACATTTGGACCATCGTCCACAAAACCCTTTATTTTTCTTGCATGTATTTGGCATATAAGTGCCCCCGGACTTGTACTTACATCACATGTAGTCAACTCCGTTCACTGCAACACACACACAAACTCTCTTGACCTCTGTCCAAGAGCCACTTTAGTTTGTGTGCCTCTGTTTCACCGACTCACGAGCCTCTCCCATGATCTATCCCGTGCATGTATTGGTATGTTTGATAGCCTTCTACTCCATCCATACTGTGCGAATGACCTTTGGACCTCTATCCACCGTCTCGACATGGGGCACCACCTATGCCACCACAATCAGTTGACCATATTGGATTTTTGTTTAAGCTCTTTTCTGACTCCTTAAAACAATGAAAAGATTATTGAGCGCAGCTGCTTCCTTTCCCACTCACTAAAGTATAGGAAAGGGCATCTACATCGTCTCATTTACCTCCTTTTGTAGACCATGTAGATTAGTAAAATGAAAAGCACGCCCTTGGCACACTCAAGCCAAGAACGTTCCCCTCTGCATACTTTTATGCTTTCTCAGGTAGAAGGTCTGCACTTTGCAAAAAAGCTCACCACGGGTTGTTGTTAAGCTCTTTTCCAACCTTCTCATCAAGAAAATATTGCAGAGAAAACTTGGTTTTGTTCATGCTCATAAAAGTATTTGAATGACCGTCCAGTTAGTATAGGTTTAACCTTTTCTATCCTGATTGGACTACCAACGATAAAGAAGTCTCTCATATCCTCCAGGATGGGTGAACTCTCCTATGTATACTTTTATCCTTTTTCGGGCACAGGAGACTACCAATGAAAAAGAGCCCCCACTGGAGTCTTCTTCGTGCTTTTAGACTCTCTAAAATTGAAAGCACCATCGAGCATTTACCTTCTCAGGCTCACCAAAAATCCATGAGATCATACCATAATGGTGTCCCTATACACCACCCCATAGAAAACAGTTTGGCAACATTCCCTTGTTGGGTTGCCTTTGTTCAGAGTACTCTACAATGTGTCTTCCTTTGATCAAGTATTTCCCATCTGAAGTTATATCCCTGGTATTTTAGCTATGATCCCATTCCCATGAGCCAGTTTCATTTGTTGCCTAGTCCGCCCTACTGTCATACTCTGAACAAAGGAATTTTGAGTCTCCCTCCCCCTGCCCCTATTCAAATATTTCCCTTCCCCCCCCCCCTCCCCATTCAGTGAGTTAGTATGCAGATTGCTTCACACCTTCCAGTTATCTCCCTCATGATCCTAGTCAAGGAAACATCATTGCCTTGGCTAGGGGCAAGTCTCCCTCTGTCGATGCCAACACACATATTCCATACGATAGACCCAGAGGTCCCTGTATCCTGGTTTCATTAACATCATTGATGAGTTGCTTGGACCACTTGAGATGAGTCCTTAGTTCCTATTGGGATGGTTGTTTCTCACGTGCTCGACTTCAACTACATCATCAAAATATTGAGATTCGTATAGGTTTTTGTCTGTACAATATTTGGTCAAAGACCCCGGATGTCACCTGACTCTATCACATTGGTGAGTCCACTCAAGGGACCTAAATAGGTTATGTCCCTTGTGATTTTCGGGTTGCGTTGGAGACAGTGTTCAGAATCCCCATCAGTGCTTTGATATACTTGTATGATTGATGCAACATACTTGTACCATATAGAGTCTAACTCCCAATCAACAAGTCCACATAGCTATGTACCGTTCCAAATCTAGCTGACCTTCAGTCATGAAGATATAGAATTCCATGAGAATGCCATGGGTCCAATGTACCAGATCATCATTGTATTCAGCCTCACATGGAGGAAACCATTATTGTAACATCAGTTGTATATGATCGGCTCTTGTATTTTAGAGCATAGATCAAATTATTCTTTTGACATTGTCACAAGCATGGGGATGTCCACCTTTTCCATATACATGTCACATATTATTTTTATCTCACCCATTGATGGGAACCATATTAATACAAAAACCAAAAGGCACCATGCCTTAGCCCCAGAAGCACCACCTCTACGCAGCAAATCCTATGATGTCTGTCGACCATATGTTGAGCTCCTACCCTCACACATTAGGGGGAAATTTTTTAACCCAAAAATACTCCACTCAGCTCTCAATGGCCTACACCACCCAAGGACACCATCTCAGGACCCTCATATCACTCCATTAGACCCCCACACCCTCAAAATAGCCTAAGGATGAAGAAAATGGCTTAAAAACCCCAAAATGGAGCCCAAAATACTCTCCTAGGAGCTAAATCCCTCAAAAAGGGGTGAAAACCCTAAAAGGAGCTAAAGTTATGGCAGAAGGAGCTAAAATCCCAAAAAAGGTCCTAAAGCCCTGACCAAGGGCTTAAAACCCTAAAACCCCTTGGAAAAGCTATAAAAGGAGGGTGGGGGGTCAATCTCAAAGAACTTCTCCCTTGCATATTGTCATGCTACCTATGGATGACTTGAGACACCTTTTCCTCTCAAGCCACCCACTCCCTCTCCTCCATTCCCATTGACCCAAAGCTCCCCATCCAAGAGAGGTGCTTCCACAAGCTAGGGCATGGTGACCCATTTCCACCAGAGAAGGTATAGCTTGTCTTTCATGTCTTGTTTATTTGTTTTCTTTGATTTCTAACCCTTGTTTCCATTTGCAGGTTTTATATTTAACATTGTTTTGTAGGTTTTACTGTAGCTCAGGATTTGTTTGCAGGTCTTTGGAGGCAGAACCCTAACTTGTGTTTGTAGAGGGGTTCACCATTGCTTCTCTCTTCTTTCTGTTCATAGCTTAGTTTACTGTTCTATCTATTTCTATTTCTGTTTTTATTTTTTGCATTTACCCACTGGTAGAAACCTACCCTTCTATCCTATAGATAAAAGGGAGCCATTCCTGCCACTGTAGTAAGGAGAAATATTTGCTACAAGCAAAATATTAGATCTTACTGATTTGATGTGTCTGTCCTCGTTCCAAAACTAGCTAATCTAGGGTTTGTCAGAGAAACCCTAATTTTCAAAAATTGGAATATTTTAGATCTTATTGGATAGAAATATAGATCTACTCAAGGTGAGTTGTCCAATGTACCCCTTTTTTGAAAACAGTGGAGGGAAGCTCCCGGAACAAGAATCCCTAGTTTACCAATTTCTTCTGCAGAAATTTCTGATACTGTTTCTATGGTATCTCTGAAATTAATACTCCTCTATGTTTAAAACTTTGTAGTGAGGTATCCTATCCTATTCCTATTTCAACACCATAGGTTTCATCAGAATTTGTTTCACCAATTGGGACTTATGATCATTTTCCTAGGGTGACCTTTTATAGGACTGTTCCAAATAGTGAAGTTATACAGACTTCCACATGTTACTCTTTCATCTTCTAGGTCTGAAACTTAAATCACAGAAATTAAAGTCCATGAACGTTTGGGAACATCTTCAAAAATTTCATTTGGACCTTTGTAGCCTAAGATATAGCAATTCTCCCTAGGTATCATGTTTGGGGATGAATCCTAGGAGACGCTAGAACCCTAACTTGGAGGGATCATATCACCTAGAATATATCGAATCTAATGCTGAATTTTCGAAAGAGTGTAGATCAGGATTTTATATTGAGCCTTTTAAAGTTTTAGCTCCTCATCCATCTTCAATCTCGAGATATAGCGAATGTACAAAAACTTATCAGTTTTAGTATTTAGGGTTTTTCCAGCTCGGGGTCAAACTAGGGTTTGACTTTCCTGGAGTTTAACCCAACCAAAAATATCGACCAAGGTCTCTAAACTTTGATTTTGATGAGGAGATAAATCCTATGCTAGGCTCACTAAAAAATTCCTCTTTTGTAAGAAGCCCAAATTTCCCACACCAAAAACTGAAAATGCTCAGAATCAAATTATGCTTTGACATAAAGATGTGCCCTTCAATGGAGAGTCATCCTAGCATAATTTTGCTGATGGATTGTGGAGAGAGACCCAAAAAGTAAGAATCCCTAGCTTCTACAGCTGCACAATGTCTTCTTCTCAGGTTAGATCTGATACCATGTTATATTTTTATCATTTAAGCTAGCATTATCTTAGGATCTTATCTAAGAGAATAACATGCACAGCAATAAACAAAAGAGACAAAAGACACAAAGAATTTTCCTCGAGGAAAACATAAATGAGAAAAAACTACCACTTCATCAGAGATAGAATGAGCACCAATGGCAGTAGTGAAACCTGAAAATAGAAAAGATGATCTCCACAGCTTGTTCTCTCTCTCTAACTTGAGAGAGCTTCTCCTCTCTCACTCATGCACCCCAACGAGTGAGTGAGTGTGTGATAAATAGAGAGGCTCACTCTCTATTTATATTCTTTCATTCACTTGAAACCCACTCCAACATGTCAGCCTCACTTAACAATTACTTACTAGAGCTGAAATCTCTAGGAGTGTCTAATAACCCTAGTGCCCCACAACTTGTGGGGACTTTGCCTCCTCCAACCAACAAGGAGGGTTATCCTTAACACAATGGTGGGGACTATTGCCCCAACTTATAATGACTCACCTACTGTTGAATTATCTAGGATAGTCTAAAAACCCTAGGACCCCACAACTGCGGGGACTTTAACCCTTGACCAATAGGAGGGTTACCCAGAATGACTTGACATGACTTGTTTACATTATAGAACCTCCTGATAGGAACATCGGGGCATGATATGACTCAAATACATTACAGACACATTGGGGTACAATACATAATATATACAGATGAATACATTTCAAAGTTACAAATACATCAACAAATATCGACCCGACTTACAATGGAGGTTATACCTCATGACTCTATGATGATCAAATACAATAGTGTCATCCTGATGGAAGAATAGGACATATCCCTTGGGTTACATCAGTAAAATATATTGAGAATATTCTTCAAAGTTGTAATATTTCAACACTCCCAATTAATGAGAAGGGTATTCTACTGACAACAACATCATCAACTATAGGATCACAGAGAGAGAGCATATGCATCATCATCAAGGTGTTACATCTATAAATCATAGGAACTTTCAGACAATCATCACTAACTAAAACTGTTACTAGAAAATCTTCATGTTGGTTGTGGAGCCTGATCTTCCATGTATAGAGATGTGTATTGATCAGTTGTATTTGTACCCTAGGTTTATTGTACACTTGTCCCAGCTGGGGGGTGCGGGGGCAGCTCCCCCAAGAAAGGGGGTTTGAGGCCAAATCCCCCGAAGGAATTTTTTGGGATGTGTGTTGGCCAACAATTTTGCAGATCGATGGTATTGGATGACCCGTAGTATTTTCCCATGGTATTTCCCCTATAAAATAAAAGCATTGTAATGTGGTTGAGTATCATATTGTAGCATTGTAAACAATCTTTGTGATTGTGTGAGAGAGACTGTGAGAGCATGAAGAGGAAGTGCAGTGGGGTTGTTGTAGGTTGCATCCCTTCATTTTGTTTGATGGTGTAATAGAAAGGATTGGCATTGTCTGTGTGGATGTATCCCATATTGGCTGAACCTGGTTATATCTGTGTCTCTTTTGTAATGTGTTTAATGTGTCTTGCATCTTGTTTAATTATTTAACTGTATAACTATTATTTCTCTATGATCTTGTTTTCTAACACTTAGTACTACAACATCATGTTCTACAGAACTGAGTCTTCATCTTATGCATTATTCTATCACTTGATCCTTTGCAACAACACTTTGATCTTCATCTTCTTCTTGTACTTGATTACTTTGATCATCTATAGTACTCAACCACTTGATCCTTTGCAGCAGTCGATCACTCAATCCTTTTCAACACTTGATCACTTAATCCTTTGAAGCAACACTTTCATATTCATATATGATTTGTACTCAATCACTTTAATCCTATGCAGTACTTGATCACTGAATCCTTTGCAGAAATGATCACTTGATCCTTTGGATCACTCGATCCTTTATAGAACTCGATCACTCAATCCTTTGCAGCACTCGATCATTTGATCCTTTGTTCAATACTTTCATCGTCTGTATTCATGCTTGATCTACCAGCCAATATCATCATCAGAAGCATAATAACCTACAACACACATGATCTCTTTTTGGGATGATAAATCCCCATCACTTTTGGAAAGAAGTCCCAGGATCATTCAATCCTCATCATCCTACTCCCGCTTAATCAGAAGAGTCCACATATTCAACCAATTGGATCATTCGTAGATGAATGCAATGCCATATCATCTACAAATGAATGCGGATCTCACCCGCAAATGAATCCATGACTATATTGTCTGCAACTTAATGCAGATCTCGTCCGCAAATGAATGCAAGAACACATCATCTGCAACTAAATGAAAATATTGTTCACAAATGAATGTAGGACCACATCATCTGTAATTGAATGCAAGACTCATCGTATATCATCCTTATCCTATTAGATCTAGGACCACTCCCAAGTGATTTTTATTTTTCTAATACATCTACAAGTGAATGTAGGATCACTCTCCATGCAAGAGTATCGTCTACAAATGAATGGAGATCTAGTCTGCAACTGAATCTAGGAACTATCATCCACAAATGAATGCAGCACTCATCGTATACCATCCTAATCCTATTAGAACTAGGACCACCCCCAAGCGAGTATTATTTTCTATAGCATCTACAAGTGAATGTAGGATCACTCTCCATCCAAGAGTATCGTATGCTACTGAATGCATATCTCATCCGCAACTAAATTCTGGACATCTCGTCCACAACTAAATGCATGACTCATCATAGACCATCATAATCATGTTAGATGTAGAACCACTCCCAAACGAGTGTTATTTTCTATGACATCTATAAGTAAATGTAGGAACGCTCTCCATGCAAGAGTATCATCTATAGGACCATCCTCAGCCAATAATAGATAGGACCACTCTCATTAGGGTAACTTCCTCGACTCTCTGACCGGTGAAGAGAACGCTACCATACCATTAAGTATATGGGAAACTAGCCCCATTAACATGTACATACATAAAAATACAAATGCTTTGAAGTAAAACATGTAGAGATGCATAATTATTCAAAATACAGTGGAAGAAAAACATACATTTAGGCATTCAACATGTTCATCTTAATTCATTAAACATCAAATATGATTTGTTGAGATGAGATAGTCAAGAATACTTATCTTATGAAGAACTTGTCCTACAGCCAACTACATCGCTGCAACGTTCCACCCAACCATAGGCCAGTGTGCTCCTTAATCTCTCAGCAACACTGCCACCCCCAATATGGGCATGATTCCCCAAGGAATAAGGAACTGAGCAGGCTCACACATAGCCAAAGGTACACCAATCAACCAAGCCAACACAGTTGACTTTATCAGGCCATTAGGGAGCTGGGAAAAATTGAATGCCAAGCTGGTTGGCTCATTGAAGAACTAAGGACACCTACACTAGAACTAGCCTAAATTCTAGGACACACACACACACACCCAACACAAGGAATCGGTCCCTTCTCTGCTACATAGTCCCTTAGGCCCTGACTTCCCTTTCAGTGCTATTCAGGGGTTGTGGAGAAGAAATCCATCCCTCTATTTCTATCAATGTGGCTTCCAGACACACCAGGTTTATCAAGCATACCAAGCCTTCATTCCCACTACAACACAGTCCAAAGACCAACCACTGCGTACACACATCCAAACAAGCAATTCACATCTCTGTGGAAGAAAATCAAACACCACAAAACAACTGAGGTGTCAATTTAGGTAATACCCATCCTTGAATGGGAAATTTGATTCCTGAGTTGTTCTTAGCCCTATCATGGCCAAAACGACTCAATAACAACCCACAACAACCTAAAATTAAAATGAACCCACAGCAAACCATAATCGTGGGGAAACCAACAGTGATTTCTCAGTTGTGTGAGGAAGGAAAAACAATCCTTGTGGAGGTGAATTCCAAGCTACACGTAAGTATCTAATGTCCAGGAACCCAATCGTAAATGAGAACCCATAACAACCAAAAACGTGAATGGCACATTCACAAGAAAAATCATGAATTCCAAAAAAACGGCTCTCCTAGCTCTCTGCATGAGGAAACAATGAAGAATACAGTTGTGGTGCTTCCCCTGCCCACTTGAGGGTGAATGAGTCTGCTGGTAGAGTGTAGATGTGGGCAAGGACTGAAATTCCTACCACACACCACTGCTCAGCAATAACTGCCCAACTAACAATAGAGATTTTTAATTTGGTAGTTGACTAATTGAGACAAGGAAAAGGTGAGTAAGAAAAAAAGGTGGGTGAAAACTAAATGGGTTTAACAGCTGACACTTGGATTTTCCCCATTGGACAAAATTTTAATAATTCCACCTCCTTATCCTTAGGAAAATCATGCCCTTTTCATTATGGTTGCATTGACATAGCTGGTTGGGGTTTATTTTAATTCAAATGCATATTTACATGATGCGAAAATGAATATGTTCCAGATAGCATGATATACCATCGGCAACGATTTCAATCGCCGAAACATAAAACAACCAAATCAATGGTGGATCTTTTTCCTTTAGCTCCACACCATGATTAATTACAATATAGACCTCATATACATTTTAATGCAAATGGGGTCAAAAATGGGGTGTTACAATTAGAAAAGTGTTCATGTCTGCAAGACCATCCTCAACAGAGGATACTTTTGTCCACAAGTAAATGTCAAACCTGATCATCATTCGTGGGGGCACTTGGCCTTTTATGTACTGGTGCATCATTTCCATCTCATTCGCAGTGATAGTCTCATCACCAATCACCCTTTCTAGGGAGGGTCAATATCACCAACCTGCTCCTCCTTTTCGAGGATGGTTCATATCATGAACCTGATCCCCCTTTCCGAGGAGGGTCCATATCTAATTATTCCTCCTTGCGAGTAAGGTCTGTAACATCATCATCATTGTTCCTCTCTACGAGAAAATTCTTCAGCATCATAATCATTGTTCCTCCCTACGAGGAAAGTCTTCTACATCATCATCATTGTTCCTCATTGCGAGGAAAGTATTTTCAAACTACACCAATCTTGTCACAGAAGTGTTCAAACTTTACTTGAGAGAGAGGTTTGGTCAACATATAAACAACTTGCTCATTGGTACTCACATACTAGAGTTTTATAGCTCCATTTTGTACCATATCCCTTTTGTAAAAATATTGGATTTCTATGTGCTTTGATTTATCATGAAACACAGGATTCACTGTCATCTTTATACAACTCTGGTTGTCACATAGAATCACTTTGGTATCCAACTCCATATCAAATAGACCTATAATCAACTTCCAATTCCATTTGGCTTCACAACTAGCAGAACAAGCTAATATATACTTTGCTTCAGTCATGCTGAGAGAAACATTGGATTGTTTCTTGCTAAACCATGAGATCATGGTGGATCCCGGACACTAACATCCACCTGAGGTGCTCTTTCTATTTGCAGAGCTTCCTGCCCAATATGAATATGTATATCCATACAATCTGTGGTCATGATCTCTATCATAGTATAGTCCAAACTCTATCGTACCCTTCACGTACCTCATCACATGCTTTATAGCTATCAGGTGAACGAGTCTAGGTTTAACTAAATACTAACTCAAGTTGTTCACAACAAAGCATATATCTGGCCTGGTATTCATCAGATACATCAACAACCAAATAGTCTGTCTGTACTGAGTCGCATCTACTAAATCTAATGATTCATCAGCTAACAACTTCATGTTGGTATCCATGGGTGTGGCCATGGATTTACAATCCAACATATCAAATCTTCTTAAGATTTCCATAGCATACTTTGCAAAGTTGCATTACTTCACTATAAGTTGAACATGCTACAATGCACTCATACTCTTCATGAGATCATACCCAATCCCAAACATCTTGAGGTTATATTTCTGTCCTCAATACTTCCTCTTTGCATCTAAAATGAGTTCATCCTGTCAAGTCGTCAACGTATCCTAGTCTTCTGCATTCAAACTTGAAGGTTGGAACCCACTTTACTCTTGGTAAAGCCTTAGTCCATCGAGAAGTTATCCATCCTATCATACCATGTCAAACTCAAAGATATTCTGCACTCACTTCACCTGAAGTCGATCATTATCCTCCCTTCTCATTTTGTACTCTTGTTACACCTAAATCGTGTCACCATCATGTTATCAGATAGGTATTCCCTTGTCTACTCCAATCCCTCAAAGTTTTCCCTAGAGAAATGAAGGTTCAATTTATCCCCTTGCAATTTTTCCTTGTTTTGAGCTGGTAACTCTCCTCTTCCATTGACAAAAATATTTACCCAAGTCAGCAACGCTCCTGATACATGAGTAAAGAGTGGTACCACCACTTCTATCCTTACTACAAGAAGTGTTACCTCCTTAACACCACCTTTATTCTTCATTAAAGGATCGGTGCTCGCGTTTTTAAGGAAAAAAGAGAAGTTTTGAGAGGCTTCTCGAAGTTTGACTTCGTGGAGCCTCATCCCTATGGTTTAGGAGCCACCTGGATCTCAAGATCCTCCCTTTTTGGATCTTATCTCCATCTCACCAATGAGATACTCAACCATACCTATCCTCCCATGCCTTTAAATACTGGATCAGTCCTGATGGGAGAAAGGAGGGAGAATTGTGTTGCATACCCAAACTATGCCAAAATCATTCTTGAGTCTATTGGAGGAAAGGTGAAGTTAGAGTCGAGGATCCATTGGAAGGAACTCTCAACACCAAGGCATAAAGGTTGTAGTCTTTCCAATTATTATTAATAAAGAATGTTTTCTCTTTCCCATATATGTTGTATCATGTGTATGTATTTCTTGACTCCTTGGTCATAAGCATAGATCTTAGTTTTTGTATCTTGTATGATATCACTTTCTATTGATGTATTCTATCTTTACAGGTAAACAGAGGAAAAATATTCAAGGATAGTGACAACATTTGTTAATATAAGAAGCATGGAATCCCATTCAAGTGTTCAAAGAGATCTAGGGAGAGTTTGACATTTTGTGTTACTCATTTGTTCTAGATATGAACCATTCAAACTAGAGGAACATATCTTGTCTTCAAGAAGTGCAATATTCCTAGAAACAACTCTATCTATTGAAACATTTTGTACTAGAGTGACAGGTAGCATCCCATAGGGGATTCACCTTGTTGATCAGTATTTTATCATGTTCATTCATAAATGGGTTTTTTAAATTGTGAAAATTAAGGTCAATATATTGTAGGTATTGGGGGGGAGGGGAGTAGGGTATGGGGGGCTTATAGGTATTCGGGAGTATAAAAAGTGGTTTCCAGTAAAAAAAGGGAATATCTCGTAAAAAAATGTTTTTTTAATTGGATATATGTATTGGGAGGGGTGTTCAACAAAAGGATTTTGGTAGGTATCTATCAATATATACAAAAAATAGGGGCATTATTTAATATCACATGAACAAAGGTGATATGGCATGGTTTCACTTAGTGAAGAACCTGTGTAGCATCCTCTTCTACTGATATTCTATGTATCCATCTTAGGTTACTAGATACCAAGATCCTTTATCTTGAACTTTGTTGAAAAGTTCCTCTTACACCCGTTTGTGAGCTTGTTGTCTTCTATATGTTTCCATATTCAACCTTGTAGAAAAGGTTAAGATATTAATCACTTTAGGAGATATTCAAGATCCTTATGTAACTGGATATGTTGATCTATGGGTGCCTTCTGAGATTATACAAAGTGTTTTCTACACATGTGGTTCTTTTCTCAATATATACTTCTTGTTCACTAGAGAAGTGTGTCGGGTCAATGGAGTATGTTGTGCCATGATCTACTTCGTCTTTATGATAAAAACCATGAAACGTTCTTTGTATATGTTATCTTGTAGATCCACATGGAAGACACTATGAACTTCCCTTTAGGTCTTAGAGCCATATCCTAGACATTATTTCCCATGATCAACTGGTATTATTTGATCATAGATTCTTCCATCGCTAGAAGGGTATGCATCAATGATGTCACTCAACTATGACACATAACTAGAGTGTATTCCAGGCCTCTTACTTTATTTGGAATTCTCATCATACTTTTCTACATCTTGAATTATCTCTTGTGCCCAAGGTGGTCTTCATCTCTCCAAGTGGATCTACCGCTTTTTATTTCATCACAATGTCTTTGACCCTGGGAGCTTCAGGTTCATATTTATGTATGTTTATTGGAATAACTATTGAACTACCATCACTTGTTATTTAGAAAAAGTCTCGATCTTATTTTTTTGTAGGATATTGTACGCTATCTTTCCTACAATTCACATGCACCAGTTGCACCATTTCATAAGACTATTCATAATGACATATTCTTATGCTTAAAGATAGAATCATGCAACTATTTCAACTAATACAACATTCATTCATATCCCATATACACATGGAAATTTTCCATATGCCTTCCATCTCTACCATAAGATCATTGAGATTGTGCACTAATCCCAATATGTCAGCAAAGAGGTTTCATTTTAGATAAGTAGCAATGGAGGATTACATAGCACCATGGGCTACTTACCCATAACATGCATATTAGTAGTATATTGTCATTAATGAAAACATTCTATCATGCATAGTACATTTCCTTGAACACGACTAAATAATGACAATTCAAATACTTATATTTTTTTTGTTTCAGTAGACTCCTTCTTGATCCTTATGTCCTAGATTCTTCTACTGATTCTGGGAACCTGTCTACTAGTTTTAAGTGTCGCTAATTTCATTCTTTCTTATCCAAATACTGAAATGAGTAAGAGTGTGATCTTTGTTGACAAAGATCTATCAACAAGGGTTCACTCTCTATTTACACCCTTAACTCAATGGTCTCCCTGAGCACCGACCCATACAAGTTTTACCCTATCCAATAACACATGTGGAGCAGATGAGGTCTCACCCAAGATGTTCAAGGGAGAACTGTCAGAACCATGTTTCCATAGTAAGAAGGAGGTTTTATGAATATATTGTTCAACTATTGCACCATTACCTCATATATCAAGAATTGGTTCATTTATCATAAATTCATATAATCCTTCATCATATCAAATCAACATATTCAGATCGTAGAAGAAGAATTGATGCATAAACATATCTACCAACATAACATGATTCAAAGCATGAAAACGTCTCATCATTCAGAAAGAAGCATCATACTGCAGTATCCATCCATTCACATCACATCACAGGGAAAAAAAGAAAACATAAGATGCAAAAAGACATAGTGTTTCCATCAAATCCCCATCATGTCATATTACTTTCACATCAAAAAAGAGAGCAGTCTTCCATAGAGTATTCAACATAATATCCATATCATGTATCAAGGCTAATCACTAAGTTTCTTTAATTACACCAAGATGATCCAATGTTCCAACTCCTAGAACTATTTATAGGCTTGTTCCTTTTACAAATGGTCCACTTAGATCAACTTCCTAGCTATTTGGACCAAGAACTACAAAATATGACCAAAATCTAAAAAGTATGGCCAATCCTCCTTATACTCCAATTTTCACCCTTACATGACATCTTCAACCTTGTGCATCATCCTCATTGTTGCACAACTAATTACCCTCAAAATGGCCTGCCAACAAGCCCCCAACACAATCTTGTGGATCTCCCTCAAGCCACATTAGCTGGAAACGGTGTAGTCACTAATATTAACCTTGAAGTCCTTAGACTATTGGCTGACTTATTTGACCTACTACTTTATCTTATTTCTAATTGCCATGCATTCTGTCACTTTGCACTCCAGTCGATGCTCAACAATATTTGCATTGACATCTCTTCGGCCATCTTGAACTTCTTCAATAACAGTGACCGCTTTCAGTGAGAGTTGAAAACCAATGTCTTGGAACACTTCCAACTATGTTTTGCACCTCTATTGATGCTCCCTCACCTTTGTGGCTCACTGATGCAACTGCTTCAGCTATGTCACTTTTGTTACATGCACAACTAGAGGCATCTCTTTGAGTGAATCCATCAATGTAGACAATTATCCCTCGGCTTCCTATAGCTACGTGTTGATCTTCTATAATTGCTGATCTTGAACTACACTTCCCAAAAATTGTATAGTCACATCTATAACTTATTTCACTTCTTTCTCCATCTCCTCTAGTTGCAGTGCAAAATCTTCAATAGTGCTCTTGCACTCTGCATCCTTCTTCGATGTTGTTTCAAATCCAGTTGTCCGTTAGTCGAATCCAACTATCATTGTAATAATGAATATGAATAATAATAATATATTGGATGATGGATAAAATTTACAATAAGATCTCCTTTTATATGGCTTGAGCCAACATAGTGAAGGGTTACACCCTTTCAGTAGTAACCTAATAGTTTAATTAATATTGTATTTTATATTTGTTACATTGCCACTCCATTTAAGGAAGCTTTGTCCTCAAAGCTTAAGTATTTTCCTCATGTCATTCTTTATTCTGACTCGGTTTCAGTATTAGAATTGGACGAGGTCTCTTGTGCAAAGACTTGCACTTCCTTTCCATTGATTATTTTGCACTGTATTGTCTCATTGTTCCTACATTTATGACTAGGGGTCCAATCATCACCGCATCGATGACATGTGTTTTTCTTCTTTTTCTTTTTATTATCAGAGTAACTGTTATATGACTTTGATATATTTTCCATTTCATAGGCGTATGATTGAGGTTTGTGGCATTGATGGTTGAGAGACCAATTATCTACACAGTACCTACATTGTGTCTCTTTTTCTTGTCGATAATGGCTATCGCCTTTTGTATTTATTCCTTCCAATTTTTGTTCTGCGGCTTTTGCTTTACGTCTTGCTACTTCTATGTTAGGTATGTCATGTAACTTTAACTCTTTTTGGAGGTGTGGTTTAAGACCTCCTAAATAGGTTTCGATTCTTTGCTTGTCGGACAACCCAAATACTCGTGTTGATAAGGATTCCCATTGATGAGTGAATTCCTCAATGTTTTCGACTTGCTATAGTCTAGTAAGTTTACTGAAAAATTCATCTTCTTTGATTCCTTGAAACCTGTTAAAAAAATCATTTTTGAACAAGTTCTAGGTGTAGGTAAAATTATCTCTCTTCCACCATAAGTACCGATTATAGGCATACCCCTCCATATGAATTAACGCATATTTCAGCTTCTCCTCGTTAGATTGAATGTTGTAAATGTCGAAGTATTCTTCTACTTTGTTTAGCCAAGCAATGCATTGGTCTTCAGTCTCATTGTATTTCAACAACTCTATTTTTGCCTTAGGTGGGTACACTTTGTAAGGATGACATTGATTTTCTTTTTCCTTATGGTTTGATGGTGGCTCGGAACTACTGGACGATGAAAGTGACATATCTGAATTGCTTCGTTGTTGGCAGTGATTTTTAGTTTTATTTTCTCTACTATTTTACTTATAGCATCTATTTTGTTGTTTAATCGTGCCTCCATATCTGGTAGTACTTGTGTTTCTATCTCTTGCTTAAGCGTCACATTGTTAATCTTTATTTCTTTTTGCAATTATTCTTGATTCTTTGTGAGTGTTTCCTATGTGGCAACGTGAAATGAGGTATCTAGCATGTCTAGATTGCTTACCTGGCCCGAACTGGGTATGAAACTTTGTAACATATTGATTAATGTATTATGGTTTTGCATCATGGTGCTCATGTCCTATGTTCAAGTGTTTATTTTTTGTGTCACGGTACTCATTTTGTCATCCAAGTCTTTTTGTTTTTCATTCAAGATGTCAAATTTGTCATCGAGCCTTCTTTCTAGTACCAAAACAGGATCGTTTTTGAGTAATGTATTGCTATTTTGCATCTTTTCCTTCAATCCTTCTTGGTTATCGACAAGGGACTTGATGTCCTTCTCCATTTTTTTGATCTTCTCTTTCAGTTCCTCCATGGTCTTGGACCTTGTATGCGGAGGTGTGTATTTCCACGCTATTTTGGCTAATAGTATATTAATTAATATTATTATTATTATATATAATTTTTTTTTATAAACTATATATATATATATATATATTACAAATATTATAATAAATATATAATATTTGATTGTTTTTTTAAATAGAATATATATTAGAAATAATATATTATATTATATTACAATTTATTATAATATATTATATTGCTTTTTTTTTTTTGGTTGCATGTCGTGGAGGTGGAGGCCAAGGCGAGCGATGGCGTGGAGGGAGGTGATGGAGCAGGCGTGGATGGAGGTGAGGGTGATGGTGGTAGTTGGGGGATGGAAGGGCGACACGGTGGAGGGATGGAAAGGAGGTAAGGGGTGGAGGCTGCGGTGGGTAGCGGAAGGGTACTAGAGAAGACGCGGGCTGGAGCATCTAGGAGGGTGCTGAAGGGGGAAACAGAAGGGAAGGAGAAGGGTGAGGAGGGGGTGGAGCGTAAAGGAGGAGTGCGCTGGGGTTTGCAGGTCACGGCGATGGAGAGCGGGGCGTACAAGGAGTAGTACAAGCGCAAGGAGGAGAATGGTGGACAGGAGGATGGACAGATGAAGCAGAAGGGATGTGCATGAGGTGAAGGGATATGGAAGCTATGGAGCAGCGCGAGTGGGGAAGGTGGAGGGAAGAGTAAGTGGATAGAGGAGGTAGCGTGGAGAGTGCAAGTAGCATGGAGGAAGAAAGGGAAGGAGTGCTATGTTAGAGGAGGGAGAAGATGTGCAAGCAGTTTAAATGGAGCAGCAGAAGAATAAAAAAGTGATGAGCCAAGTATGAGCTTAAGTAGGGGTTCAAGGAGCCGAATTCAAGCTCTGATACCAAACAGAGCAACCAAATTTGGTTTTTCATTAGTCGAATCCAACTATCATTATAATAATTAATATGAATAATAATAATATATTGGATGATGGATAAAATGTACCATAAACTCACCTTTTATATGGCTTGAGCAAACATAGTGAAGGGTTACACCCTTTCACTAGTAACCTAATAGTATAATTAATATTGTATTTTATATTTGTTAGAGTTTGCAAGCATGTGAAAATATTCAATGTCATGCTTGAATGCTGTAATCACTTCTCTGAGCCTCTTTTCTTTTTCCTCAACATCCATATCTTCTGTAATTTATGGAACTTTCTCACATGCAACAAAGACCACCTTTTCTAATCTCACTATGTCATCCCATAGTTGCACCTTTTCTACTGTCGGCCTATCTTACTCGTTCTTTAATTCTTCAATATCCTTCTTTGATGTTGCTTCATTATCCTGTGACTTCAATAGGTGGTTGTCGACGATCTTGTCCCTATCGACCAACTCTTGCACAACCAACCACTGCAGTCGCACCAATGTGTGCATTGACAACTCATTAACATGAAGTGCAATGGTTTCGAGCATCTGTAGGGATGTGTCTAAATCCTCACTATGTGTGTCAATTGCTCTTGGCAGAATCGAAACTATTCTAAACCACTTCCTTGTACTAATCTCTGCTACCCTCTCTGTCAGATTTCCTTCAGGTATTCTCTCCAAAATTATGTTAACTAAAGAAATCAATCTAGTTGTTACCTTGCTGAATCATTCAGTGGTTTGATAATTCAACTACACTTCACTTGCACTTGTCATTGCTATAATTATTTCCACAATGCAGTCTATGTGTGCATATTCCATTGGCGCAGTGCCATTGGCTTCTCCCTGCTCATGCCTTCTCTTCAGTTTGGTCTCCTCATGGATTCTTTCTACCTATGAATCCATCAGGGTCCTCAACGATTCCTCTCTTGACTCTCGATCATTGTCCTGCATCGGCGCTAGATCTACTGGCGCATATGCTAGAGGACCTTCCTCATCATCTGATACCTCTTCATGACTCATGGGAACTTTCTACTATGCCGACCAATCAGCTGCCATGGTGTCCAAATCCTCCTCTATTATCTTATATTGTGTCACTAACCATTGTTTCTAAGGGTCCCACCAAACTTACACATGGATAACATGCGTACCAATAACAAATCAAATGACTCACCGATACTTCACCACTACTGCTTCTGTGAGCCACTAAACCTTCAGGGATGCAACCTATAATGGGTCCCAATACAACCAAAAATATATGGTGCATTCCTTCTATTAGAATAATCAACCCATAGTTACCTACCTCAGACATTAATTAAATCATTTTTGTCTTATTACCTAGTCTCCTAGATTCCACTCTATGCTAGTTGCCTTCTACAAGTCATAGAAGTCAACGCTTGCTAAAAATGAGTCATAGAGTGCTTGGGAAACCTCATGGAAAACAAATTTAGCATGTATACTTTATTCTGTATCCTCCAAAGTGCAAATCTGCTTTTCTGAAAAGCTGCCTTTTTTATTGAGAATTAAGGCAAAAGGAAAAGCTATACTAGGTGTAGTTGACTTTTTTTTTCCCACATCATCATCCATCCTTTTCTCCTAGTAAAAGCATGTATTATTTTTCTTTCCATCCCTCATTAGCTTACCTACTTGAATTATCCAATTCGTGAGCATCTTCGTGGATTTGGAAACTGCTTTATGCACTTATGGGGGATTTGACTAGATTTAGTAAGCCTACTTTTTGACCTTTTCGAATGGAATCCTTATGCATTAAAATCTCTCATGTAATTATATATTGTAGCATCCTATTACTTCACAATTTTGGCTATTGTACACTTTTTCAATACAGATTAGTGTTATGCTCCACATTCAGTCTCCTTTGATGTTAATTTTGCATGTTTGATTAGCAATTTTTTTGTTATAATTTTTCTATCTCTTGGGTTCAATTTCCACATGGTATCAGAGCCTTTGTATATAGATTTATATCCTTCCATATTGCTATTATAGGTTCGACATCTTGACTAGGAGTATATTCTGCTGACTAAAGGGAACAGTTTTTGAGATATGGACCAATCTCAGAAGATCATCTTGACTCCATTTAATTTATTTGAATGGAAATATGAGATGGAGATATTGTTGAGAGAGAAGGGTCTCTATAGGGTTACTATGGAAACTGAGGAAAACCCCAAAGCAGTTGCAGAGAAAATCAAATGGCACAACAGGAGGGATGAGGCCTATGGTCTTTTGTGTCTGAGCATTTCAAGAGACCTCCTTTTCCATCTTGATGGATTGACATCACCTAATGAAGTGTGGGAGAAGCTTGTAGATATTTTTGGTAATACAGATGAGATGAGAGGACATTAAATTGAGAATGAGCTGATATCGTTGAGTCCCAGTAGCTTCGAATCCTTGCAACTCTATTTTTCCAAGTTTAAAGCCCTTATTTTGTAACTAAAACAATGTGGGATTGAAAAGAAGGAAGAGCAACTAGTTTTGGCCATACTCTCAAAGCTTGGCCCTGACTATTCAGTGTTTTTTTTTACCTTCCATGCCACCAATTTGACATCTTGATCCTAGAATATGCCTAAGCTTCCAGAGTTCATGGAATCCCTCACACAGGAATAAGATAAGTTGGTGATGATGGGCACCATCAAACCTTCCAAAGACTAAGCTTTGGTTGCTGGAGATTCAAGGGTGGATTCAAAAAGCAAGAAAAAATCTAAAAATCCACCTAAGCAAAAGAGAGACAAGAACAAGTCTCAAGAGGATCCCCAAGGCTGGAAGAATAACTTCCAGAAGAAGAAGAACAAAGGAGAAATGAGCAAGTGTGCATACTGCAGTAAGGGCTATCATCCTAAGAGCTCTTGTATGAAGAATAAAATTGACATGTTGACCCAAATCTTAGAGAAGAATAACATTTCCCTTCTTGATTGCTCAAAGAAGAGGGAAGGAGGATCAAATTTAGAAGACAGAGAGAGAGTACATGCTTTGGTTGCTGGCACATCAAGCTCACCTAGATTCATCATAGACTCTGGAGCTTCTAGACATATGGTTTCAACAAAAGAGGCGTTCTCCTCTCTTGACATGTCGAAAGGTCTACCAATAGTTTTGGGAGATGACTCTCTCACTGACAGTTTGGGAAAAGGAAGGATTGATCTTGACCATGGTAAGTTCAATAATGTGTTGTATGTTCCAGGTCTTGCCTCTAATCTCTTGTCATTGTATCAGATGACTCATGCTAGGTCTCCAAAGAAGGTCATCTTCTCCCCTGATGATGTTGAAATCATTGATATTTCGAATGGTAAAGTCATAGCAAAAGGTGTTGTCGATCACACTTTGAAGGTATACATGTTTTCCCATTTTCTACCCTACTCAAAGCCCTTTGCTCTTCTGATTCATGATAATGAGGCAAGCAAGCTTTGGCATGAAAAATTTGGCCATCTTAACTAGAAGTATCTTTCTAATTTGAGTGAAAAATATATGGCCATAGGTTTACCAAAGATCAAGTTTTCCAAGGGAGTCTGTCAACGTTGTATCCTAGGAAAACACCTATAGAACAAATTTGAGAGAGCTAGTCATGAGAGAACCTCTACACCTCTTGAGTTGATCCACAATTACATTGCTGGTCCATTTCCTCATATGTCCATGAGTCAATCCAAATATGCACTTACCTTCATAGATGTATTTTCCATGTATTGTTGGGTTTACTTCCTAAAGCATAAGTCTAAAGTTTTTGACCTCTTCAAAGTCTTTAAAGCCTAGGTTGAAAACCAGTCTGGGAGGAAAATCAAGATCCTCAGATATGAAAATGGTGGTGAGTATGTAAAGTATGAGTTCATTCAGTATTGTAAATATGTAGGTATTCATATGCAGCATTCGATCCCTTACACACCACAGCAAAATGGTGTTGCTGAGAGAAAGAATAGGTCACTGAAGAAGATGGCAACCTACATGATGGAGGCTAAGACTTTGCCACCAAATTTTTGGGCCGAGGTTATAAAATGTGCATCCTACATACAAAATAGGGTGCCTCATAAGCATCTTGATGGTATGACTCCTATTGAATCTTGGAGTGGGCACAAGCCAGATGTGACCCATTTTAGTATTTTTGGCTTAAAGGATTGGGCTAGAATTCCAA
The DNA here is from genome assembly GCA_001517045.1 of Pseudotsuga menziesii. Lineage (NCBI taxonomy): Eukaryota > Viridiplantae > Streptophyta > Pinopsida > Pinales > Pinaceae > Pseudotsuga > Pseudotsuga menziesii. Next base: position 573,016 of record LPNX010076367.1, read on the forward strand.
CTGAAAAGAGAAAGGTTTTGCAGCCCCAAAGCCAAGAGTGCCTATTTTTTGGGTATTCTAAAGATTCAAAAGGGTACAAGATGATAAAATTTATCACTAACAAATATTTCATTGAAAGAAGTGTTCGGTTCCAGGAAGAGCCTTTAGTAGCAATTGAAGTTGGAGAGTCTTCTTCACCACCAAATCCATTGATTGTAAGTGGAGAGAATAATGAGTTTGCTGATTCTTAGACATATGATAATGATGATTTGATTGCATATCCTTACATTCCTACAAGAACAAAATGGACATAAAATACCATTCATGTAGCTGGGAACTAGATGGAAATCCTAGTGACACTAGGAGGACTAGATCTCAGTTTGAGAGTTCCCTTTGTATGAAAGATCATTTATTTGCTGAGAAGTGTTATCTAATGGTTGAATAAGATCCATAGACATATGAACATGTAGCACATGATCCAATATGGAAAACATCCATGAAAGAATAATTCATCTCTCTCCAGAAGAACAACACTTGGGAACTGGTTGATCTTCCCCCACGGAGGAAGGTAGTTCAATGTAAGTGGGTTTTCAAGACTAAGTTTGTTGCTGATGGTTCACCTTTGAAATATAAGGAAATATTGTTAGCCAATGGATACTCACAAGTACATGGTATTGACTACAATGAAACCTTTGCACCAGTGGCAAAGACTGACTCCATAAGGCTAGCTTTAGCCATTGCAGCTTCGAAGCAGTGGGAGGTACATCACATGGATGTGAAGTGTGCTTTCCTAAATGGAGATCTCATTGAAGATATTTACATGCAGAAACCTAAAGGTTTTGTTTCTAATCCATATTTAGTGTGCAGGTTAAAGAAATCATTGTACGGGTTCAAGCAAGCCCCCAGGGCGTGGTATGCCAAGATTGATGGATTACTGCTGTCATTGAGTTTTGTTTGATGAAATTATGATCCTAATGTTTATTTGAATCAGATTCATGGTTATTTGATGATTATTTTCTTGTATGTGGATGACCTTTTGATTACAGGAATTTCAAAAAAAAGAGATTTCCTCCTTGAAGGATGCAATGAACCATGCATTTTCTATGACAGATTTGGGATTGTTGAGACAATTCTTGGGTCTCGAAATTGCTCAATCCCAACATGGAATCAAAGTATATCAATGCAATTATTCCTTATATTTTCTGAACAAGTTCAACATGAAATATTGCAAGCCAAGCAAGACTCCTTAGGTTTTCAAGAGTTAAGCTTGAAGAAGCAGGTTCTTCTCCTATGGTAAAGAATACACTATATAGGCAGTTGATTGGGTGTTTGGATTATCTTACACACACTTGACCTGGTATATCTTATGCAGTTAGTGTGGATTCAAGACACATGGATCAGCCTCATGAGATCCACTCGAGGGTAGCCAAAAGGATCCTTAACTTTGTTCACGGAACAAGCACTCATGGGATATTTTACAAAGCAAAATCTGATCTTGATTTGATTGGGTTTAATGATAGTGATCGGGCAGGTGACAACACAGATCAAAATTCAACATCAGGATATGTGTTCATGCTTGAAAAATTACCAATCAACTGGTCAACCCAGAAGCAGAGTGCCATAGCACTCTCATCTATAGAAGCAGAGTATAGAGGAGTTGTAAATGCAACAACTTAATGTTTGTGGTTGCAGGCAATACTTTGAGAATGTGGCTTCAAATCAAAGTTTTCAACTATTATCTATTTTGATAATTAGAGCACCATTTGAATATATAATGATCCATTTTAGGGATAGTGAACCGAACACATTGAGAGCCGTATGCACTACATCAGACAGCTTGTGCATGATGGCACCATTCATCCACTTTTCTGTGCATCTTGAGAACAAGTAGCAAACCTCTTCACCAAATTTTTTTGTGAGAAGACATTTAGCAATCTCAAATCACTATTGGGGATTGTTGATCATACTGTGAAGCATGATTGATGACAATATTTTCAAATGTTGTTTTACTATCCATGTTTAAGGAAGTATTTTTCCACTGGGTTTTTACCTCTTTCCTTGGTTGAATGGACAAGCAGTATCTAAAGGGTGACTAAGCCTTGTTTCTAGGCCCTATATTTTTCTAATAATTACTTATAAATTTGGGCTTAAGGGGGGGCTTTAGAATAATCAACCCATATTTACCTACCTTATACATTAATTAAATCATTTTTGTCTTATTACCTAATCTCCTAGATTCCACTCTATGCTAATTGCCTTCTACATGTATTAGAAGTCAACACTTGCTAAAAATGAGTCATGGAGCACTTGGGAAACCTCCTAGAAACCATATTTTTCATGTATTCTTTATTCCATATCCTCCAAAGCACATATATGCTTTTTATGAAAAGCTTCCTGTTTTATTGAGATTTAAGGCAAAAGGAAAAGCTAGACTAGGTGTAGTTGACTTGTTTTTTTCCCACATCATCCTCCATCCTTTATCCTAATAAAATAATGTATGATTTTTATTTCCATCCCTCATTAGCTTTCCTACTTGACTTAGCCAATTTGTGAGCACCTTGATGGATTTGGAAACTGTTTTATGCACCTATGGGGGATTTGACTAGATTTAGTAAGCCTACTTTTTGACCTTTTCGAATGGCATCCTTATGCATTAAAATATATCATGTAATTATATATTGCAGCAGCCTATTACTTCACAAGTTTGGCTATTGTACACTTATTCAATACATATTAGTGTTATGCTCCAAATTCAATCTCCTTTGATGTTAATTTTGCATGTTTGATTAGCAATTGTGTGAGTGTAATTGTTCTATCTCTTGGGTTCAATTTCCACACCTTCATATTGTCTTCTTGAATCATGTGCTAGAGGTTATGGTACCCTATACTCTTGTAGACTTGGGCAACTACGACATCCATTCCTTAGTAGTCCTCAGGCTCCATCCATGCAACTAATGCAATCAGGATGAGAAGCAAACTATAGGTGAATGTACGCTTTCCCTCATACACAACCATAGCATCCTCTATCAAATGGTTTAGTAGAAAGAGAGACCAAATCATTTTTCTTCCTGTGGCACACTTTTCAACACATGCAACCACCCCTTAGGTGCACTGGTTCAACGGATTCTTCTCCACTACCTTGCTAGCAAGAATCCTGGCTTCAATATGCAAAACTTTATCATTATTGTTGTCCACAACATATGCGCACCCGTCGCACTCCAATTCATACTTCTTCTTGAGCTTGGTGTCCAGTCATTTGTCGTTGTATTTTCCACGAAAGTACTGTGACAGTTCAAGCCCCTAGTTGGGAAACCCCATGATCTACGAAACCAAATATACATTGATGAGCACCGGCTGGTCCAGCCACAAGTATCCTCTAATGATGACTTTCTGAATCTTCAATTGCTGATTGATTTTTTCTATCGGTATCTTAGGCGATGCTATATCCTGACTTCCTTCTATCTCTGGAATGTTGATGTTCCTTGAATCATCACCATCATCAGGCCCTCTTGTCACATTGTAACACTCAATCATCGATTGCATCATTGGTGCATCATGTAGGTCCATAGGATATGTGACTAGAACTACCTTCAGAACAACATCATGGATATGTTGTAGCATACTATGAATGATTGGATCAGCACCCACAAAACTGAAGATGTGACTAAAACATATTGAAAACTCCTCCCATATCGTTATCTCTATGCGTAGCTCAGCTAATACATACCACTATCACAAAATTTCATCCAATGTGTGCACAAAATCATGTACCCACTCCTCCTTTGGTCGTGAAACCCATATGGTTTGACATGAAATTAGATGACTGCTAGGATTATTCTACCCATCATATCTCTCTGCTTGGTATTGTTTTGCTTTGTCGAAGCGAACTTCCATCAGCTTGTGACACTACGAACACCCATTGATCGAATTCTTATGGGTCACCCACTACCGTGTTGGAGTAGTAATTAATGATTCATCCAATGCCAAAAAACTCTATGGTTCGGACATCCTATCTTCAAAATCAACCAGAAATCTAGGAAAATTGAGCAGTCCTTCATATACTAGCAACTCAACAATCTCTATTGCGACTCATTGTAGCAGCTGAGTAATTAGGCCACAGTTTCAAACCAATACCTCGTGCATTCGATTCTTCCAATTCTTCAAGGCATCATCAGACTCTGAAGATGCATATACAGATATTATCCATCACAACTCTCCATCAATAGAAGGTTGGATATAGTCTTTTAAGATGTTGTACACATGATCCCATTCCCCTACAATTTATTCCTTAACTATTTAAACATACCTTCTTCCTTCATTTGGATCCATTGGGGCTACGACTCTGATATCATGGTTCTCAAAGGTCAACATGTGCTTATTGAAATTAATCACCATTAAACTGTCATTGGCCCATCCAATCCCTAGTAGAATGAGATACAAGCTTCCACCATCAACAATATTAATAACATCAAAGTCGGCATAAGTCTTCATTCCTTCAACTTGCACTGCTAGGTGTCGTACATACCCAATCGGTGTCACTCTAGCCTGGTTATCTAATCACAGTTGCACAGGGGACCAAACTAGCTGTGGGATCCCCATCTTCTGCTATGTTTTCTTTGTCAGAATATTGACATCCAATCCTAGATCTATAATGACTGAATCTACCTCATAATCCTCAATCTGAATATTCATTCCCATCTCTTTTCCCATTTTTCTCTTATGTAGGGAGTTCACATAAAACTCCCTCTGCCCTTTCTCTAGACGATGCAAAAGACTCACAATCACAGTGAGAGAATCAGGGTATTTTTCCAATGAAAGACAACTTTAAAAGAAGTTTTTCAAGGTACAATGCTGCTATGATGGTCTTGCTACCAAAGTTGAAAAAAAAAAACAGGCATCATTTCATAAATAGGCAAATTACCTGGATCTCTTCTTATCGCATCTCGTCCTTCAAAGAATGTGTCACTCTCATTGTCGAAATCAAATTACACCTTCTTCTTTCCAACTAATTGGAATTTTGGAATCAAACCATCATCTCCTGTTGTTGCACCTCCACGAGTAATGGCCGCAACATCAGCAGACTGAACTCTGGGTTCTGCTAAGATCTTCGCAACTGTTGGTCCTTAGTTCTACTTTGGCGGTGGATTCCCTGGCTAGTTCGCATTCTGATTTGCATTCTGGTTTTGAATCTTATTCTGATTCAGGTTCTGCAACTATGGAGCATTCCTTGCTTTCCACTTCACTATCAATTGCAGACAGTTCTCAATAGTGTGATCCCTAGTGATACAATAAGTACACTACACTTGTAATTTTGGGAAATATCTTTGATAATGTCTCAGTAATTTGCAATTATAAAATTACACAGGTCTGTGACCTCATCCTCCTCCTCGACCAAAACCTCCACCTCGTCCTTCTTAGAATCCTCCATGCTGCTAATACTACGGTTGATTAAACTGCTACTGCGTCGGGGGATTCAACTATGGTTGCACATACTACGTTTCAGTGTATGGTTCTTGAATATACTTCAGCTGCTTCAAATCATACTGCATATAAATGTACTGCGGTGGTAGCGGAGAAAATGACAGTTGCGATTATGTCTCTGGTACAAACTGTGGTTGTGACTATGGTTGTACCACTTGCGGTGGCTACTAGAGTGGGGGTATCTCCATCATTCGATGGTCTTCTCTCTTTATGTAATGCCCCATTGATTAGAAAAATGTGCAATACAAATTCGTCGGCTTCGATGCCATCTTCTGTATAAACACATAATATTTGTGTCGATGTCCATGAAATTTGAAGACATGGCACCATGTCATGCCACTATGACTCAATGAATTTTGAGCTCCCGATAGCAGGTGATTTCAAAAATCCAGCCACTGATCCTGATGATGTCCTTTCGCATGACATCTAGTACACCAAATCTCCTCACGATGCTCATTTCCTTTCATCAGGTTCACATGTTGCATTTGAATCTTATTCATACCAAATCTAGTTTTTCAAACATGTGAATATTCCAGCTTCATCGCGATCTCCATAGCCTCGCTTTGTGTCACAATATTTTGCTGCATCAAGGGCATCCTGATATATGGTACGAATGTCATGATGAACCAATCCTTGTGTTGTACATTACTCATTCCAAAACTGAATTTCACAATCAACATATTGAATCGGTGATCAAAATCCCAAATAGTCTCATTGGGATATTTCTTGATCTCCTTTAACTCTATGATATATTGCGCTTCTGACTTAGGCTGTCTGAACTTTTCAATCCATCCTTTTCTGATTTCTGCAAGAGTATTTTCTAGGTTCGCTGTGGGAACCTATTTAATCTTCATGTACCAATCTAGTGCGTGACTTCGAAAGGTCATCGCCAACTGACCCTTCTTAACATCGTCATCCTAACCTTGCTTTACAGTCCAAACTACTTCGCACAAAAATCAGTATTGTTCAGGATCCTCAGTCCCATTCCCATCAAAGCAGAGGTAACTTTACATCATCACTTGCCATCTTGGGACTTCTTCCTACATTCGTTGATTTGCTACTATTAGAGTGTTAGTGACACATTGGACAACTTGGTGTTGAGCTCATATTTCTTCCTGAGTGTGGCGTAGTGCACAGAGCTGTGGGTGCGTTGTTGCTCTAGGTTGGTATTTCTTCGAGCTTAAGTGTAGCTTGGTCATCTCTTTCATAGATGTAGGTTCGCTTCATCCCTTATGATCTTCTCTAGTATCCTCTTATCTCAGTCATAGTAGGACTCTCTCTTGTCACCTACCTCTTCTCTTGCTGAAACCTTACTCAACTTCATAGAAGATGACTTCCTTCCTCGACTTCCCTCACAATATCTTTGTAACTCCCATCCATCTACCCCCTATCATTCCATCCAACCCTCATCTCTGTGGTACCCACAACCTCTACACACTACGGCTCTACTCGTCAGAGTTTATATTCAATATGCCTTTTTCATAGATGAGCATCTTAATCGACAATTGTAAAGATAACATAAACGTACCTCTTGGTCCTTTGAAGAACTCCCTTAATGCGTTGATGTAATATTCGACTGTGTCGACAGTGAACTCAGTGATGTATCCCTCCAATATGTTGTCAAGCCACACTTCAACATCCCTTGATGCTCTGTTATCCACCTTCTACAGTTGCTAGATCAGCTCTGGGGTCCAACAAGTGGGTTTGCCTCCTTGTAAATTTGTCTTCCAATAGGGAAACTATGCCAACCACTCATACAATATGATAAAAAAATCAGAGAAGAATTAATCGTGAATATCATAATACAGGTACCTTCCCAACCACTGTTCTATTGTCAATCCAGGTTTTTAATTCTCCTCTGCCGTGAATTCCCAAGCCTTTTGGTCAAACCAATCTTGAATCTTTGCTCTTGTTAGATGCCACAACATGCCCTTGTTCTTTGCGCACTATGGTCCCAGAAACAAAACCATGTGTTGACATAGATCTGTCGATAGGGTTTCAGTCTTTGTCGACACCCTTAACTCAACAATCTCCTAAGCACCGACATAGACAGGTTTTACCCTGTCCTGCAACACCTGCAAATAAGATGAGGTATCATCTGATATGTTCAAGGGAGAACTATTGGAACCACATTTCAGCTATAAGAAGGAGGGTTTGTGCATCTACTATTCAACTATCGTACCATTACCTCATAGATCAAGCATTGGTTCATTTATCATAAATTCATATCATCCTTCATGAGATCACATCAACATATTCAGATCGCAGCAGGAGAATCAATGCATAAAAATATCTACCAACATAACATGGTTCAAAACAAGAAAACATCACATCACTCAGAAAGAAGCATCATACTCCAGTGTCCATCCATTCACATTGCAGGAAAAACAAGGAAACAAAAAGAAGCAAAAAGACACTGTGCTTCCATCAAATTCCTGTCATTTCATATTAGTTCGCATCAAAATAAAGAACAATCTTCCACAGAGTATCCAACATAAGATCAATATCATGTATCAAGGTCGATCACAAAGTTTCTTCAAATACACCAAGATTATTCAATATTCCAACTCCTAGATCTATTTATAGGCTTGCGCCTTTTACAAAATGGTCCACTTAGATCAACTTCATAACTATTTGGACCAAGAAATACAAAATAACAAACAAAATATAGAAAATATGACCAAAATATACAAAATATGACCAAAATATATAAAGTATGACCGATCCTCCTTGCGCGCCAACTTTCACCCTTACGCGACATCTTTGACCTTTCCCATCATCCTCATTGGTGCGCATCTAATTACCCTCAAAAATTCCTTCCAACAATATTTGTCTTCAACAGTAGAATTCACATTCCTCATCACTTGAGTAATCTTCAACGGTGTGAGCATGATGTCTTTATTTGACTTCTTCAATTTTTTCTTTGAATTGAGAAACCATTATGAAGTGGAACTGCATGGTCTTTGAGTTCTGTATCTTCACATTCTTCAGCTAGTTCCTTAATGGCATCTTTCTATTGATATTATTTTCTTCGTACAAGCTAGTCATTGTACTGAACATAATCTTGGGAGTCCACAAGTATGTTACATGTGTGATCCAATGGAGGTGGAAATAATACTCATGCCTTTGACTAAACCCTTCTTGTGCTTTGTCTTCATCTCCCTCTAGGTCTGCAACTTCTTCTTTGACATATTTCTCAAGGTCATGCTTCTTTGAGTATGAGAAACACTCTATACATCCATGCTCAGAGGTTCTCCACTTCTTCAAGATTTTTCTCAAACTAGGTACTATTTTTCATCATGATAAAAAAAAAGAGAACCTCAAATGGAAAGAAAGAGGATAGAACTTACCAATGAGATTGCTTCAACTTGATTCTATCTTGAAAGGTTTTCTAGAAGACTACTTCTAGTGGACCTAGGGATTGACAGAGAAATCCTAATTTTTTAACTTAGGTATCCTTCATATCTTATTGGATAGAAATATGCGCATCCTCAAGGGGAGATGAACAACATACTCATTTCTCCAAAACTGTGAACAAAGCTGCAAAATATCTTATGCCCTAGTTTTCCCCCGGCAACAGTGTTAGGTAAAAAATTGAAAAATCCACAGAATCAGGAACTTCTTCCATATAAATGTGTTCCCTCCTATGGAATGTTTAATATTCCTCCCTTTTCAACTAATCATTCGAGGGAAGTTCCGAGAATAGGAAGCCCTAGTTTTTTTCAATTTCTTCTGCAGAATTTCCTGATCTTGTTTCTACTATATCTCTGAAATTACTGCTCCTATGGTTCTGAAACTTCATAATAAGGTATCCTTGTTTGTCTTATTTCCAACCCCATAGGTTAAAGAATAATTGGTTTCACCAAGTGGAACTTATGCAAAGTTTCCCAAGGTGACTTATTTAAGGACTGTTCATAATAACGAACTTCTATGAAATGCCATCTGTCCCTGTTTCTACTTAGGGGTTTGAAACATTTACCAAAAAAAAAAAAAAATTCCTTATCTATAACATCTTGCAAAATTTCATTTGGACCTTCCTATCCCAAGATATAGCAATTCTCCCTAGGTCACCTGTTTAAGGCTGAATTCTGGGAGAGGATGGAACGCTAAGTTGGACAAATCATATCTCCCATATTAGAACAAATATAAGGATGAAAATTTTACAAGGGTACATAAATACTTCATCTTCAGAATTTCAAAGTTGTGTCTCCTAATCCTTCTTCAATCTCGAGTTGTAGCGTAAATCCCAACATGACTAGTTTTTGTCTTCTAGGGTTTTCAAGCATGAAACCCTAATCTTCAAAAGTTGTAAATGTAGTAGTGTTTTGACTACACCAAGACCTATTTCAAGGTGGATCTAACACCATGTTAAGTTTTTAATGGTTATACAAATATCTAATAACATTTAGCATCATAACATCATAACCATATGCAAAAGGATCACTCAAAGATAGACAAGCACAACCACACAAAAGAACACATAGATTTACCCTCGGAACCCCTCATGGGGAATAAAACCCAACAAATCTTTCTCTCTATATATGTACCAAAATTAAAAATACAAGATCCCAAATAAGTGCTCCTTCTCCTAGCAGATCTCTCTCTCTCTCTCTCTCTCTCTCTCTCTCTCTCTCTCTCTCTCTCTCTCTCTCTCTCCTATGTGTTATACACAAGTGAATCTGTGTTATAGTGACGAACACAACTCCTCTATTTATACTCTTTAGGTCACTTGAATTTTACCCTAACAAGTCAGCCCCACCAAACTTACTGGGCCGACTTCACCTAGGAAGATAGAAAACCATATTATATTTAATTCAAGGGGGTACTATTGACCCAACTTACAATGGAAGTTATACCTCCTGACTCTATGATGATCAAATACAATAGTAACATCCCGATGGACAAATAAGACATCTCCCTTGGGTTACATAAGTAAAATAAATTTATAAAATTCTTTGAAGTTACAATATTTCAACATTCCCCCACCCCTCTCAACTAGTAACCATCCCCACTTGAACTTGAAACATCCTCCTAGACCCTTAACCCTTCCACGCTACCTCTCAACTATTAACCATACATTTGATTTCTTGCATATAGTGCTAGCGGTTTTTCTCTACATAACGTGCACAGATTCTAGAACTTCATAACGCACATGTGTTTTCCAATTCTATAAGGGCAAGAAATGTAATTTGAATTTAAACATAACTCACTCTTAATTTGTAGTACCTAAACCATGCCAGTTCACTTACTCGCATGTTACCAATATTCCTATGTGTATGGTTTGGAGTTTTCTTCAATAATAGAAAACATGTGCTATGGTATATGATAAACCATAACTAATTAGGCATTTCTTCTGGTTTCTAAAGAATTCGTTGTGTACACACTTGTTACAGTATTCTACACACAATCATTTTTTATGAAATATTAAACATAAATAGCATTTTTTCTGCAAATTCTAAATATATAATTTTTATTTGAAAATATTATATTTTCCTTTTTTTTTTGAATGTCTATTTTTTCCTAACTTCTTAACTCAAAAAACATGTCGTTAGTGTTTTTTCCATAAATTCTCCAATTTTTATAGTTTACAAAAACATATATGGTGCACTAGACGATATCGACCTCTACATTCTATGAAAAACCCATTTCATGATTATTTCATTAAGACTTCAAAGGATGCACCCACAAAAGTTGTACCATTTTCGAGGAATGATCACTTAGATAATTATAAAAAAAATATTAAAAATTACTAATTTTATTTTTCAAAAATAGTGTTGCACTAGTTGTATATGTTCTATACATTCCTGTAAATTTTTGTAGCTCGAAACCATCATTTAGGCCCTTAAAGGGTGCACCCACAAAAATATATACCTTATCATTTTCCTAAAAAATAAAAAGTGTCTGTTAGAAAAAATGAAACTTGTCATAGTTATAAACATTTTCAATACATAAAATTTACATACTCTAAAACGTGATTCAATTTTCTACTTTTCATATTTTTTACTCAAAGCAACATATTTTGTATAAGTATCTAAAAAAATCCAATTAATTTGAGGGATTCCTGATTTTTCAGTTTTCTACTGCATTTAACGTGCCAAAAGTAACCTTGATTATCTTGCACTCACCCTGGTTTGTATTTGATTGACTTGGAATAGAACACAGAGTTCTTATATCCAGGTATTCTATGGAAAAAGAGTATAAGCAACACCCTGGTGCTCTAGCTCGACCATTTGCATGAAAAAAACCTTTCTGTGATGAATGTGACTAATAATGAATGTGATAAAACTCTTTTGTAATTTATTGACCCTATTATTTCCATAGCATTATTTTATAAATTTCTCTAAATTATATTTATTGTATGCTCTAATGTAAAATTTACCCAGTAGTATGGTAAAACAATTGGATTATAAGAGGAATACTAGGAACAAAATGGACTAATAAGGTATACTTTTTCTTTTTGCATCCAATGTGTAAATCTTAGTCAAACATAGATATCCAATCCACAGTCATCATTCTATGGAATATTAAGCTCACCTCTTACATCCTTTTAGACACACTTGTTGAATCCCAGCCTGGGGCATAGAATTCCAATTGTGTATCAAAACTGGGTTTCGAGGGGTCGTGCAAGTGTGTTTAAACAGTTTCCATGTGGGAACGCTAGCCTCAAGTTCTTAGTTGAGGAATTTTCAAAGTTGACCCCTATGTGCTAAAATTTCACATTCCCTTACTAAGCAAAACCCTAGTTTCCAAAATTAACCTAAAACAGGATCCCTTGTCCATGGAGCTGGAGGACAGGGCCACGCTTAGCACCAACCCAATGTCCTAAATTTAATGGATTCGATGGTTTGTTTTTCCAAGCCATTGTCATCATTCTATGGCACATTGAAGCTCACCTCTTACAGGCTTTTAGGGAAACCTATTGAATCCCTACCTGAGGCATAGAATTCCAACTGTGCATAAAAATTGTATTCCAGGGGGTCATACAAGTGTGTTTAGGTAGGTTCCATGTGGGAACTCTAGACACAAGTTCACATACGAGGAATTTGCAAAGGTGACCCCTATGTACTAAAATTTCACATTCCTTTCCATAGTAAAACCCTAGTTTCCAAAATTGACATGAAACAAGATCTCATGTCCATGTAACCAGATGAGAGTGCCACCCATAGCACAATCTCGATTTCCAAAATCCAACAGATTCGATGATTCATCGATCCAATCCATGGTCATCATTATATGACATGTTGAAGCTCACCTCCTATAGGATTTCATGGACATGTGTTGAATCCCTACCTAGGGCATATAATTCCAAATGTGCATCAAAACTAGGTTTCGGTGGGTCATCCAAGTGTGTTTATGTAATTTAGATGTGGCAACTCTAGCCACAAGTTCACGGTCGAGGAATTTGCAAAGTTGACCCCTATGTGCTAAAATTTCACATTCACTTACTGAGAAAAACCCTAGTTTCCAAAATTGACCAAAAATAAGATCCCTTGTCTATAGAGCTAGAGGATAGGGCCACGACTAGCACTATCCCAATGTCCTACATCCAACAGATTCAATTGTTCATCAATATGACAAATGGTCATCCTTCTATGGCACATTGAATCTCACCTCCTACAGGATTTCAGGGAAACCTGTTGAATCCCTAATTGGGGCATAGAATTCCAACTGTGCATCAAAAATGGGTTCTAGCGGGTCATGAAAGTGTGTTTAGGTAGGTTCCATGTGGGAATGCTAGCCATAATTTCTCAGTTAAGGAATTTCCAAAGTTGACCCCTATGTGCTAAAATTTCATATTCCCTTATTGACAAAAACCCTAGTTTCCAAAATTGACCTAAAATAGGATCCCTTGTCCATGGAGCTAGAGGAGAGGGCCACCCCTAGAACTATCCTAATGTCCTCAATCCAATGGAGTTGGTGGTTCATCAATCCAAGAGATGTTCATCATTCTATGGAATAATAAATCTCACCTCCTACAGGATTTCAGGGAGATTTTTTGAAACCCTACTCGGGGCATAGAATTCCAATCGTGCATCAAAACTAGGTTCCGAGGGTCATCCAAATGTGTTTAGGAGATTTCCATGTGGGAACACTATCCACAAGTTCACAGTCAATAAATTTGAAAAGTTGGGGAGTGAGAGAGAGTGGAGAGAGAGAGGGAGGGAGGGGGGTGTTGCAGAACATATAGGGCGGTGGGGGTTAGAGGTAGTTGGATAGCTTGGGGAGTTAGAGAGAGTGGAGAAGGGGTTAGAAAGCGTTAAGGGGGAATAGGGTGGGCTATTATTCAATTTAGAGGGAATATTGGGGGAAGAGAGATAGAGAGTAGGGGGAGTGTTGGTGGTAGGGAGAGACATAGGGATGTGTGTGTGAGAGAGAGAGAGAGGGGGGGAGGGGGGTGTTAGTGGTAATGGGATACATAGGGATGTGTGTGTGAGAGAAATAGAGAGAGATATATAGAGTGGATGGGGGGTTCTTAGTGGTATGGTGTGACCTATGGATGTGTGTGGCTGTGTGTGGGTGTCTATGTATGTGTGTGTGTGTGTGATAAAGAGAGCGAGAGGGAGGTGGGGTAGGGGAATAGATAAGGGGGATGGGGTGTAGAGGTAGTTGGATGAGTTGAGGAGTTAGAGATAGTGGAGAAGGGGTTACAAATAGTTAGCGAGGAAGAGGGGTGGAAAGTATTCAAGTTTGGGGGGTAAGATTCGGGGGAGAGAGATAGTGAGGAGTGGGTGTGTTAGTGGTAGGGGGAGACATAGGGATGTGTGTGTGTGTGTGAAAGAGAGAGAGAGGGGGGGAGGAGGGGGGGGTTAGTGGTAAGGGGAGACATAGAGATGTGTGTGTGAGATAAACAAAGATATAGAGTGGAGGGAAGGTCTTAGTGGTATGGGGTGACATGTGGATGTGTGTGTGTGTGTGTGTGTGTGCGCGCAAGAGAGAGGGGGTTAAAGGTAGTTGTATGAGTTAGGGATTGAGAGAGAGTGGAGATGGGGTTATAAGGAGTTAGAGGGGAGGGAGATTTCGGGGGCTAGTATGAGTTAGGGGAGATATTGGTGGGAGAGATAGAGAGAGGAAGGGGCGTGCTAATGGTAAGGGGAGACATAGGGATGTGTTTGTGAGAGAGGGATAAAGATAGAGTGGACGGGGGGTCTTAGTGATATGGGGAGACGTGTGGATGTGTGTTGGTTTCTGTGTGTGTGTGTGTATTTGTCTGTGACTATGTGTGTGTGAGAGAGAGAGACAGGGAGGGGGTGGTACAGTTGGGGAATAGATAGGGGGGTGGGGGTTATAGGTAGTTGGATTGGTTGGGAAGTGAGAGAGAGTGGAGAGACAGAGTGGGGAGAGGGGGTATTTTGGAGAATAGATAGGGAGGTTGGGGGTTAGAGGCAGTTGTATGAGTCGGGGGGTTAGAGACAGTGGAGAAGGGGTTAGAAAGAGTTAGGGTGAAGAGAGGGGACTACTATTGAAGTTAGGGGGAATATTGGGGGGAGAGAGATAGAGAGGAGGGAGTATGTTAGTGGTAGGAGGAGACATAGGGATGTGTGTGTATGTGTTTGTGTGTGTGAGAGAGAGAGAGATAGAGTGGAGGGCGGGGGCCTTAGTGGTATGGGGTGACCTGTGGGTGTGTGTGGGTGTCTTTCTATGTGAGAGAGAGAGAGAGAGAGAGAGAGATGAGGGGGAATATATTGAAAGGGTGGGGGTTACAGGTAGTTGGATGATTTGGGGAGTTAGAGAGAGTGGATAATAGGTGATAAATAGTTAGGGGGGAAGGGGGGGATATTACTCAACTTATGGGGGGTATTGAGTGGAGAGAGATAGAGGAGCAAGGTGTTAGTGGTAGGGGGATACATAGGGATGTGTGTGTAAGAGAGAGAGAGAGAGAGAGGAGGGGGTGTTAGTGGTAAAGGGAGACATATGTATGTGTGTGTGTGTGTGTGAGAGAGAGAGAGAGAGAGATGAATGTTAAGTTTTTAATGGTTATACAAGATCTGATAACATTTAGCATTATAACATCATAACCATATGAAAAAGGATCATTGAAAGATAGACAAGTACAATCACACAAAAGAACAAAAAGATTTAACCTTGGAAAGCCTCCTGGGGAATAAAAACCATCAAAAATTCCTTTGTATAAGATGTACCAAAAGTACAAGACAAGACCCCAGACATGTGTGCCTTCTCCCAATATATATATATATATATATATATATATATCTTGTGCGCTATACACAAGTGAGTGAGTGTGTTCAAATGAGGAGAAAAACTCCTCTATTTATACTCTTTCTGTCACTTGACTTTTAACCTAACAAGTCGGCCCCGGTTAAATGAACGGGAAGACTTCACCTAGGAAGACTCAAAAAAATATTATATTATATTCATTAGGGTAATAATCGATTGAATTACAATGGATTATTTACCTCATTAAACTATGATGACAAAATACAATAGAAACATCTCTACGGAGGAATAATACATCTCCCTTCGTGTACATCAGTAATATACATTTAGAATATCCTTTGAAGTTATAATATTTCAACACCCCCCCTTAACAAGAAGGGTATTATAATGACAACATCATCATCAACTATAAGAGTAACGAGAGAGAGAGAGAGCATATGCAACATTATCAAGGTGATACATTTATACGTCATAGGAAGTTTTCAACAATCATCAGTAAATCAAACAGTTACTGGAACATATTCAGTACTAGAACATCATCTTCTAGAACACTGAGTCTTTATCTTTGATATTTTGCAACACTTAATCACTTGATCCTTTGTAGCAACACTTTGATGTTCTCGATCCTTTGAAAAAACACTTCGATATTCTCGATCTTTTGCAGCAACACTTTTATCTTCTTACTCCTTTGCATCATCACTTCAATCTTCTTGATCCTTTGCAGCAACAATTCGATCTTCTCGATCCTTTGGAGCAACACTTGGATCTTCTCGATCCTTTGCAACACTAGTTCGATCTTCTTGATCCTTTGCAACAACACTTCAATATTTTCTATCCTTTGCTGCATCACTTCAATATATTTTATCCTTTTCCAAAACAATTCCCACAGTAAACATGATCTCTTTGCGGGATGATCAATACCTATCACTTTAGGACATAGGTCTAAGGATGATGCAATCCTCCATCATCCTACTCCCCCTTAATGAGGAGGTTCCATAGTATCATCTAGATGAGTCATATCCAACTGAATGTAGATCTTGTGTACACATGAATGCAGGACCTATCATCTGTAAGGACTCATCATTGAAGCTAGGACCACTCCATGCAATTGTTAGACTATAGCGTCCATGAGGACTTATCATATGATATCCTCAACAATAAAGTTAGGACCATTAGCAAGCGAATTTTAGACTATGGTATCTACAAGTGAAAGTAGGCACACTCTCCATGGGACAGTATTGCCTACAACTACAAATCTCATCTGCACATGAATGCAGGACCTGTCATCCATAAGGACTCATTGTATGGAATCCTCAACCTTAAATATTTTACCACTCCCAAGCGATTGTTATTCTATAGAATCTACAAATGAATGTAAGTACACCTTCCATGTGAGAGTATCGTCTACAGGACCATCCTTAGCTAGTAAGGGCCACTATCAAGAGCAGAGTGTTATTGTCCACGATAACATCCTCAAAAGAGAATACTATTGTCCACAAGTGAGTGTCATACCTTGTCAACATATTCAGGGGCACTTTGCCTCTTTCATACTGGAACATCACTGCCATCCCATCATCAATGAAAACCTCATCATCACTCCACCTTTCTAGGGAGGATCCATATCAATCAACATGTTCCCCCTTTTTTGGAGGAGGGTTCATGGCTTTGACCTATTCTTTCTTCCCGCGCAAAGTCCATATCTTCGACCTGTTTCTCCTTTCTGAAGAAATTCCATAACTTCAACCTATTTCTCCTGTCCATATCTTTGACCTGTTTCTCCTTTTTGATAAGGGTCGATATATTTGACTTGTTTCTCTTTTCTGATAAGGGTCCATATCATCATTGTTCCTCCTTGCGAGGAAAGTATGTATCATCATCATTGTTCCTCCTTATGAGGAAGGATATATATCATCAACATCATTGTTTCTCCTTGTGAGAAAAGTCTTCACCATCAAGATCATTGTTCCTCCTTGCGAGGAAAGCCTTCAACATCAACATAACTATTCCTCCTTGCGAGGAAAGTCTTGAACATCAACATCATTATTCCTCCTTGTGAGGAACGTCTTTACGAACTACACCAATCTTGTCATGGAAGCTTGGTCAACATATAAACAACTTGCTCATCGGTACTCACATACTGGATTTTTATATCTCCCTTTAGTACCATATCCCTTATGTCAAAATATCAGATTTCTATGTGCTTTGATTTATCATGGAACTCAGGATTCTCTGTCACCTTTATACAACTCTGGTTGTCAGATAGAATCACTGTGGAATCCAACTCCATGTCAAATAGTCCTAAAATTAGTTTTCGAAGCCATATTGCTTCACAACTAGCGGAGAAAGATGCTATGTACTCTTCTTTAGTTGTACTGAGAAAAACACTCATTTTTTTCTTACTAAACCATGAGATCATGGTATATCCCAGACAATAACATCCACCGAAGGTTCCCTTTCTATTTGTGACACTTTATTCCCAATATGAATCCTTATATCCATACAATATGTAGTGATGATCTCTTTCTTAGTATAGTCCAAAGTATATCATAACCTATAGGTGCCTCATCACATTCTTTGCAGCTATCAGGTGAACCTATCTAGGTTTAGCTAGATACTGACTCAGGGTGTTCACAACAAAGCATATATCTGGCCTAGTATTCATTAGATACATCAACGACCCAATAATCTCTCTATACTGAGTCACATCCACTAACACTAATGATTTATCAGATAAAAATTTCATATTGGTATCCATGGGTGTGGCCATGGATTTACAATCCAACATATCAAATCTTCTTAATATTTCCACAGCATACTTTTCAAATCAACATTGCTTCACTACAGGATTAACATGTTGTAATGTACTCTACCTCTTGGTGAGATCATACCTAATCCCAAACATCCTAAGTTGATTTTTCTGGCCTCAATACTTCTTCTTTGTATATACAATGAGTTCATCATGTTAGGTCATTGACATATCCCAGTACTCTACATTCAGCCTTGAAGTTTGGAACCCACTTTACTCTTGGTAAATTCTTAGTCAATCAGGAAGTTGTCCATCCTATTATACCATGTTGAACTCAGATATTTTCTCCAATCACTCCCCCTGAAATGGGGCTTCGTTTTCCCTATGCATTTTGTACTCTATGTATCGAAACATTATGTACTGGATTGACAGGTCACATCGCCTACTACTGATCTTCTATGTATCCATCTTGGGTTACTTGAACTTTGTTGAAAACTTCCTCCTGCACCCATCTGTGAGCTTGCTGTATTCTATAGGTCTCCATATTCAACCTTGTAGAAAAGGTTAAGATATTCATCACTCTAGGTGATATTCAAGATCCATATGTAACTGGATGTGTTGACCTAGTACAAATTATTTTCTACACATGTGGTTCTTTGCTCGATATATTCTTCTGCTTCACTCGAGAAGTGTGTCTGGTCAATGGAGCATTTCGTGTCATAATCTACTCCCTCTTTATGAGACAAACCTTTCTTTGTATACTTGATATTGTAGATCCACACGGAAGACAGTATAGACTCCCCTTCAAGTGTCAAAACCATATCCTATACATCATTCCCCATGATCAAGTGGTACTATTTGATCATAACTTCTTCCATAGTTGGAAGGGTCTGCATAAATGATGTCACTTAGTTGTGCCACATAACTAGAATGTATCTAAGCCCTCTTACTTTAGTTGGAACTCCTTTCATACTTTTATTCATCTTGAGTTATCTCTCGTGTCCAAGGTGGTCTTCATCTATCGAGGTGGATCTATCGCTCTCTTATATTCTTCTGAAGCTCTTTCTTTTGTCACGGTGTCTCTGACCCTGGGAGCTTCAGGTTCATATTTATGGTTGTTTATTGGAGTGAATCTTGAACTTTCATCACTTGTTCTTCGGAACAATTATTGTCCTCCTTTTCTTGTAGGCGGTTGTACATGACCTTTCCTACAAGTCACATACACAAGTTGCATGGTTAGAAACATTTCATAAGTTATATGCATAATGACAAAATATTATGCATAATGATATAATCATGCAACTATTTTAGCCAATTCAACATTCATCCATACATGGAATATTTACATATGCCTTCCATATCTACCATAACATCATTGAGATTGTCCACTAATCCCAATATGCCAGCAAAGAAGTGTCATTCTAGATATGTAGTAATGGAGTGTTGTATAGCACCATGGGCTACTTACCCATAAAATTCATATTAGTAGTGTATTGTCATTAATGCAACCATTATATAATGCATAATACATTTCCTTGAACAAAAATAAATAATGAAAATTTGAATCCTTATCTTTTATTTGTTTGGTAGACTCCTTGATCCTTATGTCCTTGATCCTTCTATTGATTCTGGGAACCTGTGTACTGGTTCTGAGTGTCACTAATTTTATTCTTTCTTATCCAAATCTTGAAATGGATGATATTTTCCTTCACCAGTAGAATTCACATTCCTCATCACTTGAGGAATATTCAGCGATGTGAGCATGATGTCTTTATTTGACTTCTTCAAGTTGCTCTCTTATTTGAGAAACCCTTGTGAAGTGGAACTGCATGGTCTCTAAGTTCGGTATCTTCACATTCTTTAGTTGGTTCCTCAATGCCATATTTTTGTTGATATTCTTTCCTTCATACCAAACATATCCTTGGGATTCTACAAGGATGATGCATGTGAGATCCAATAGATGCAGAAATATTCCTCGTGGCGTTGACTAAATCCTTCTTATACTTTGTCTTCATCTCCCTTTGGATCTACAACTTCTTCATTGTTATAACTCTCTAGGTCATGCTTCCTTAGATATGAGAAGCACTCTATACTTCCATGATTAGAGCTTCTCGGCTTCTTCAAGCTTTTTTTAAACATTGGTATTTTTTTCAACATGATGAAAATGAGAACCTCAAATGGAAATAGAGGATAGAACTTACCAATGAGATTTCTTCAAATTGACGCTAGCTTGAAATATTTTCTGGAATACCGCTTCTAGTGGACCTAGGGTTTGATAGAAAAACCCTAATTTTTCAAATTACATATCTTTTAGATGTTATTGGATAGAAATATTCTCCTCCTTAAGGCAAGCTGGGAAGCATACTCATTTTCCCAAAACTGTGAACAGAACTGCAAAATATCTAATGTCGTAATTTTCTTCAATTTCTTCTGTAGAATTTCCTGATCTTGTTTATGTTGTATCTCTGAAATTCCTACTTGTCTAGTTTTGAAAATTTGTACTTAGGTATATTGTTCTTTCTGATTTCCAACGTTATAGGTTAGAGAAGTGTTATAGCTGATTTTACCACACATGGTGAATCACATTTTTATGGCATTCCATGTCCCTCTGCATACTCCTTAGAACCCATACACCATTTTTGTTCCTTTGATGTTTCCACGATCATCCCTAAAACATGCAAAATTTTCCACACAAGACTTTTAAATCCTTTATCATGTATATACGTGGGTTTGAACCCTAAAACCACGTACATCAGGATGTGTGCAAAAGGCCAAATTATTTTGGAGTTTTCCTTGATGTGGATCTGAATCACTTGTCTCCTCGCCTTCCCTATGCCTTGATATTGCTCAGACTCGACCTTTCATTACCCCATTGAAGAGCTGTATAAGGAACCCTTTGGATACATTGAAGGCAGGAGGAATTGAGAGTAAGAGAACTATAGTCCATTGTTGCTGGAACTTGTGCTTCAGTCTGCATCCCTTTGTCCCTTGGAGCACTTTTGTGTTCTTCCCAAACTTTCCCTTTGCTTGTGAGCTTGCTATCAAGAGATGGACGATTGAAGTGGTGGAGGCCCAAGTGGGGGGCTTAGTTTCTCTGATTCACAGACGTGCCGACAGAGGTTGTATTCATTGTAATCTCTGATTTTATATTAATAGAAATATCTTTTCTTGTCCAATAATGTGTATTTGAATGAATATTTGATCCATGGATGATTTCAAATGCTTATATGTTATTGATTATACATGCTAGAGTAGGTCTAACATGATTATATATAGCATTCTTGTCTTGTTTATTGAATGTTAAGTAAGCAATTTATCAATTCAAGCTAGAGTTGGAAAGCTCAACGGGGATCTACATCAACCGTCCGGAATAAGGTACGAATCAAGATCCTTTAGTGTTAGATATTTGGTTTCTCTTGCATATAGGAAAGGATTGATTTCTGGAGTCAAGCTGTCTGTTGTGGTACCCCAAGCCATAGGAATTTCTCTCCGTAATAGAATTGCCGACTCGGCTGGGGATGTTCCTTGTTTTTCTTTGGGGTTTGGGGGCACAATGTGCTTGATATTCTTGACTTGCTCTTTGTTTCTCCTTGTTTCTGTGTTGCATTTTATAGTATGTTCATCCATTGACACTCCCCTTTATTGGTTTTACCCTTGGCCTTCTTTTTACCACTATATTCTCTGTATATAGAGGTTTTTGGCTAAAATTCACATACATAAGTGGAGTTTTGGCCAAAAGTCGCGTATACACGCAGGTTTTTGGCCAAAATCCATGTATACCTGCAAATTTTTGGCCAAAAGTCACGTATATAGGTAGTTGTTCTTTAAACAGTCACATACATCCTCCTTTTTGGTGAGTTTGATGTTGTGGGAAGTTGTTGGGTGGGTTGTGAGTGTGGTTGAGTCTTCCTTGGATCTGATGTTTTTTATTGGATGCTTCTTTTATGACCAGAGACCGCTTTTCAATTGCTTTTTTTTTTAAAGTAGTTTTAGTCATTTATCCTTTTTGTTTTTCCATTAATGCATTACTATTTTTTGTCTTGGTGTGTTGCTGGGCTTGTGTTTTATACTTGCTGCAAAGACTGAGAGTTGTAGATGACTTTTATTGCATTTTTCATTCTTTTATATTGAAAAATACAAGGTAGTTGCATTTTTTGCATATGGATTTGAGGAGGTACTTGCATTGGATTGCTTGGATGAGATTTTTATTTAGGATTTCATATAGGAAAGATTGCATTGGCATTCGGAAAGGAATATTTATTTATGCATATTATGTAGTGGCATACCCTATTTTTCATTTGAAAAATATTTCACTTAGCATTGTTTGTTATGGTGTGCATATTTACTTCACTGATGAGTCATAACTTCATTAGTTGCACGATCATTTCCCTTTGAGTAATTATCTCCAAATAAAATCAACGCTTAATTAAAATGGATTACACTATTTTCTTTGATAGGGTACACCAACAAGATTAGGTTTTAGGGTCTTGGAATAGTTCATCGTGAGTAAATTCTCCAATACCACTAAACAACAACATGTATGTGTCTATCCAGGTGAGAGTGTGAAATTCCTTGGTATAATTAGTGTTTCGCATGATCCTCCTATTACAAGGGAGTTAAGCATGAGGCAGTGTGAGTGGTTATTGATTGGGATGACCGCTAGTCATAACTGAGTAGCACCAAAGATATTTCGAGGATTGTATTCGTATCTAGGGCCTCTTTCGAGAATTTCAGGCTTTGCTACCCTACCCATACGGTCAATCCCGCCTATGATTGTCCACCTGAGCATTGATTATATTGAGGTGACCTTAGTGGCCTTACCTAGGTTATCGAGGGAGTACTTTGTAGGGGTTATTCTATAGGTTTCTCAGCTAGGTTGGGGTCAGAAAACACAGTCGCTTTATGCATTGAAGCTTAGGGCCACTATAATTGGTTACGTACCTCTGCTTGTAGTGTATGGGAGTTTCGAGCCTCTCCTAGGCGAGACATACCTGCTGCATTCGGGAGCTCACATATCCTCCCCTTGGTTTGCTTGTATTTTGGCTGTATATTTTCTTAGGAGTGTGCTCTTTGTGTGCTAGTTTTCCTTTGGGATCATGATTACTTGAGTATATTTATGCTCTCTTGAGTTTGGGTCCTTTTATTTTCGGCATGCCTCGTATCCTATCACCCGTCCTTGGTCCTAGTACGGACCCTGGTGTTAGACTGGGGAGCATCACAGCCCCTTACCGTGCTCATAGATTTGGGAATGGTAATATTCCATCCTCTACTCCATTTGTGGAGGATTTTTATTCCCTTCACTCAGTTTTTACACCAGTGGTCACCCTCACAGGGGTGGTAGTGGATACGTGAACATTGGATCTATACCTTACTTTCCTTTTTATGTCCCATCATTCATCGCGATGTTTCCTTTGGGTGCAGTTGTCATGATCATTCCTCCCTATATCATATAGTTTGGATTATTTATTGACTATTCGGGTTGTTTTGGAATAATATGGTTGTCATGTAGGGTCCATTTTTTGTACACTCTCTCTGAGGTTTCAACCTGTTTGTTCCTATCACAAGTATTATGTCTAAACTGGCATATAGGTTATGATATCACATCCACTTGCACTTATGCATTGCCTTATGACTGTTCAATCTTAACCTTAGGTACGAATCCATTCCATGGTATCACGGAACCTTCATGTTGTTGTTAGAAGTGGTACTATGTGAATGGTAGAGCTTTCCTATACATGGGTGTCCTAGTTAGATCCCTTTTGCATTTGGTACCCATGATGTGAGTTCTCTCTTAGGTTTGGGAGCCCATTATATAGTATCACCATGACATTTCGCAAGAGCCTCATACTCCTCTTGATCTTTTACTAGTCTGTTTCTCCAGGACTCCCTTATGTCAAGTTGTAATTGCATTATCATGAGCCTTTCCTACCTCATTGCACCTTATGCCAACTTCCCTGACTTTGAGTATCATCCATATAGCTCGAGCTTGTCTCATGTCTAGCCATGCAGAACCATTTTATATATCCTTTGCAGCTTGATTCCCCATTTTTACCAGGAGGGAAATTTCCCCCGAGTTTCCTTATCCTACACGTGTCCTTGCATTGAGCATAGGTATGTTTCGCTGCTTGGAACTAGTTTGTTTGTCCCTTGACACTCGTCTCCTCCTAGTATGTAACTTTAAAGCAATTTTATTCTTTTTAAAGCTTTTCAAATATTTGAAAAAGTCCAAAAAAATTAAAAAACCAAAAAGTCGGACAAGAAAATATGTTATCTTTGGCAGCAGTCAAGTTATGTCACCTTCGAACAAAGCACTATATATCACATCCATTGGTTGGGTTAATAGTCTGACTTTAGGAGTTGTACTCATTATCTGAGTTTATCTCCATCGACTGGTTAAGCTTCCAGTTCCTATGGAGCCTATCTCGATGCCTCCTATGTTGCAGAGATGTCCCTATTTTTCATATCGAGTATATGCTGCCTAGATTTAGTCACCATTCACCTTTATGCTCTTGTTCGAAGGAAATTGAAACCTAATTTGTCCATTCCTCAGTTATCTTGACTTTTCATGTCATCCATTACTGGTGCAGTTACTAGTTTGTGCACCTTATGATCGAGTCCTTCCACATTATACAACTTTGTTGAGTACCTCATGTTGGATGATGGGGGGTGCCTTAATTCCCTTATTCTAGCGGGTTTCATCCCATTGACTTCAGATCATTTATTCTGGGATAGGAATCTAGAGTCATGTTTGAGTGCCTTGAGACTTGTAGTCATCAGTGGTAGGTTCTCTTGCCATCGACAGTTTTTTGGGAATACATAAATGTCCCCTGATCAATGGATTCTCTCAAGTGTTTGACCTCAACACATTTATTTGCACTTGTTAGTTTGCACTCTAGTACCTTGATTCCCATTTTAATTATCGATGGGTGATATTGTGTCTGTTAACAATATACATCAATGACCGATAATCAGACGATGGACTACTATGTTCGACCTCGACACCTCTATTCACATAGTAGGACATGTACTCATAGCAATTTGCGTAGAAGACCTTCTAGATTGGTGGCATCTCTTATATGCTGCATCCTTTATCGTGCCAATGTTCATGAGATTTCAGCTCTCGTGACTTGATTCCAGTGTATGTCAGACATTTCCATCCATTATGGGGATCTTGGTCCATTATATATCTTCAGTATTTATGGAGATCATGATCCTTTCTATATGTTCATCATGGAGATTCTGATCTATTTATATTGTATGTGGCGATGACCACATATGTCATAGTGTGTCATGCCTATTCATGGCCATTATACTCTTATGTATCCGAGATTGCTATATGTATTTGTAGTTATGTGTAGAGTTGTATCATTGTATAGTGCTAATTGTATGGCTGGTTCTTCCACTGGGTTCTTCATCACTTCATTTCTAGGATGGACTTATAATTTATTTCACCCATCGTATGACCCCTCTAACCTCACACGTTAGGGGGCATCTATTATAGTTGATTTTACCACACATGGTGAATCACATTTTTATGGACTTCCCTGTCCCTCTACAGACTCTTTAGACCACATGGACCATTTTTGCTCCTTTGATGTTTCCAAGATCATCCCTAAAAACATGTAAAAATTGCCATATACAACTTTTAAGCCCTTTCTTGTGTATATATGTAGGTTTAACCCCTAAAACCGTGTACATCGGGATGTGTGCAAAAGGACAAATTCTTTTGGAATTTTCATTGATGTGGATCCAACTCACTTGTCTCCTGGCCTTCCCTATTCCTTGATATCACTCAAATTCAAACTTTCATTACCCCATTGAAGAGATATATAAGGAACCCTTTGGATACATTGAAGGTAGGAGGAATTGAGAGCAAGAGAACTATAGTCCATTATTTCCGGAACTTGTGCTTGAGTCTGCATCCCTTTGTCCCTTGGAGCACTTTTGTGTTCTTCCAAATCTTGCCCTTTGCTTGTGATCTTGCTATCGAGAGATGGAGGATTGAAGTGGTGGAGGCCCAAGTGGGGGACTCAGTTTCTCCAATTCGCAGACGTGCCGACAGAGGTTGTATTCATTGTAATATTTGATTTTATATTAATAGAAATATCTTTTCCTATCCAAAAATGTGTATGTGAATGAATGTTTGATCCATGGATGATTTAAAATGCTTATATGTTATTTATTATACATGCTAGAGTAGGTCTAACATGATTATATATAGCATGCTTGTCTTGTTTATTGAATGTCGAGGAAGCAATTTATCAATTCAAGCTAGAATTGGAAAGATCAACGAGGATCTACATCAACCGTCTGGAATAAGGTACGAATAAAGATCCTTTAGTGTTAGATATTTGGTTTCTCTTGCACATAGAAAGGGATTGATTTCTAGAGTCAAACTATCTGTTGTGGTACCCCAAGCCATAGGAATTTCTCTCCGTAACAAGAAGAATTGGTTTCACCAAGTGGGAATTATGCGACGTTTACCATGGTGACTTATTTCAGGGATTTTCATGATAACAAACTTGCACGGACATACATGTGTTTCTGTTTCACCTTCTGGGTTTGAAAATTTTAAAAAAGAAACTAAAGTGTGTTCCCTATCTTCAACATCTTGCGAAGTTTAATTTGGACCTTCCTAGCCTAAGGTATAGCAATTCTCCCTAGATCACTTATTTAAGGATGAATTCTGGGAGAGGATGGAACCTTGATTTGGAGGAATCATATATACTAGATTATACTGAATATTAGGCAGAAACTTTTACACATGGTACATAAATACTTCATATTTGGCCTATAAATGTTTCAGCTCCTGATCCTTTTTCAATATTGAGTTGTAGTGAAAGTCCCAACATGACTAGTTTTTGTCTTCTAGGGTTTTCAAGCATTAAACCCTAATCTTCAATAGTTGTAGTTGTAGCAGTGTTTTGGCTGCAAAAAGACTTCTTTCAGGGTATCTCTTATACCATGTAAAGTTTGTAATGGTTATACAAGATATCATAACATTTAGCATTATAACATCATAACCATATGCAAGGATCATTGGAAGATATACAAGTACAACCACACAAAAGAACATAAAGATTTATCCTGGGAAACCATGATGGGGAAGAAAACCCAACAAAACTTCATGTGTATAAGATGTATCAAAAGTACAAGACAAGACCCCAGACAGACGTTCCTTCTCCCATCAGATATATCTCTGTCTCTCTCCTATGCACTATACACAAGTGAGTGTGTGTGTTCAAATGAGGAACACAACTCATCTATTTATACTCTTTCTCTTACTTGACTTTTAACCTAACAAGTCGGCCCCATGTAATTGACTGGGTCGAATTAACCTAGGAAGACTGAAAACAATATTATATTATATTCATTAGGTTACTATTGAACCAGCTTACAATGGAGTCTTTACCTCACGACTCTATGATGACCAAATACAATAATAACATCCTGATGGAGGAATAATACATCTCCCTTGGGGTACATCAGCAAAATACATTTAGAATATCCTTTGAAGTTACAATATTTCAACAAGGAAGGGGGGTGTTAGGATTTTGGGAGGGGGGCGGTTATATTAAAGTGGGGATGTCTAGGTGTTGTATAGGGGATGTAGTGGGTGGTCTGGGGGGTAAGGATAATATGTGATAATAATGCGCATGGGTTTTTGTTCATAAGAACATGCACCTATTTGTATTGAAACAAATGCGAACATGTTTTTATTGACATAAACACACATGCGTATTATATTTTTATCATTTAAGCTAGCATTAACTTAGGATCTTAACTAAGAGAATAACAAGCATAGCAATCAAACACATAAGACAATGAACACACAGATTCTCCTCGGGGAAAACCATAAAGGATAAAACTTCACAACTTCCTCAGAGATAGAATCAACACCAAATAGAAAAGCCCCAAAAACAGTAAGATGATATCCCAACAGCAGTAGCCTCTTTCTTTATAGCCCCAGCAACTTCTTCTTCCTCAGCTATGCGCTACAACTGAGTGTGAGTGTATGATAAATAGAGAGGCTCGCTCTCTATTTATACTAATTCTTGAATTGACAATGACTCACTAGGGCTGACTTCTCTAGGAGATTCTAATAACCCTAGTGCCCTGGAACTATGGGGACTTTAACCCTTGAACAATAGGAGGGTTACCCACAATGACTTGACATGACTTGTTTACATTATAGAACCTCCCGATAGGAACATCGTGGCATGACATGAATCAAATAAATTATAGACACTTCTCGGAATAAACATCGGGGTACAAGACATAAGATATACAAATGAATACATTTAGAAGTTACAAATACATCAACACTCCCTCTTAACTAGGAAGGTATTCTTTCGACACAATTTTTAGCACTGGTCTTCTTCTCTGTATCAACTGGATCATCTCATCGTCTTCATATTCAAGTCTTCTTCATCTTCAAGTCATCTTCATCTTCAAGTATTCTTCTAAGTCATCTTCTTCTTCAAGTCTTCTTCATCACGGGATCTGGATCATCACGACTATTGGATCATCACTGCTGGATTATCATCACTGTATCATCATCAAGTCTGGATCATCACTTGATCTAGATCATCATAAAGTCTGTATCATCATCACACTAGATCATCACTTGATCTAGATCATCATCATTGGTGCTATCTCTCAATTCTTCTTGTCACGGGAAGTTCTACAGAACCAGCCCTTTTTCATGTTGGTTGTAGGCCTACCCTTCATGTAGGCATTCAACACTTATATCTAACCCTAAGTTAGAATGGCCTGCCCGACTCTTACATTTGACCTCATCTTGTCAAAAAGGCATGCCAACCACTCACATCTAACCTCATCTTGTTAGAAATGCCGAGCACTCACATCTGACCATGTGTAAACACATCGCACCAGAATGGCTCAGCACTTACATATGACCTCATCTTACCGGAAAGGCTCTACACTTACATCCAACCTCATCTTGTCAGAAAGGCTCTGCACTTACATCCGACCTCATCTTGTCAGAAAGGCTCTGCACTTACATTCGACCATGTTTGAAAACATCCATCGAAAGAGCTCTTAGTCTCAGACTGAGGATTCCTGGTAACTGACCAGGTGCCTCCATTCTCCCAGAGAATGGCATCAGACCTTATATCTGATCAAGTGGGAACACATCCCTCAATCAAATTAGAATGACCATGCACTCACATCTGATCATGTAAGACTACATTCCACAGTCATATCAGAATGTCCCTCAGTCCCAGACTAAGTATTCCTGGTAACTGACCAGGTTCCTCCATTCCAAGAATAGCATTTAGCACTTATATCTGATCATGTAGGAACCAATCCTGTAGTCATATCAGAATGGCTCAGCACTCACATTTGACATGGAAGGAACCAAATCCTCTCACCATGATAGAATGGCTCAGCCCTTACATCTGACCATAGAAGGAACCTAATCCTCTCACCATGTCAGAATGGCTCTAGGTCTCATCATTTCCCTTTGGAAGGAACCTTGATCTAGAGAACACCAAGCTTCTCCCTGAAGTACTCAAACTTCACTCGAGCCAATGGATTTCTCAACACATCAGCTATATGTTCCTCTGTCGCAACATACTGGAGCTTCACTGCTCCTCTCTACACCATATCCATGATATAGTGATACTTGATCGATATGCTTTGACTTGTCATGGAACATTGGGTTCTCTGACAACTTCACACAACTCTAGTTGTCGCAATATATACAAGTAGCATCAAATTGGCGATCAAATAAATCATACAGTAGCTTTCTCAACCACACTGCCTCACAACTAGTTGAACAAGTTGTGACATATTATGCTTCAGTTGTACTCAGTGCCACATAGGACTGCTTCCTGCTAAACCAAGAGATCACACTTGATGCCATGCTGAAGCAGCATCCTGAAGTGCTCCTCCTATTGATGGCACTGCCTATCCAATCTAAATCAACATAACCCACCAGGTTAATCTTATGATTTTCCTTGTACTTGAGCCCATAATCAACTGTACCCTTTAGGAACCTCAAAATATGCTTTGCATCAATCAAGTGAACATGTCTCAAATCTGTCAGGAAATGGATCAAGGTTTTCACAGCAAAGAAAATATCTGGTCTCGTGTTCATCAGGTACATCAAGGACCCAATCATCTGACGATACAGCATAGCATCAACCGCTTCTAATGAAGCATCACTCAATAGCTTCAGGTTCGATGCCATAGGTGTGGTTATGGCCTTCCAGTCCATCATCTTGAATCTCTACTGCATACTTCCCTTTTCCAAGGAAGATTCTATCCGTATTCTTCCACACCTCCATGCCTAAGAAATAGTGCATCATACCTAAATCTTTCATTTCAAACTCGGTAGCAAGTTTCCTCTTTGTATTAGAAATCAACCCATCCATTCCTGTTACAAAAAAATCATCCACATACAGTAGGAGTATCACTGGATTTCCATCTTCAACCTTGTAGTGAAGGTTGGAATCTTCTTTACTCTTGGTAAAGCCCAAACTGGATAGAAAGCAATCAATTCTTCCGTACCATGTCTTGGGTGCCTGTTTCGAACCGCACATGGCTTTCTTCAATCTAAACACATGAGACTCCCTGTCATGTGTCTCAAAATCGAGTGGCTGCTCCACATACACTTCCTCTTCTACTACACCATTCAAGAAAGCAGTCTTGACATCCATTTGGTGTATCTTCCATTTCATCATTGCTGCCAGAGTAAGTACTAATCTGATGGAAGTGTATCTGGCTACAGTTGCAAAATTTTCTTCATAATATATTCCTTCTTTTTGGGAGAAACCACTAGCCATGAATCTTGCTTTATATTTCTCTATGCTTCCATCTGTAGCATGCTTGATCTTGTAGATCCATTTTGAAGTTACAATGGACTTCCCTTCTGGTCTTGGGACAACATACCAAACATCATTATTCATGATTGATTGATACTCTTCAATCATGGCCTCCTTCCATTCTTTCCTTTCTACCGCTTATTCATAGTTGGAAGGTTCTTTATCAATAATGTCACATAGCAAGGCTACATAACTAGAGCAGGACCTAGTTCTCTTTCTTCCTCTGTGTGTTTCTTTTGAAGCTCCGTATCTTTCTCCACCTTAGCTAATTTCACGTATCCGAGCAAGTTTCATCTTATGAGGATTCTTCTCCTCATGTGGATCTACAGGTTCTTGAGTTTCTTCTAATTCTCGATATTCTTCTTGAATTTCTTTGTTCATGGTTGTATCATGAATTCTGGGTGCTCTTGTTTCTTCAGGTTCTTTATCCGGTCTCTTCTTGGATTTGATGTAGGCTGAATCTTCGTCAAAAGTTACATCTCTGCTAATGCCAATCTTCTTGAATCCTAGGAAGTATATTCTATCAGACTTCGAGCTTTCAGAGTATCCCACAAATATACCCTTCTTTTCTAAAGGATCTAACTTTGTCCTCTTTTCTTTCAGAATGTGTATGTATATAGGACAGCCAGATATTCTGAGATGGCCGAATTCTGGTTTCTTGCCAGAGAAGACTTCTTCAGGTGTCTTGTTGTCGAGTACTCTATGTGGAGTATGGTTCTGTACATACACCACTGTTCTGGCAGCTTTTTCCCATAGATGCATGGGAAGATCTTGATCTTGAATAATGGCCCTTGCTGCTTCCATGATCATTCTATTCCGTCTTTCTACAATCCCATTCTGTTGTGGATTATATGGAGTGGATAACTCCCTCTTAATCCACGAGTCTTTGCATAGCTCTTTGAATTCATTTGATGTGAATTCTTCGTCATTATCTGATCGAAAGGTCTTGATCTTATTTTTAGTGTGTTTCTCGATCAAGGCTTTGAATTTCTTGAACTTACTAATTACTTCATCTTTGTTCTTCATAAAGTATATCCATGCATTTCTAGAAAAATCATCAATAAAAGAAACATAGTATACATACCCGCTTAGTGAACTGGATGACATTGGACCGCATACATCGGAGTGAATGATTTCCAAGATTCCTTTTGCCTTGCTCTCGCTACTTGGAAATGTATTCTTTGTGTTATTCCCTTTCACACATCCTTTGTATACACCTTCATGTTTTGTCTGCATTTCTGGGAGACCTTCAACAGATTTACTTGCAAGTGGTAGTGCTATGTAATGCACATGTGCAATCCTTCTATGCCAAAGCTCATTTAGTTCTACTGAGTCATGAACCAAAGCTTGTTCTGGTTGTCTATTTAATTTGTATAGTCCTATTTCTTGTTCCCCAATCACTACTGCATCATCGAAGGACTTTCCCTTTGGCCACATGAGGACTGGGCCATCTAAAATGCAACCCTCATTCCTTTTGCATCCACTGCAGATATGGAGAGGATTTTCTTCTTTAGTCCAAGTAGAAACAACACATCTTTCATCTTGATAGACTTTCCAGAGTCTAGCTTGTATGAGGATTCACCACTACCTTTTATTGGATACTAGTAGTCATCTCCGAGTTTCACCTTGTGAGGTGATTCATGTTCATATAATTTCACAAATGATTCCTTGAATCCTGTCATATGTTTGGAAGCACCACTATCTATAAGCCAATCATTGTTTCCATGTGTGACAGTTCCCATGAGAGAGTGGAAATCAGAACATATTCTTCATCACTTGAATAATCATCACTGTCTTGTTTGTTTCTCTTTGTGGAAGGTTCGTCATCCTCTATGGCATGAGCATGATGTATTCTCTTGTTTCCCTTCTTCTTATGAGAGCTAATTTTGTTTCTAGGACAATCTCTAGAAAAGTGTCATCTTTCATCACATGTATAGCAAATGAACTTAGATTTATCTCTAGGCCTTCTAAAGTTATTCCTTTGATGAGAGTACTTACCTTTGTGGTGGCTAGATCTGGTTTTCTTGAATTGTACTGTGAGAGTTTGATCTTCACTTCCCATCTTTTCTTCTTGAGCTGCTATCTGAGCTTCTTCTTGAGAGCATTCTTCCCATAGTCTGCTGAACTTGACTAACTTCTTTTTGGCATAGATCCCTTGAATGAAAGAGTCCCATGTCATAGGGAGACCATTCAAGGTGGTCATTACAATCTCTACATTCTCCACTTCTTCATCTATTGCTTCAAGTTTTTCTTTGATCTGGGAGATCCTTGTGAAGTATGACGGTATGGTCTCCGCATTCTGGATCTTCACATTCTTCAATTGGTTCCTCAAGGTCATCTTCCGGCTTATGTTCTTTCCTTCAAACAATTTGGTTAGGGCATCAAACATAGCTTTAGGGAGGAAACCTATGGTATGAGGTCATCCTTGATTGAATCAATAATAATCCTCTTATCCATAACCAACTTCTTCTTGTGTAAGGCCTTAGCCTCATCTCCCTCTGGAACTGGAATCTCCTCATTGATGTAGGAGTCCAACTCATTTTCTTCTAGGACCAGGGAGATCTTATACTTCCAGGATCGGAAGTTATCAGCTCCCTCAAGCTTTTCATCAATCTTGGTATGATGAGACATCTTAACTGAGAACCTCAAATGGAAATACAAAAAATTTAAATATTACTAGGTCAAGATGTCACATCTGAATCTGGAGTTGAATTTCTGCAGTGCTGGTTCAGTAGCAGATTAGGGTTTGAATTTCCTAGAGTTTTGTCCAACAAAATGCTTTGATCTTGATCTCTAAACTTCGATTTTGAGGAGGAGATCAATCTAGGCCTCGGCTTACTAAAAAATTCCACTTCTGTGGAAATCCCTAATTTCCGGCACTAGTGTCGGGTCAAAAACTAAAAATTCTTAGAATCAAATTCTGCTTCGACAGAAAGATGAGCCCTGGGGAGGAGAGTCAATCCAACCTTCTTTTGCTGAAAATATATGGAGAGAGATCAAAAAATTAGGAAGCCCTAGTTTCTGCAGCTGCATAGTGTCTTCTTCTCAGGTTAGCTCTAATACCATGTTATATTTTTATCATTTAAGCTAGCATTAACTTAGGATCTTAACTGAGAGAATAATAAGCACATCAATCAAACACATAAGACAATGAACACAAATATTTTCGTTGAGGAAACCATAAAGGAGAAAGCCCCACAACTTCCTCAGAGATAGAATCAACACCAAATAGCAAAGCCCCAAAAATAGTAAGATGACATCCCAACAATAGTAGCCTCTTTCTTTCTAGCCCCAACAACTTCTTCTTCCTCAGCTATGCGCTACAATTGAGTGTAAGTGAGTGTATGATAAATATAGAGGCTCACTCTCTATTTATACTAATTCTCGACTTGACAATGACTACTAGGGCTGAATAACTCTTCCATTTCTCAATAATTTTGAAAACAAATTGTATGGTGCACTAAAGAACACTGAAGCCTACATGCTATAAAAAAATCCAAATAATTGCAGTAAGACATTCAAATGTTGCACCCACAATTGACATATTGTTTTTGAGGTTTGATCACTTCAATATATATATATATATATATATATATATATCTTGGAAAAATAGACGTGCACTAGTACTATCTATTCTCTATATGTCTACCTATTTTTGTAAGTTGATTCCATCATTTAGACACTCAAAGATTGCAACAACCAAACATATCCCTTATAGTTTGTCCAAAAAATAAAAAGTTACCATTAAAAAAGATATGATTTTAGATAGTTAAGAACATTTTCAATTAAAAAAAATTATATATTTGGAAACGTCATTCAATTTCCTACATTTCATTTTTTTTACTCATCGCAAGATTCATTGTGTAAATGTCTCAAAATATCTATGTAAGTTGATGGATTCTTTGTTTTTTCAGTTTTCTATTGAATCTAACGTGTTAAAAGAGACCCCCATTAGCTTGCACACACCCTTATAATTATTTATGCTTCAGCCATAACAATACTTGATTCATTCAGTGGAATTGTTATCTCCATGGTGCACCTGGGAACCCAAATCAAAGAACCCAATAAGATTGTCAAACTAAAACCGACAAAACAATCACCATAACACCAAGTGGCCACAAGAAAATTGGTGAAGCAATTACCACACCATTGATGCTTATTCTGCAAAAAAAACTACCAGAATTTAAAACAACAAATTAGATGATAGTGTAGTTGGTAGCCTCATACACAATACAGTTATGTCGAGGCTTACATCCCAAATTACTTACGGTGTGATTTGATCATCATCCCTTAAAAGTCCATTGTTTTGTTTGTTGTTAATGAAACAAAAAAAACTAATCGAAGGATTGGCGAGGGTAATCTATGAAAGTCAAATTTAAACTCTATCAATGTTATAAATGCCAGTTAAAAAAGTCAATTTAATTGTATTAATGCACATACCAATGTTTAGACAAAACCCATTCCAATGGGCATAGGCACATTATGAGGAGTCATGGGTATCCATCCATCTTTTATATCCCAGAATAAAGTATAAGAATGTGCTCATGAATCAATGTTCATTGATCCATTAATTATGTACTGTCATGCGTGCAGATGCATAACAGTAGTTGTCTGAATATGTTGGATGAAAAAATGAGGAGCAGTTCAAGCCTAACCAAAATCCCCCAACTCGTGGAATATGGCAAACTAAATCTTGCTGAAATTTCAATTTCTAGTGTTCAATTAGCAATTTTGGTGATTTTGGGGATTTTGTTTAATCACAATTGTTAAAATTACAAAATTGCTTACTCACAATGACAATTGTTAAAATTACAAAATTTCATTGTTAAAATTACAAAATTGTTGTCCAATTTTTAGTGTTAAAATAACAGTCCAATTTGGATGATTTTGAGGATCTAGTTTAGAACTCACAATCACAATTGTTAAAATTACAAAATTGTTGAATAACAATTTAAAGAAACAATTTTGAAAGATCGTATTAGTTGTCTTGTATCCTACTAAGAATAATGATAGTAAATATCACCTTTATTACCAGAAATGTAACGACTACAATCATTTCCTTGTAAAAACGACATAAAACTAGAACCTAACAGAAATGCCATTTCTATTTGAAATCATTTCTTACTAAATGACCATGTTTCTTATGAGACGACCATCATTTTTACTGGTCGTTTCTATAATTTTAACTTGAAAACATGAAACATAAGAGCTTGGCATGGGTGTTTTTGTCATTGTGTTTTATTTTTAGAATAATACTTAGGTGCTATAATCGCCATTTTTCCTTGGCTTCTTGGACAGTAGGAGCATAAAATCTCCTTAACGATCTCTTGTTTGGGTAGAAGCTATTGAAATTACTTATTAAAATTTTATTGCTTTGTCATATGGTTAAGTTTAATAAATAATAAGGAATTTATCAATTATATTTTGAAAAGCTTTTAATTACATAAGTTTTTAGTATTTTAGTTTTCACTTGTCCTTTAATAACATATTAATGGTACTAGTATCATAATTTTTAAATGCAAAAAGATGTTTTAGAAGATTTAATTAGGGTAATTAGTGGTGGATATAAAAAATAAAATAAGTGCCCAAAAAAATGTTTTCCTTTTTTTATCTCTTTATTTAATTATCTTAATTATTTTTAATTCTTTGTAAGTAAAAGGGGTTTAGTTATATATTGACGTTTGTCAATGTTAAAAAAAAATTATGATCCATTTCTAAATTCAAGTCAAATCTTTATCATTAAACCTATTAAAAGAGTTTATGCAATCTCTAGCTTTTTTTCATCTTCAATATTATTATTTTTTTCTCTCCTAGTTTATTGTAGCTGCTAAAACTGTAGTTTCTGGTATGGTTCTTGTTTCTAGTTCTATCTTATTTATCATTTCTGGTAACATAGGATAGCACTACAATACACATGAAGGTTTAAGCCCTTTTGATGGTAGTTAATATGTATGTCATGGATGGCCATAAGAATCTCCAATTGACTACAAAACAGGGTAGTGTAGGGAAACCATGTTGGAACTATTAATTACTCCACCAGCTGCAACAGATTTTGAAGTGGCAACATTAACTTCTATAATTTTGAAAATCCATCACCACTCGGACTGTGGCCGTCGTAACACTGAAGAGTCACAACACCGCCATACCGCCTCAATGCTTGACAAAACAACAAATTATTAAATCATAAAAAAACATTTTTATATGTTAGCTGAGTGGATCTATTTTCTGAAGAGGCAGCGCATTTTTTCAAACTCTGTCAGGCTATAACAGACAATAAATTATTCACACAGAATCCCATTTTTGTATAAACGAAGGGCCAACTTGTATTTAATGATCGACTTAGCATAATCCTATATATGCGTAGTTTGTAAACCATATTTGATATGTTGAATATGAACAGTAGAGCGTAATAGAAACAGAGTTGAAACTCTGATATTTTCCTGTGTAATTCTGTGTTCTACTATGTTTTTGAAAAAAATCAGTTTTATTTTTTTTATGTCAGGTTGTTGTAGCAGCTCGTGTTTTTAGTGTGAATATTGTTTATTTATTCAGTAGAATGTGTGTGATAAGTTTATGGACACAGGGGTCATCAAATCAGTGAAAAATAGTGAGTTGCAACAGAGTTGTGCATGAGCTGTGAGTGACGTCAGCAGTCACAGCTAGTTGAATTAAGCGTATAAAGTGTTACTGGCTATAACAGCCAGCTCCAACACCTTCTGCTTAGTACTGTTAGCAATAGTAGCCAAGCTGCAACAGTCCTGTAGGTGCTGGGTCATTAGTTTGAGCTATGTCAGTAAAGTTGTACATTGTTGAGAAAAGTTGTACATTGCTGAGAAAGGTCGTACATTGACTATAAGTATTTTTTTGAGTTCTTCATAAAGTTTTTAGTGCTGCTATTGAAAAGAGCAGCACTCCTCTGCCTTCCCCACAGTGGTATCAGAGTGTGGTTAAAGATCTCATTCGTGTATAAGAGCTTGGTTGAGTTTTATTGTTCATTTGTTTTTTAAATTAATTGATATGGCTACTAACAACAGTATCATTGCAGCCACAAATTCTAGTATTGTCTGAAATAAATTATGACACATGGTTTATTAAAATGAGAACCATTCAGCATGCATAGGATCTTTGGGAGTTTGTTACGATTGGCTATCATGAATGAGCTGATCAAGAGGCTGAGCTAGTTCTCACAAATGCTGAACATGTTCTCTTGAAAGAAAATCAGTAGAAAGATAATAAATATCTTAGTCTTATCCAGCAAGGCCTGATTGAATCTATTTTTCCGAAGATATCAAGTGCTGAGTCGTCAAAGAAATCTTGGGACACTCTTGAAACATGCTATCAAGGTGTGACCAAGGTGAAGAATGTTAAGTTGCAGAATTTAAGAAGAGGCTTTGAGAATATGAAGATGAAAGATAGTGAGACTGTTGATAATTTCATGACACAAGTCATGAGTGTTGTAAACCAACTATGGTAGTATGGTGAAGATATTCCAGATCAGCGTGTGATTGAAAAATTGTTGAGATGTTTGCCGAAGAAGTTTGAAGGTGTGGTTGTTCCAATTGAAGAGTTTAAAAATCTCAGTCAAATGCACATTGATGAGCTGACTGGTTCATTGCTTTCTCATGAATCAAGAATGAACAGGTATGATGATACTCCTTCAGAAAATGCTTTTAAATCTCAGTTAAATGTTACTAGAGGTAGAGGCAGAGGAGGACGAAATGCGTGCAGATGCATAACAGTAGTTGACTGAAGATGTTGGACGGAAAAATGAGGAGCCGTTTAAGCCTAACAAAAATCCCCCAACTCGTGGAATATGGCAAACTAAATCTAACTGAAATTTCAATTTCTAGTGTTCAATTAGCAATTTTGGTGATTTTGGGGATTTTGTTTATTCATAATTGTTAAAATTACAAAATTGCTAACTCACAATGACAATTGTTAAAATTACAAAATTGTTGTCCAATTTTTAATGTTAAAATAGCAGTCCAATTTATAGTGTTTAAATGGCCATTTGGATGATTTTGAGGATCTAGTTTAGAACTCACAATCACAATTGTTAAAATTACAAAATTGTTGAATAAAAATTTAAAGAAACAATTTTGAAAGATCGTATTAGTTGTCTTGTATCCTACTAAGAAAAATGATAGTAAATATCACCTTTTTTACTAGAAACATAACAACTACAACCATTTCCTTGTAAAAACAACATAAAAACTAGAACCTGACGGAAATGTCATTTATGTTTGAAATCATTTCTTACTAAATGACCATGTTTCTTATGAGACGACCATCATTTTTACTGGTCGTTTCTGTAATTTTAACTCGAAAACATGAAACTGGAATTTTGACCCAAAAACATGAAACATAAGAGCTTGACATGGGTTTTTTTTGTCATTGTGTTTTATTTTTAGAATAATACTTAGGTGCTATAATTGCCATTTTTCCTTGGCTTCTTGGATAGTAGGAGCATAAAAGCTCCTTAATGATCTCTTGTTTGGGTAGAAGCTCTTGAAATTAATTATTAAAATTTTATTTCTTTTTCATATGGTTAAGTTTAATAAATAATAAGGAATTTATCAATTATATTTTGGAAAGCTTTTAATTACATAAGTTTTTAGTATTTTAGTTTTCACTTACCCTTTAATAACATATTAATGGTACTAGTATCATAATTTTTAAATACAAAAAGATGTTTTAGAAGATTTAATTAGGGTAATTAGTGATGGATATAAAAAATAAAATAAGTGCCCCCCCAAAAAAAGGTTTTCCTTTTTTTATCTCTTTATTTAATTATCTTAATTATTTTTAATTCTTTGTAAGTAAAAGGGGTTTAGTTATATATTGATGCTGGTCAATGTTAAAAAAAAATTATGATCCATTTCTACATTCAAGTCAAATCTTTATCATTAAAGCTATTGAAAGAGTTTATGCAATCTCGAGCTTTTTTCATCTTCAATATTATTATTTTTTTCTCTCCTAGTTTATTGTAGGTGCTAAAATTGTAGTTTCTGGTATGGTTCTTGTTTCTAGTTCTGTCTTATTTCTCATTTCCGGTAACATAGGATAGCACTACAATACACATGAAGGTTTAAGCCCTTTTGATGGTAGTTAATATGTATGTCATGGATGGCCATAAGAATCTCCAATTGACTACAAAACAGGGTAGTGTAGGGAAGCCATGTTGAAATTGTTAATTACACCACCGACTGCAATAGATTTTGAAGTGGCAACATCAAATTCCAGAATTTTGAAAAGCCATCACCACTCAGACTGTGGCTGCCACAACACTGAAAAGTCACACCACCACCACACCGCCTCAATGCCTAACAAAACAACAAATTATTAAATCATAAAAAACCATTTTTATATGTCAACTGAGCAGATCTATTTTCTGAAGAGGCAACACATTTTTTCAAAATCTGTCAGGTTGTAACAGATAATAAATTATTCATAGAGAATCCCATTTTTGTATAAACGAAGGGTCAACTTGTATTTAATGACTGACTTAGCTATGATCTTATATATGCCTAGTTTGTAAACCATATTTGATACGCTAAATATGAACAGCAGAGCGTAATAGAAACAGAGTTGAAACTCTGATACTTTCTTGTGTAATTCTGTGTTTTACTCTATTTTTGAAAAAACTCAGTTTTTTTTTTTTTTTTTATGTCAGGTTGTTGTAGCAGCTCATGTTTTTAATGTGAATAATGTTTATTTATTCAGTAGAATGTGTGTGATAAGTTTATGGACACAGGGGTCATCAAATCAGTGAAAAATAGTGAGCTGCAACATAGTTGTGCGTGAGTTGTGAGTGACGTCAGCAATCGTAGCTAGTTGAATTAAGCATATAAAGTGTTGCTGGCTGTAAGAGCCAGCTCCAACACCTTTTGCTTAGTATTGTTAGCAGTAGTAGCTGAGCTGCAACAGTCCTGTAGGTGCTGGGTCATTAGTTTGATCTCTATCAGTAAAGTTGTACATTGTTGAGAAAAGTTGTACATTGTTGAGAAATGTTGTACATTGACTGTAAGTGGTTTTTTGAGCTGTTCGTGAAGTTTTTAGTGCTGATGTTGAAAAGAGAGGCACTCCCCTACCTTCCCCACAGTGGTATTAGAGCGTGGTTAAAGATCTCTTTCATGTATAAGAGCTTGGTTGAGTTTTATTGTTCATTTGTTTTTGAAATTAATTGATATGGCTACTAACAACAATGTAGTGCAACCACAAATTCTAGTATTGTCTGAAAGAAATTATGACACATGGTTTATTAAAATGAGAACCATCCTGCGTGCACATGATCTTTGGGAGTTTGTTATGATTGGCTATCCTAAACGAGCTGATCAAGAGGCTGAGTTGGCTCTCACAAATGCTGAACATGTTTTGTTGAAGGAAAATCAGTAGAAAGATAATAAAGCTCTTGGTCTTATCCCGCAAGGCTTGAGTGAATCTAGTTTTTCAAAGATATCAAGTGTTGTGTCGTTAAATAAATCTTGAGACACTCTTGAAACATGCTATCAAGGTGTGACCAAGGTGAAGAATGTTAAGTTGCAGAATCTAAGAAGAGACTTTGAGAATCTAAAGATGAAAGATAGTGAGACTATTGATAATTTCATGACACACGTCGTGAGTGTTGTAAACCAGCTACGGTAGTATGGTGAAGATATTCCAGATCAACGTGTAATTGAAAAATTGTTGAGATGTTTGTTGAAGAAGTTTGAAGGTTTGGTTGTTCCAATTGAAGAGTTTAAAAATCTTAGTCAAATACACATTGATGAGCTGACTGGTTCATTGCTTTCTCACATGGGGGCCGCACTTTTTGACCAATATACTATCACGTTAGTTCATATTGTGGGTTTTAAAATTATAAAAAATAGAACCAATATTTTGCAGGTATTGGGGGGATAAGGGGTTTAAGGTGGGGTTGGGTAGAGTGGTTTATAAGGATTGAGCTATAAAAACGGGTGGGGAGGAGGTTTTAAGTATTGGGAGGGGGTTTCAACAAAAAGGGTTTGGGTCAATATCTCTCGAAATTAAGGGTATTCTTTAATATCCCACGATCGCGCGTGCTATGTGAGAGGTTCACTAAGTGAAGTCCCCATGCTTTCTCATGAATCAAGAATTAACACGTATGATGATACTCTTTTATAAAATGCTTTTAATCTCAGTTAAATGTTACTAGAGGTAGAGGTATAGGAGGACAAAATGTTGTTCATAGTGACAGCAAAAATGATGCTGAAAATGAAGAGAAGTTACAATAGAGTACTCTTAGCATAAGGGGGAGTAGCAGCAGAGTAGGATAGCCAAGAAATCGGAGGTATGATAAATCTAAAGTTCAATGTTTTTATTGTAAGAAATTTGAGAATTTTGTCAGCAAGTGTTGGAAGTAACAAGCAGATGTTAGTAAGTTGTCTACACACATGACATAGGAGACTGAAAATGAAGAGCAACCTATGTTTTTGACTTGTAAATTCACCCAGGAATGTTCAAAACATATATGGTTTTTGGACAGCGCATGTAGCAACCACATGACTAGAAATAGGGAATTATTTTCAAGTCTAGACACTAGCATTCAATCTGAAGTAAAGTTGGGTAATGAATGTAAGGTAAAAAATAATGGTAAAGTTGTGATTGTTGTGTATGCAAAAGATGGTAAAAGAAGAACAATACATGATATTTATTATGTTCCTGGTTTAATGTGTAATTTATTGAGTGTTGGCAATTGTTGGAGAAAGAGTACAGAGTATTATTTAAGAAAAAGGTATGCACTATTTATGATAAATATCTAAGTAAATAGTTGATTTTCAAAGTAGAGATGACAAAGAATAGAATGTTTCCACTGACTATGAGAAATGATTTGACTAACTCTTTGAGTGCTTATAAAACTAAGAGTTTAGATCAATCATGGTTATGGCATTTGAGATATGGCCATTTACATTTTGGTGGTTTAGAATTGATACAGAAGAAATAGATGGTAAAAGGATTGCTGAGTATTGAACAACCAACAAGATCATGTGAAAGTTGCATATTGGGAAAGCATCATAGAGAGAAATTTATTTCTGCAGTCTTAAATAGAGCAAAGGAACCATTGGAGTTGGTACACATATTTGTGTGGACCGATGCAAATAGCTTCTTTGACTGGTAATGTTTATTTTATGTCTTTCATTGATGATTACAATAAAAAACTTGGGTTATTTGTTGAAACAGAAATCTCAAGCATTTGATGTGTTTAAAAGTTTTAAAGCTATGGCTGAAAAATAGAGTAACAAATTTATTAAAGTCTTGAGATTAGATGGAGGAGGTGAATATATGTCAAATGAATTTATGGATTTTTGTAAGTATTATAGAATTAAAAGGAAGTTTACTGCACGCTACACTCCACAACAAAACGATGTAGAAAAATGGAAGAATTGAACCATTATAAACATGGCTCGATGTATGATGAAGGAGAAGCATATTTTAAATGAATATTGGGGAGATGCTATTACTTGTTCAATGTACATCCTAAATAGAAGCCCAACGAAGAGCATGAAGGATCAAGTTCCTTAGCAAGCTTGGAGCGGTAAGTGTAGCAGCATATCTCATTTACAAATTTTTGGT
Source organism: Pseudotsuga menziesii (assembly GCA_001517045.1). Taxonomy (NCBI): domain Eukaryota; kingdom Viridiplantae; phylum Streptophyta; class Pinopsida; order Pinales; family Pinaceae; genus Pseudotsuga; species Pseudotsuga menziesii. The sequence goes on from LPNX010076367.1 coordinate 616,837, forward strand.
TGTGTAGCTTATGCACATGTACCTGAAGAGTTGAGAAGAAAGTTAGATGATAGAAGTCAAAAATGTATTTTTTTTTGGATATAGTGAAGAATCTAAAGCATATGGGTTTTATAATCCCATCACCAAGAAGTATGTAATTAGCAGAGATGAGGTGTTTAAAGAAGAAGAAGCATGTGATGGGAGCATTGATAAATTAGTTGGTGAGGAAGCTGTAACACCTCATGCAGAACATGAAGAAGATGGATAGGGCACACATGGAGGACTGTTGACTCCGCATACACCAGCAGCAAGGACACCTTCCATAATGCCCAAAACTGCTGAACATGGGGAACCATCAAGTGTTGGTGGACGAATTGAACAATTATAAACATGGCTCGATGTATGATGAAGGAGAAGCATATTTTAAATGAATATTGGGGAGATGCTATTACTTGTTCAATGTACATCCTAAATAGAAGCCCAACGAAGAGCATGAAGGATCGAGTTCCTTAGCAAGCTTGGAGCAGTAAGTGTAGCACCATATCTCATTTACAAATTTTTGGTTGTATAGCTTATGCACATGTACCTAAAGAGTTGAGAAGAAAGTTAGATGATAGAAGTCAAAAAAGTTTTTTTTTTTGGATATAGTGAAGAATCTAAAGCATATGGGTTTTATAATCCCATCACCAAGAAGTATGTAATTAGCAGAGATGTGGTGTTTAAAGAAGAAGAAGCATGTGATGGGAGCATTGATAAATTAGTTGGTGAGGAAGTTGTAACACCTCATGCAGAACATGAAGAAGATGAACAGGGCACACATGGAGGACAGTTGACTCCACATACACCAGCAGCAAGGACACCTTCCAGAATGCCCAAAACTGCTGAACATGGTGAACCATCAAGTGTTGGTGGACAACAAGGAACAAGATCGGAGGTAAGTAATGAATCAAATCCTACATTGGCATCATTAAGAAATAGAGTTAGAGGTTAGAAGAATAGAATTTTAAGAGAACTGTATGAACATAATGATGAAGTAGATAAAGTTTCAAATTTTGCATTTATAGCATGTCATCCTGTAGATTTTGATGAAGCTGTTAAGAAAGATGTTTGGATAAAAGCAATGGATGAAGAAATCGATGTCATAGAATGAAATAATACTTGGAATCTTGTAGAATTGCGTGATGATAAAAATTCTATTGGTGTCAAATGGATTTATAAAACTAAGTTAAATGATGATGGTGATGTTGAAAGATATAAAGCAAGGCTTGTTGCTCAGGGGTTTACTGAACAACCTGGAATTGATTATAATGAAACATTTGCACCTGTAGCCAAACTTGATACAGTAAGGATGGTATTAGCTATTGCTGCTCATAATAAATGGTATGTACATCAAATGGATGTAATGTCTGCATTTTTGAATGGATCTTTAGAAGAAGAGGTTTATGTGAGAAAACCTTCGGGATATGAGGTTGATGGACAATAAGAGAAAGTCTATAGATTGAAGAAAGCATTGTATGGATTGAAGCAGGAAGATTTTGGTACAGCAGAATTGATGAATACTTGAATGGTGAAGGATTCAGCAGAAGTCCAAGTGAACGAACATTGTATACAAAGGTTAAAAAGGAGGTAAAATACTGATTGTTTGTTTATATGTGCATGATTTGATATTCACTGGAGATCTTTCTGTAGATGAGTTCAAGAAAACCATGAAAACATAATTTGAGATGACTGATTTAGGGTTGATGAAATATTTCCTTGGTATTGAAGTAATTGAATCTGAAGATGGTATTTTTATATGTCAGCCTAAATATGCAAAAGATGTGTTGAAAAGATTTAGAATGCTGAATTGTGTAACTCCAATAGCAAGTGGCACAAAACTCAGTAAGGAAGATGATGGGTCAAAAGTTGATCCAACGATCTATAAGAGACTGCTTGGAAGTCTCATGTACTTAACTGCAACAAGACCTAATATAATGTTTGTAGTAAGTTTGATTTCAAGGTTTATGGAAACACCCAAGAGTACCAACTAGCAAGTTGGAAAGAGAATCCTAAGATATATTACCAGAACAACAAATTTTGGTATCCAGTATACATCGAATTCAAATTTTAAGTTGATTGGATATAGTGCCAGTGATTTTGCATGCTCTATTGATGATAGAAAGAGCACATATCGATATGTGTTCAGTTTTGGATCAGGATTAGTAGCATTGGCATCGAAGAAGCAACCCATTCTAACACTATCCTCTACTGAGGTAGAGTATGTTGCTACAATAGCAACTACATGTCAAACAGTATGGATGAGAAGAACTCTTTCTGAGTTACAGCATGAACAAAATGAACCAACTCCAATTTTCTGTGACAATAACTCAACTATTGCACTATTAAGAAATCATGTTTTTCACAAAAGAAGTAAACATAATGATGCACGGTATCATTTTATTCGTGAACTCATAAACAACAATGAAATCAGTGTGGAATTTTGCACATCAAGAAGTTAGTTTGCAGACTTGTTTACCAAACCATTGGGAAAAGATTTGTTTGAACTTCATAGGAAAAACATTGGGGTTTGTAAGTTGTAACAGAAATCAAGTGTTACAAAATGTTGTGTTTAGAGTGTAGTAATTAAGGGGGAGAATGTTGGAACTGTTAATTACTCCACTGACTATAACAGATTTTGAAGCGGCAACATCAACTGCCAGAATTCGAAAATCCATCACCACTCAGACTCTAGCCACTGCAATACTCAAGAGTCAAAACAACAAATTATTAAATCATAGAAAACCATTTTTATATGTCAGCTAAGTGAATCTATTTTCTGAAGAGGCAAAGCATTTTTTCAAACTCTGTCATACTCTAACAGACAATAAATTATTCATAGAAAATATCATTTTTGTATAAACAAAGGGCCACCTTGTATTTAATGACCAACTTAGCTATAATTCTATATATACCTAGTTTGTAAAACATATTTGATAAGCTGAATATGAACAACAGAGCCTAATAGAAACAAAGTTGAAACTATGATATTTTCCTGTGTAATTTTGTGTTTTACTCTGTTTTTGAAAAAACTCAATTTTATTTTTTTATGTGAGGTTGTTGTAGCAGTTGGTGCTTTTAGTGTAAATATTGTTTATTTATTCAGTAGAATGTGTGTGATAATTTTATGGACGCAGGGGTCATTAAATCAATGAAAAATACTGAGCTGCAAATCTTTGCCTGAGGTGTGAGTGACATCAGCAGTAGCAGCTAGTTGAATTAAGCTTATAAAGTGTTCACCTTCTGCGGAGTAATTCTGCGGAGTAATGTTAGCAGTAGTAGCCAAGCTGCAAGAGTCCTGTAAGTGTTGTGTTGTTATTTTGAGCTCTGTGAGTTAAAAAACTGTAAGTGTTGTGTTGTTATTTTGAGCTTTGTGAGTTAAAAAACTGTACATTGGTGAGAAAAGCTGTACATTGCTGAGAAAGGCGAAGTTTTTAGGGTTGTTGTTGAAGAGAGCCGCACTCCCTGCCTTCCCCACAAACCATGGGTGACATTAAGGATTTTTGTATGAGTTATCTTAAATACTCTAAGCCAAGGTTTAAAGAGATAGGTATCAGATACTTTTGAAGATCCCCTCGTTATTTCAGCTTTTTTTTTTCTTCAAAATACTGTTTGAAAATTTAATTGCAATTTTATTTTTGTATTTTTTTGCAATTTTGGAATTTCAATTACAAATTTATTTTCAAAACTAAATGCTATATTTTGAAACTATGAAACTACCAAATACTAAATGATCGAGATTTGAACGATGAAAATGGCCCTTTCAACAATTTTTAAATGCTAAATAGGTCTGCTAAATAGGTCTACTGCATAAGGCTCGAAAGGATAGATAGGTCTCTGGCAGTGTAAGACCTTTGGCAATGATTGTATATTTTAGGAGGAACTGCGGGCCATTCTACAAATGAGTTCTGAACAATTCAGTGTCAAGAAAGTCATCGTGTATGGCTTAGTGTTCGTGGAGCCGATTTACAAATATTACGTACACCTGACTTTCTCACGGATGAAGCCACATTCTTAAAACAGCAAAATTAGCTGCCTATTCTAATTTGTAATATAAAGGTTGGTTCACTGTATATTTTAAGTTTTAAGGATTAATGATAGGCAAAATTTATGAAAGACATACCATGGCAAAAGCTTTGTACCTTATATAGTGGCGTAGAGTTTCTCAGTGTCAACTTCTTGCTTACATACTAAATATTTGGGCTGGTAAATGACTTTCTTGTATAGGGGGGTTGTATATAGCCATTAGTAACTTATCATGGGAAAACATTTGTAGTTGAATGTTCATCACTCCAAGGTCCTCTAGAAGAGTGATCCTCTAGAATACTTTCTGAATCTTTGTAGCTATATGCAAAACATTAGATTATTCAGTGAAATCCTGGATATATTGCATGTGCCAGTGGTCACTACTGAGGAATTTTCACAGATGCCAAGATCCAACCCTTGTTATATGAGCTCATCCTCTTCTCAGCAAAGAGAAGGGAGGTTGAAAGTGACCTTACCAACTCTTATATTTTATTGTAAAAAGGTTAGTAATTGTAGAGGTGTGTATATATATATAACTTCTTTTTAAGGAAGGAATACATGTTCTGAACAACTAAAACATTTAAGTCTATTCCACTAATAATTCATTCAAAATAACAAACATATTTTCCCATACAAGGTTCACTATCCCGTCAGCATCAAAATAATACAATAGTCAACAGGTCCTACATATCTTCATCAAAATATTCTTCTTCTTGCCACCTTCTTTCAGTTTTAGAACTATAGTTTCCATATTGGACGCTTGCATGAATTTCTTCCATTAAAACGCGTCGACTCTTTGTATTTCTTGTATATGACTGAAAAATCATGCTTTTCTCGACACTAAGAGATGTCACTGTATTTTGTACCCATTAAAACCTTGCATTTCATCAAAGAAATGAAAGTGGATTTGATAACTTAATCTATCATAACATGGGAAAGCTCGTTTTTATTGTATACACCTAACTCATAGAAAATTTAGTACATGTATCAGAAGCCTTGACTCTATTGCTACCTAACTCAAACATCGCATGCAAGTCATAGAGCGAAGTTAGCACACTTACATCAGAAACATTGACTGTATTAGCACGCAAGTCATAGAGTGGGGTTGAGTAGAAGCCTTGACTCTACTTTGATTACCTTTTTCACTAAACTCATAGGACTAAGTGAGGATAGGTTAATACTAGCATACCTACATAGTTTGTGGCTGGATGAAATTGATAAAGATCAAATTATTGAGAGATAGTTATGGAATGGAACAGTTTGGAAATATTTTTTTATTAGTCTTATTCTTACGGTTCAAGTGTGAGTTATCCATGCCTAGTTACATGTTATCATCCACATTCTTCACGTCATCAGTTTATCAACTATCAGTTACATTCTTGTAGTTATCTGCCATGAACTGCTGGTTATCCATGCATAAAATCAATCTAGACAGTACACTTGTCTCATCCTGGTTAGTAAATGAAAAATGAAAAAGCATAGGCTGTATTCCACCCCAAATCTCAAATAAAAACATCTATCCACATAAATATAAAGAGGAAGAGAAACAAATGAGTAGCTACCAAAAAAGATTGAATTGATGATTCATTATTATACTGGCTAATCTATTATGAAACTGTATAACTGAACTAAGTAATTAACATTGACAAACTAACAGCACATATATCATATGTCATTTTCTTTGAGAAGGACTAAACACGTCCATGACTAGTAGAGTTGTCATTTAAGTTGAATAACTTTGCAGGGCTTAAGACACAGAAAGCTTAAGCTTCCGCAAAGATTGTGTCTATACATTCTACATTCTTTTGGGATAATAGAGTCAATAGAGTAACTAGGATAACTACTGACAAAGGAGTTGGAAGTCTCACACATTCATTCACTCATTATTCATTACAACTCAGATTTTTGCAAGTTATAGGGCGTTTCAAGGGTATGTTTGATTTTTGCAAGTTATAGGACGTTTCAAGGGTATGTTCGGGACTATGTTAGGGTTGAACGTAAAAAATAAGATCAAAAAGGAAAAGCTCAACCTTCATAGCCATTATTAAAGATAAATATATATCCTGTAGGAATAAACTACAGAACCGAGTTTAGTTTAGAGTCAATAAACTACAGAATATATATATCATTCTATTAATGCAAAAGAAGGGTGAAGTCCGCAATCTATTTAACAAATTTTATAGACTCCGCAGTCTCTCTATGTGAAATAAATTCCACTGGACTTCAATACAGATAGGATTACCACTTAATTTCAGCACAAGAGATTGCATTTAAAGCCAAAAATAAAGGACATAAAGCAATGAAGAAGAAGCTTGTTCCAGTACAAGTCCCCATTTCTTCATACAGAGACAACCACAGGATGGATGATTGATTTTTAAATCCGTTTATGCTTCACGAAGAACAATATTGCTGGTGTAGAGATTAGACAATGCCCGCAAAAAACACACTTGTATTTTTAAGGACGCGATGTAATCTGCAGTCTCCTTCAACAGCACGTCCACTTCCTGCACACTCCTCCCACCAGGAATCAGCCTCTGCAACTTCTTGAATCTCCTGTGTATATTCATTGAATATACACTCATGAATACCCTTGGCTTTCTTTGAATATATCCACTGCTCTTTAATGCAGCTGATCTTCCTCTTGCTAATCCAGTGGCCCTTCTAATACTTTTCTTGTGGCAGTGAACTCTTGCTCTTCTCAATATTTTCATCATCTTTTGAGAGCCCATTTTTTCTTCTGAAAGAACAGCGTTAGTTATAACCTTCACTGATGTTACCTATGAAGCTCGTTAGCCTAATTTGGCCTCTTATAATATTCAATGCTATTAGAGCTTTAACTATTTTAAACCACAACTCTGCTAAATCAAATCAAAACTTTGTATATCAAAGAATATATTCTTATATGAATATCAACACAACCTCAAGATGCATTTACACTCTAATCATATACACAGGGATCGAAATCTCTTAGACAATAACAACTACTTTGCCGAATCAAAACAAAACTCTATATATCAAGGATAAAGTGAAATGGGTATCTCGGCGAGCTTCAAAATACTGATATCTGAATATCAACACACCCTCAGCCTCAATATATACAATACTCATAATCTGCTCATGCTCCTGTGTATATCATATTACTCGAATACCGCAGTATATTCACATAAGATTCCTGCAATAATTTGTGCCTGAGTAGATAGATATAAATACAGAGAAGAGGAAATTGGAATCAATCAGTTCAGTCCGATGGAGAAGGAGAAACTTGGAAGGATATACAGGTTGTGTACTGGCTTTAGAGGAAGGCTGACAGGCTGTTAGCTTTTCCCTGCAAACGCATGTGGGCGATGAATGCCTGTAAGAAAGCACGGCCTTCCTTTTTTGTTTGTGGTCAGTTTTCGTCGTCCTGTTTAAACGGTCGATTAGTCACGTATGAAAAGGACGTGTTTGGAAACGACTTTAAAAAAATATGGATTGACGTTGGGATGGCTGGCAGGCAGTAAGCAATGGAGCAGTATATGGGAGGAGAAATTGTTGAAAAGGGTTCAAATTTTAGTTTTTATTGTTCAAACTGTAATTTTGATGATTGCTCCATTATATGGGAGGAGAAATTGTTGAAAAGGGTTGAAATTCTAGTTCTTATTGTTCAAACTGTAATTTTGATGATTTGGTTCGTTTTAAAATTTGACATGTTATCTAGAAAAGTCTAGAATGATTGATGATTTGGGTCGTTTTAAAATTTGACATGTTATCTAGAATAGAAAAGTCAAGAATAGAATTATTTATAAACAAAAATTACAATTTGAAGGTTTTGGTTGTTATTTATCCTAAACGATAAGGAATTTAAAGAATGAACATTAGTTGAAAACTTTGAGGTTGTGTTCATACTGAAGCATGTTAAGAACGCAAATGTATCACTAGCAGGAATTTTTGCTCGTTAACGTTATAAATGCATCACTATTAGTAATGATATTTTTGAGAACCTGGATTTTGTGTAGTTTAAATTGTATTTTTGAACTTATAAATTGACATATTGAAAAACCTAGAGGCACTTTTTTTTTTATAAATTTAGATATTAGAATTTGAAAATTTCCTACAAGATTAGATTCTGTCAAAATCCAGCCTAGAAATAGCACGGCTAAACTATAAAAAAACCCTTTGAATCTGGAATTTGTACTGTTTAAATTGCATTTTTGAACTCATACATTGACACACAAAAAAAACCTAAAAGAACTCATTTTTTAGAAATTTAGACACTAGAATTTGAAAATTTCCCACAGGATTCTGTCAAAATCCAGCCTAAAAAACTCACGGCTAAGCTATAAAAACCCTTCAAAAAGGCAAAAGTGTGTATAATATAGTTGGTATTTATTGTTGTTAATGTCACTGCTTAAATTGCATTTTTGAACTCATAAATTGACACACTATAAATACCTAAAAGCACTGATTTTTTTAGAAATTTAGACACTGCAATTTGAAATTTTCCTACAGGATTCTGTCATAATCCAGCCTAAAAACCCTGCTAAACTATAAAAACCCTTCAACACTGTGTATAATATAGTTGTTATTTATTGTTGTTAACGTCATAAATAGTTCTGGGGACAATGTTCAGTTTGAGATTTCCTTTCTGGTTGATACTACACTTAGTGTGTATAAAATGTTTTACTAGTATTCCAAAAGTGATTTTACTGGAGATTTGGAGACTTCTTAGCATTATTCAAGTTTTGGGTAGATTTCAGAGATAACTCAATCATCTCATTTAAATGTTTCAAGTATGTCTCATACAACTTTGATAATCGGGCAATATGATTATTTATTTTATTCTTATTTTTCTTAATTAAATTGAATTTGAAATTGAATATTTATACTTTGTAATCCAAAACATGGGTTTTGTATAATAAATTTTTGTTTGGGTTTCTAATATCATTATACCAATCAAAATTTTATGTCAACAAAACAACCCTGCACAACGTTAAAAACCCTGCACAACGGTTAATGATTCATCCTCCTCCAATGAGGAAAGCTTTTTTTTTTCGACCCCACCAAACCGTTCTTTTAAAATAATAAATTGAATACCCTTGTTCAACTCCCAACGACCCGTTTTTATGGCCAACAAAAGCCCAAGTATTGGAAAAATGGTGGGTCACTTTTTCAAGCTGAGTTGTGCTATGCTGTTCTCTACATCATGGGCAAAGGGAAATCACATGTTGCCCACGTGATGATGGCAGCTCCATAGGACTACTTTTCTTTTATGCCCCCACTATTCCACTCAAACATATTGTGCACACGATTCGGTTTGTATATTTTGTCTTCTGTAACGACTGCAGTGGCTACTATGTGAGTCGATGTGCCACAATGGCTACCAAGTACGTTTTACTTGTCCATTTTTGTTACATTTTTTTTTAAATTTCCACCAAACTATTCTTTAAGAAAGAAAATAAAAGAGTGAGCACAAAGCTGATTCTGTTATGAACATAGTTAAGAAGACTAGTCAATAAATCTTGACAGGAAAAGGTTTGAAAGAGTAAAAAATGAAAACACTCAAAATATTCAAATTCTAGGTAGATAAATTCATGATCCTCAATAATTTGGTACCAAATTATAAGCTATGAAGATTTATTTATAACTCTTATTGAAGGAACACCTATTAAGTTACACTTATATAAGAAGGATTGGTTATAAAACTAACCAACTACTCACAGAAAGATAAACAATCTACTTGAAATGGGAAGGGAGCACCATTTTGGCATTTCTTAATCAAGCTACATCTAAAACCTGCATCATCTTATTTCAAAATGAAAGAGGAAACATAGCCCCCCAAGCTCATAGCTAATAACCACATTCTATATAATTAATGTGAAACAAAACTACTTTTATAACTATTTCATTCAAAGAGTATATTGATTAAAAACTACTGATAAAAATAAAATGCCAATGTTATAATACCATACAAAATGGAATATTGCAATTTCTCAAAAGATAGAGAATAGTGCAAATCACAATATATAACAAGACTTAACACTTTTACAAATAACAAGTATGAGATATCATAGCATATACAAGACACGTTTCTTTGCTTTTCAAAAAGAGAGCAATGCCAACTCAACTTTACAATTAACATTACATCAAAGTTTGGCATGGCATGTCATAACATATACAAGACATGTCTCTTTGCTTTTCAAAAAGAGAGCAATGCCAAATGGGATTTACAATTAACATCACATAATAGTTTGGCATGGTATGGAAAAACTAATATCGTTAAAAAAAAGACTCCATTGTGTTTATAACTAATGTTGTAACAACCATAAAAAGGAAAAAGATGTTTGATACCAATCAAACTACAAAATGAGCAATAATAATGTTGTGTAGGATTCAACAGAAAAACATGAGGTTGCAAACATTTTTGTGAAGCAAAGGGAGTTTAGGTACAGGAACATTGTATACTCCTCCTTCGAAATGACATTGGCCCTTTCCCTTTTCCAAATCGTAAAGTTGTTTATGAATCTTTTGCCTTAAGAAATTGTTGCAACTGACTTGCAGATAGATGTACATAAATGATTGGAGTGTTAGAAAAATAGGATCACATAGCAATAACAACAAACAAGTTACAAATATTAAAACATAAACCACGGGGTCTTCACTGAGTTAAACCATATCATAGCACCTTCATTCATGGGATATTAAATAATAACCCTAATTTCACTAGATATTGATAATTAAATACAAAAACCATTTTGTTGACCCCCCCTCCCAATACATATTCCCAATTTGAAAAACTCTATTTTTACGATATATTCCTTATTTTTACCAAAAACTCTTTTTTATACCCCCAAAATACTTATAAAGCCCCCATACCCTAGTTCGTGCCCCACAATACCTACAATATATTGACCTTATTTTTCATAATTAAAAAAACCCCCTTTATGAATGAACGTGATAAGATATTGCTCAAAAAGGTGAATCCCAAGTGACATAAACATATTACAAGAGAGACACCAATATAACGTGGTTCACCCAAGATGGGTTATGTCCGCACATAAATTGCAAGTCCTTTTCTTATTATACCATCTAGCAAAATGAAGAGATACAACCTGTAGCACACATGTGTTGCACTTCCTCTCCTCTCTCACAATCTCTCTCACACAATCACATAGACTATTTGATAATGCTACAATACAGATACCCAGTTGTATTACAATGCTTTCCTTTTATAGGGGAATTACCATGGGAAAATACCATGGGTCACCCAATATCATGGGCCCGTAAAATGTTGGCCAATAAAAATACCAAAATTTTCTTTTAGGGGTGAAGCCCTTGTTGGGAGGAGTGTACATTTTCTTTTAGGATGCATCAATGCATCAAAGTGTTGTAAATAAAGATCATGTGGAAAGGCCCTTTGATGGTAATCATTTAATGATGGAGGGGCATCATAAGAATTTCTTTTTTGCAATAACACTCTAATATAATAGAATAATAAACCATGAAAAATATATCTCTACAAACTCTTTCCCAAATAACATCAAAATATTCAACAAAATCTGCATTATGTGTAGCTTCCATATCACGAATAAAACCATGAATATTTCTCCCAATTTGATGAAGCACCTTCATAACTCTGTGAAAAATATCACGAGGCTCTGAAATATCAGAATATATGTCATACACAACAGAAAATATCAGAGGTATGGTGTCTCCATGAGGGAATGGATCCATAGGAAGAGAAGAGTGAGCAACTAGATCACAATTGCAATTGAACGAGCCTGGAAGGTATGGAGACTTGAGATCTGAACCATGGGTGGTGAAATAAAGTTCATACATATGGAACAGTAGTCCCATGAAGGAAAATGATATGTATCTCCAACCAATGAAATACATACAAGACATAACAACAACATATACAAGAGACATAGCATTGGAAACTAGGCAATTTTCTGAATTTCCAACTAATGAACTTGAGGATTGATGGGTCTTTTTGTCATGAAATGGTTGGGGAAATGAGTCAATGATTGTCAGAGAATGTATATCAGCATGTATATCATCTTTAGAATCAGAAATGGAAATATATTATTGGATTGGGCAAGGTCTTTCAGAAGGAACATCAAAAGCTAGTGAAAAATGACTAGTTTTGGGAGGAAGCTTTAATGAACTGATTGGGGTTTCTTCCAAGGAAGGGATGGAAGCTTCAGGTTCTGATATATAAAAAGGTGAATAAAAAATAGAGCTATAAGAAACAGAGAAAACATAAATGGGTTTTACCCATGCACTCAATGCATGCTCAGTCTTACCATTTCCTTGCTTGTGCTCCCATCTTTTTGCAAATTCTGGAAGAGCAATATGGTTCTCCTCAAGGAGCTTGGTCATGATGTCCATATTATTTTTTTATCAATATTTCTCAATATGTAAACCTATGGAATAACCACATGTGGTTCTTTCTCTCGTATTTCTCCTCCTCTTGGATCTCAAGCTCCCATCAGTAGAACTCGATATTTCTGGACTTGATTGCTTCTTCTATTTCTTCTTTTTCTTCAAATATTTCTTCTTGCTCTGGGATTGATTCGATACACCATAAACAAGGGATTGATCTTTGTATTTGATGATGGTACCCATTTTTATAAGCTTGTCATGTTGATGATTCAAAGACTCGATGAAATCTGCTAGCGCAGGAATCTTCCAATTTCTAGTTGTAAGTCTGCTTAAGTGGAATGTAGAAACATACACTGAATACTTAGGCCCTAACTTAGAAAGGATGGAAAATATAAGATGATCCTATTTATTCTCTATGCCACAATGTTTTATCTAAATTACTGGCGCTTTCAACTTGGTAAAGAAGTGTTCAATGGTCTCATAGTGAGCTGGGCTCAGAGAGATTAGCTCGTTCTCAAGCTGATGGCCTCTCATTTCATTTGTATTTCAGAATAGTGACTCAAACTTGAGCCAAACTTCATTCGGTAAATACTTAGCTTTCTCCACAACGAAATTTGGCTCGAGTTTAGTCCCCATGGTGACCCGGTAGAGGCCCTTAGACCTTAACTAGATAGCCATATCAAAATTCCATTCAAAATAATTGAATGGAGTAAGCAATGCTTGATTTTTCTCCATCCTTCTTGCATAACCTATGACAAAATGTTGTTAACTTGCAAGGCACACACTCAAGTTTTCTCGAAATATACCCTAAACAACAACTGAAACCTCAAAAGAATTGTTTATAGATCCAACTAGCTCTGATACCATGTGATAATTTGCTTCACAGTGAGATATAGGAGCTAGAGCAATATTCACACTCAAAGTATTTGACAAAATGTGCAAGAGAACAACAAAAGAGATAAAAAAAATAGTTGGAATAACACATGTGAATGGTGCTAATTACTGATCACATTATTACAATACATCTTCTAGATGTTATGGTACACATTTATAATACATTGAAAAAAATTGACGTTCAAGGATCCAATTGGGAATGTACATGTGTCATGATGAGATTTGACCTCAATCCCTCCTAGGTTGAGCAATGGAGCCCCAACTCAGCCCAAACACTCACGAACCAAGGTGTGAACATTGGTGAAGTGTGTTGGGGAATTAATAAGTCCTAGAAAACTATGGGTGAGAAGATAGAGGTGAGTGGGAGACTCAATGTGGTAATAAATGCTCCTTGGAGAGCCAAAATCGACAAAATAAACCACTAACACCCCTAGCACTCCAAGCCATTAAGGAGGGTGAACATGTTCTTATTTGACCAAACTAGAGCACTAGAGTGTGTGTGAAAGATTTGAAAATAACCAGTTCACCTCCTATATGAATTTCCCTAAGTCTAACCATAGGAAATTAATGCATAGAAGAAAATGATCTTGTCTAAGGTATAAACCAAGGTACTAATGATTCATTACTGCTCCAACAATAGGGAAGGTTGGACATGTATACTATCACCTATTATTTCTTGGGACACATCTCATTACTTAGTTTGAAATATTTGGATAAAGGTGTACTAACTAGTTTTGCATTCTGCATTCTAAACCTCTCCAACACCTTTTCGATGTACTCACCTTGAGACAATGTCAATTTGCAATTTTCATGAAATAGAAAGAGGAGGACATGAGGAGTTACCTGGAAGAAACGGTGTCGAATTTCGCCGGACGAAGCTCCCAAAATTCACGTTGGAATTTTTGAGCTCCAATGGGTAAAAATTTCAAATCATTTGGAATTTTTGAAATTTTTACTATTTATACAATTTTTTTGAAATTTTTTACCCACTTTCTATATATTTGGACCATTGTGGACTAATTTGATGATGTAGGAGTCCATTTTGAGCGTCGTTTCAACCATGGTTTTGACCTGTTCATGCTAATTTCAGGTATTACTGGTATATAGGTTAGGTTTCACATCCGTTTGCACTTGGCATGAACTTATGACCATTTCATTATAACCTTAGGTACAAACCCATTCTATCTTGTCATGGAACCTCTTGGTTGCTTTTAGAAGTGACATGATGTGAATGGTAGAGCTTGAGCATACATGGGTGCCCTAGTTAGCTCGTGTTTTGCATTTGGTGCCAATGCCGACATTTTTCCCTTAGGGTGTGGGGGTCCATTATATAGTATTTCCATGACTTTACTCCTCTTGATCTTTTTGTTGGCCTTTTTCCCCAGGACTCCCTTATGTCAAGCTGTAATTGCATTGTCATGAGTTTTACTTGCCTCATTGAGCCTTATGCTGACTTCCCTAACTTTGATTATCAGCTATATAGCCTAAGATTTTCTCATGTCTAGCCATGTAGATCCATTTTACATATCCTTTGCAGCTTGATTCCCCATTTTTTACTGGGAGGGTACCTTCCCCCGAGTGTTGTTATCTTACACATGTTTCCTTGCATTGAGCATAGGTATGTTCCACTGCTTGGAACTAGTTTTTTTGCCCCTTGACACTCATCTCCTCCTAGTATATAACTATAAAGCACTTTTATTCTTTTTCAAGATTTTCAAAATATTTGAAAAATCCAAAAAAAAAATCAAAAAACCAAAAATCCAGACAGGAAAATATGTTATCTTTGGCAGCAGTCAAGTCGTGTTGCCTTTGAATAGAGCAATGTATATCACATCCATTGGTTGGGTTAATAGGTTGACCTTAGGAGCTGTACTCATTTGTTTGAGTTTATCTCCACTGACTGGTTAAGCTTCTGGTCCCTATGGAGCCTCTATCGATGCCTCCTGTGTCGCAGACATGTCCCGATTTTGTATATTGAGTCTATGCTACCTACATTCAGTCATCGTTTTCCTTTATTCTATTGTTCAAAGAAAGTTGAAACCTAAGTCGGCCATTCCTTAGTTCTCTTGACTTTGCATGTCAGCCATTCCCAGTACTGATATTGGTTCATGCACATTATGATCGAGTCCTTCCACATTATACAACTTTCCTGAGTACCTCATGTTGGATGATGAGGGGCACATTAATGCCCTCCTTCCGACAGATTTAATCCCATCGACTTCAGATCATTTATTCTGGGATAGGAATCTAGAGTCATTTTTGAGTGCCTTGAGTCTTATAGTCATCAGTGGCAGGTTCTCTCACCATCGACAGTTTTGGGAATACATCAATGTCCCCTGATCGATGGATCCTTTCAAGTGTTTGACCTCAACACATTTATTCACACTTGTTAGTTTGCACTCTGGTACCTTGATTCCCATTTTCATTATCGGTGGGTGATCTCGCGTCTATTAACGGTATACATCAATGACTGGTAATCAGATGATGGACTACTATGTTTGACCTCGACACCTCTATTCACATAGTAGGACATGTACTCATAGCAGATTGTGTAGAAGACCTTCCAGATTGGTGGCATTCCATATATGATACCTCCTTGATTGTGCCAGTGTTCATGAGATTTTAGCTCTCGTGACTTGATTCCAATGTATGTCAGATATGTTCAGCCATTATGGAGATATTGATCCATTACATATCTTCAGCTTTCATGGAGATCATGATATTTTGTATATTCTCATCATGGATATTCTAATATATCTATATTGTATGTGGCGATGACCACACATTTCATATTTTGTATCATGCCTATTCATGGCCATTGTACTCTTATGTATCTGGGACTATTATATCTACTTGCAGTTATGTACAGAGTTTGATTATTGTATTATACTATTGGATGTATGGTTATTCCACCTAGTTCTTCATCACTCCACTTCTGGGATGCAATTATAATGTATTTCGGCTATCATATCACCTCTCTGACCTCAGACATTCGGGGCATCTGTTACAACTGATTTTACCACACATGGTGGTTCACACCTTTATGGTCATCCCTATCCCTCTGCAGACTCTTTGGACCCCATGGACCATTTTTGTACCTTTTATGTTTCCAAGATCATCCCTAAAAACATGCATTATTTTCTATACATGACTTTTAAACCTATTCTTGCATATATATGTGGATATGACCCTCAAACCCACGTACATTGGGATGTGTGTAAAAGGAAAAATACGTTTGGAGTTTTCCTTGATGTGGGTCCGAGTCACTTGTCTCTTGGCCTTCCATATTCCTTGAGATCACTTGGATTTGACCTTCCATTACCCCATTGAAGCACTATATAAGGAACCCTTTGGATACATTGAAAGGGGAGGAATTCAAGAGCAAGAAAACTATAGTCCATTGTTGCTGGAGCTTTTACTTGAGTCAGCATCCCTTTGTCCCTTGGAGCACTTTGTGTTCTTCCCAAGCTTTCCTTTGCTTGTGAGCTTGCTATTGAGAGATGGAGGATTGAAGTGGTGGAGGCCCAGGTGGAGGACTCAGTTTCTCTAGTTCACAAACGTACCGACAGAGGTTGTCACTATCGTAATATCTGATTTATATTAATAGAAATATCTTTTCCTGTCCCATAATGTGTATTTAAATGAGTATTGAATCCATGGATAGTTTTAAATGCTTATATGTTATTTATTATATATTCTAGAGTAGGTCTAACACCATTATATAGCATGCTTGCCTTCTTTGCTGAATTTTGAGAGAGAAAATTGCTAGTACAAGCAAGAGTGGAAAAGCTCGATGTCGATCTACATCAACCATCTAGACTAAGGTATGTTTCAAGATCCTTTATTGTTAGATGTTTGGTTTCTCTTGCATATGGGAAAGGATTGATTTCTACGGTTACTCTATCTGTTGTGGTACCCCAAGCCATAGTAAGTTTTCACCGTAACAGTGTTCCTATGCATTGAAAAATGACGATGGTAGATGCTTCTGCATTTCATACATGAGATGAGGAATTTCTCTCCTCCAATACTTTGTATATTCTTTATGGATTTATTTATATGTTAACCATATACAAGTGACAGAAACCAATAACGATACTTAACAAAAAAAAACATTAAATTACATATGATGAAATAGTACACAAAAAAACAAATATAAATTATATGGAGAATTAAAGAAACACTAAGCACATGCAAGTAATCGCTAGTTACCTCATGTATTTACCAAGATTATATATAACTTGTTTGACATTGTTGTTGAAGTTGTCCAGGAGAGAGAGAGGTAGAACATACTGTATCAATATACTAACCATTCCATTTATTAAACAAAGAGTATACAAACAAGAAAAACAATATACGCAATAAAATGAAAAAAATAAATTATATGGACGTAACAATAATAATTACCTTCATGAATACATGACAATCATGTGTTTTGACCCTCGCAAAATCACCTTTTTTGGTTATGATATTCTTCAATTTCACACAAAATCTAGTGGGAAATTTAATTTTTCGCATTACTTCTTTGACAACATTGCTTTGTTGCTTCGTAAAAATCCATGGAATTGAGTTTATATTAACTTGTTCTCTGTTGCTATGAAATTGGATGATGTCTTTCATTGCATGGTTTCTTTCTTGAATGTCTTTGCAAGCTTTCACAACTTTATCTTTCTCCCTCCTTAGCTCTAGTAGTTGCCATAAGATTTTAGTAACATTCTTTCCAATATGCATTGTATCAAACAGATGAGCAATTTGTAGGTGTTCATAGTAGGGAAACCTGCTGATTTGAATAGGATAACTTTTCATTCCTCATGGAATCCCATTAATGCATTCATGATCATGATGGACATCATGAATATTAGTTTATAAATAAATTACATCATAAATCAAATATGGCCACTACAATAAACAACTCACAATAAAAATTAAAATACATAACAATTCATATACGATGATCCATACGTACCATGATGATGATTTCTATTGTATTGAATATTCCAAAGGTGAGGTGTCATTCTCCATGGCTTTAATGCAGTATCCTTCTTCCCATTGAAAATATTTTTTTTAGTTGTTCTTTACCTGTGATTCTTATAGTGGAACTTAAAATTACAAACCACAAAATGAAGCTAACCTAGGGGCATCGTGTATTGTCCATACAACCATTGCATGGAATTGAAATTTCCTTTGTCGTATTGGTCTAGATATGTCATACATAGTGATCCATTCCATAACTTCAGTAGCTCATCTATAAGAGGTTTGATTTATACATTCATATCTTTGAATTGGAACTTACCTGATTGATTTGAAGTACATATAAAATATATCATTATCAGAACCATTAAGATATATAAACCATGCACAAGATTAAAATAATAGATATGTATATATGAAATTAGGAAACATAATATGAAAAATGAGATGCCACAACTACATTATAAATAAAACAGTTGTAGATAAAAAAACCTAGAATAATCATCGACAGCATTATGTGCTCCCTCTTTATTGACAACCATGGAGGAATGTTATTGTTGATAACAAAAATATGCCACATCGTGTAAATGGATTTCATTTGTGGAAATGGATTAACACCATCTGCTACCAAAGAAATCCTAATATTACATGGTTCTTCTTTAAAGTGAGACCACTTTTCTTCCATATCTCTAAAAGCATAACCATTTGCAGGAATTCGGATAACATCATCTTGACTTCTATTCTTGGCATGGTAATCCATAAATTGTGCTATATTTTTTCACCTGAATAGTCGTTGCAAACTTGGAATGATGGGAATATAACAAAGAAACTTCTAAGACACCTTTTTTGTTACTTTATCTGTACAATTTCTACTTACATGACATTTCAGACATTCTGTTGCAAATTCATGTTGATTATAATATATAACATGGTCATCGGGGCATGCATGAATTGCTTCATAATGCATTCCAATCTCTTTCATGATGGATGATAAATCTTGATATGTGCGAGGTAAAATATTTGATGGTGGTAACAAAAATTCAGCTATCAAGCTAAAAGAAATAAAAAAATAGTAAATGTAATAAATAAATAATATTAACGAAATACGCTTTATCCGTACGATGATCAATAATGAGTTAACAATACAATTATTAGAGGAATACAGATAAAATTTATCACGATCCTATATATGTGATGGATTATTTTACATACCTTAGCATCTGTGTAATTGCAATGTTTGAAATGCCATTCATAACCTTCAAGTTCATTATCAACAATACAACAGAGAAAAGATTTGTTTTGGAGCCTTCATAAATGGGTTCATATGCCTTATCGAGGAGAGGTATATTGTGAACATCATCAAAGTCATCATCATTTTCATTACCAATGTCATCGTCATCATCCATTCTAACATTAAATGAATCATGGATCAATGTATTTGTACCATCATCTTCAATTACATTATTGGTATGATCATCTTGTTCAATATGATCATTCACTTGTTCTCCATTAAACATACATGCTCCATGATTCTGATCCTGAACTTGTTCTGAAAGCACTTCCTTTGGACGATATGCTGTAGGATTCCTTTCCTTTAATATAAATACATGGAAACATCAATAGATATACATTAATATATGAAAAATAAAAATAATACATACAATTACCAAAACAACAAATATAATAAACTTTATAATGCTAAACCTACAAATGTATGATGTTCGTTCCCCCACTCAATGTGTCCATGTTCCCTGCAATGTTTTGTGGCTGTTGAGATCCATAATCTTCTCCTCTTAAATACCTTGCATTGAGTACATGGAAAATAAAATTTGACATCACCCCTTCGTTTCATTGGATCCCATAGTCTAGCAAGCAAGTGTCGATTGTCTTCCTTTGGATCCTGAATATTTCTATGTGACATTTTGTCACAAACTTCATGAATGAATATAATTAGTTGTCTTAAAAAATAAAGTTCCACACATCCACATTTTGTCAAACAGAGAGAAGGCGAAGAATAAAAAAATCCTTGCAAACTGTCTGTCGAAATTTTTTTTTTCCCACAACCGCCCATTGAAGAATAAAACAATTCCTAAAAACGTCCGTCAAGGAACAAATAATTTTTGCAAATCGTCTGTCAAGGAACAAATAATTTCGCAAATCGTCTGTCACTTCTACAACAAACATGTAGAAATGTTTAAAAAAAATTATATTTATAATGGCCCGACGTCGGATATTCGACGCCTTGAACATAGTTACCATTGAAAATATGAGACCAATAATTTCAAATCTTTCAAATCTGACATTATTTTTAAAACCTACGACATACCGTTGGATATATGGCACTATTGTGTCAAAAAACCAACACTTTTGGGTCGGATATTCGACACTCCCGGGTCGGATATCTGACACTATTGCGTCGAAAAACTGACACTCCTAAGTTGGATATTCGACACTCTCGGGTCGGATATTCAACACTGGTGCGTCAAAAAATTGACTCCTTATGTGTCAGATATTCGATGACACTATTAAAATTTCCTAATCACTGTATTTCTCAATGATTGTTGTCTGACACATCCATACAAAATGTCAGATGACATCATATTTCGGGTTCAAATCCTATTGTGTTCAAACTCCCACTAAGCCCCCCAGTATGTACCTCCATTTGTATGTATTGATTGAATCCTATTGTTTTAGCCTTTATCTCCATTTGTATATTAATTCATTGATACGATCATGGGTATGAACACCTCGTCCATATATATGTCTGAGATTATATGTACCTCATCCTTTTTTAGAAGTAATACAATTCCAAAGCCACTGCAGTTCGAATGAGGAAACTCCAACTATTGCATGTTTCCCTCCAGGTTCTCCCGCGTTATCACCATATCTCCCTTGATCCAATGATGTATGTTGAACATACGATGAGATCATTCCCTCACACATCAGGGGGCGATCTGTCAACACCAAATTTTTTTGACATAGCTCTCTATGGTCCAAACCATGATTATACATCATAGTCCCACCATTATTTCCTCCATTTTTACCTTCACAACTAAAACTCCACCAAAAATTTTCCAAAATATTATTATTCCTTCCCCCATACATATAGGGAAGTTCAGCATTTATTGTAGCATAACCCCACTCTCTCCAAAAAGGACCAAAAAACCCTTAAATGAGAATGGGTCAAAAACCATGGACAAATACCATGCACAATAAAATACCATGGGTCATTACCATGGGTCATAAAACCTTGGATCATCCTAAAAATACATTATGAAGGTCTCCCCAAAGACACTTTTCGTCCACTTTACATTCCCAACGTTTTGACATTCCTTACATTTTCCAGAAGTTTTTGTCCATCATATCCTTTTGCCACATTATCCCACGTTGCATGTTGAGTTCTCTATGTGTAACCCTTAATCCCTTTTTTCTTGAAAACCCCTTATTGGAGATAAACGAATACCATGACCATGGGAGCCTAGATACAATTTCCTCAAACGGCTATAGCAACCCAAGTTAAAGGTATTTCTTTCTGTTATTTTGTTGCATTAGTTAGATAAAACTATAAATTTATTTTTATTGTTTGTTGTAATTCAAGGTTGAGAAATCCCTTGCACCATGAAATATACCCTTAGATCCAGCTGATCTAGGGTAGGTGCTTTTGCACATAGTAGGGGAGAAATCCCCACTACAAGACCACCCAAATATTTCATAACAAATGATTTATCTAGTTTCATTTTGAGAACATTTATATACTACATGTTAGACCCAACAATAAGCACGGCATTGACATAAAATAACAAGATAATATATCTTCCATTATATAACCTCTTGAAATAAACGTAGTGATCAGAATGACATCTACTATAAACCTGTTCTGCCATAAAATTATCAAACTTCAAATACTACTAGCTTGGATCTTATTTCAGGAAATACAATCTCTTCTTCAACCTTCAAACCAATTTCTCCTTCATTTTGACCTTATATCCCTGTTGCTGCTGCATATAAATATTTTCCTCCAAATTCCCATGGATAAATATTGTTTTACATCTAAGTGTTCAAGATGCAAATCTTCTACCACCACTAGACTTAAAATCGTCCCAATTGAAGTCATTTTAATAGCTTGAAAAAATAATTCATGAAAATTTATACCTTTGTTTTGTGCAAACACAATTACAACAAGTCTATCCTTGTACCGCTTCTTTCCTCAATCTTCTTCATTCAACTTGTAAGCCCATTTATTCCATAATTGTATTTTCCCTACATGAAACTCAACTAGTTCCCAATTTTGGTTTCTTACAAATGAGTCCATTTACTCATGCATTCCTTTCTCCCACTTGTTTTTATTTTTCCACCTGCATTGCTTCTTTATAACATTATCATTCACAGTAATCAATCATCAATAAATAATATAGTGAAGGAGAAAATAGTTAAGGGGGTCTACGTCACCTGGTAGATATTCTTACACTTTCTGGAGTTTCAGGTACTTGTTGTTGTTCTTAATTTTATGGTACATTTGGAACCTCATTTTCTGTGATTTCATCAAGCACTATGTACTCTGTGTTTTCTTTTTCCTATTTCTTTCCCTACAATTGATCTATGTACATAACCTTTTCATTGAATACTACAACTCTACTACTAATGATTTTTGCATGTCATAATCCCATAAGCAATAACCAAAATCATCAACCCTGTATCCAATAAAGGTGCATTTCTTGGATTTAGACTCAATCTCTGTTATATTTTCTTGATCAATATGGACAAATGCTTAATGTAACATATGCATACAACCTGACTAAAATGCACATATAAAAAACGTTTATTTCACACAAGTCATGGGTCATTTATCCTCCTATAACATTCATTCTTAAGCTTAGTTGCTACTATAATAGTCATTCCATGACTAACAGGTCCTTTCTCCAACTAGAAAAGTCATTTATGCAATTAACACGACTTTTCTTCCTTCCTCCTTCCGCATTACACAAGGTAGACTTTGGGTTGCGTGGAACCCAAATTACTTTATTTTTTGTTTTTCACTTTCTTCCTTTTTCCTTCCACCTTTCAGATTCCACAGAATGGACTCCGGGTCATGAAAAATCCATATTAATTTATAATCTCTTTTTCAACTCCTACCTTCTGCCTTCTGCCTTCCTCCTTCTGTTGTTGGAAATTATCACCTCCCGCGGAGAGGAGTTGTTTCCCTAGCTTGAATCCTTCACAACTAGAACAAATGAGTGATAACAATAATAAGCACTTTTTCTAAAATTGATAGATATGTGGAGTGATTCTTTTACCTATCATGTGGTAATATGTATCAACCTTCTATGGTGCTAGATCTCCATGGATATATCTGCAATAAACACATCAAAACAACATACAAGATCAAAAGTACCAAAAATGATATACAACTCTATATTAGTGACTAAGGAATATGATAACAAAATGAGTGATCATCACACAATGCATTTTATGGGAAAGGAACCATCATTGCATTAACATAAAATGAGAGAGATTACAATCATTGTGCCTTAGTGTTGTGATTCCTCCTCACATGCCAAGTATTGTCCTCAAAGATACAACTTTCCTTCTATATGTGCACCCTAGATTTGGCCAGAACTTTGGTGCAGCAACATAACATTCCTCCTCCAACCCATGGGTGAGAGGGAGTATTTACAACCCTTGGGAGGATAGGGATTGTTGGGGAAATCATGGATGAGGTGGAAGGGAGATCCTACCAATGGGGATCTTTAGTCTATATGTTCCACAAGAGTAGGGATGAGGGTGACATGAATCATTTTTCTTCGATAAGCTTCGTGAATCTTCTATTTTTCCTTTTAAAACTCAAACACCGCTCTTTCACTTTGGAGACAGATAATTACCTGGGTTTCATCGCTCATTGCTCAAATGGTTAAGGCAATGGAACCTCTCATTGTTAGTTGAAAAGTGTTGTTACTGAAGAGGGAAACACTTATTGCATAAAGGGAAAAGGTGGCGGTGGAGTCAAGTATGAAAATATGAATCCTAACTAAGGTACAACTTCACATTTTTGGGATTTGAGCCATTTTTTGATGTTTTCGATAGCATTATATTATCATGATGAGATTTGTGTTAAAAAAATCCCCCCCAAAGCATGAGGCTAGAGGGTTACGATGGGTGAGAGCTTTGTCAGAACAAGTTATCGCTTAGAGGAAACAAATTGCTTGATCGGAGATCATCATCAACCCGAATTTTCTACAATACATCAATACCTTTATTCATATCCAAATGACTCCTCATCATGGTTGCAAACCAATATAAGGTAGATCCATGAGAGGGATGAATAACCATGGCTACTAGAATACATCGTAGATCCATGCCAAGAATACTCAAAGTTGGACATAGCTATCAAACATACAATGTACATCTATGTCATATCAACACAAATTTGAGCATAACCACGACCATACAAATGTGGATCCATTATACGAATCACACAAATATTATAGCACAACCTGGGGAAATCAATGAGTGCTTAATAGATACCCAAAGTCTTCTTCTCGTCTTCCACAAAGTACGATTCTATCCATGTGATTACAAGGTCAAGGTCTTGATTTCGAACATGGAAAAAACCACTTCATTACCAGTTAATGATGAGAACCATTAAAAAGTGCGAAGGAGATCACCTTTGAGGTCAATGATTCCCAAGGTACACTAGTACAATATCCTAAGTGTGAATAGATGATCTGATGTCAAACACTTAGTCAAATATTTCAATTAAAGGTTAATGATGTGAACCTATGTCGAAAGTGAGAGGATATGTCATTGATGCATACAGATCTCAAGGTACTTGCTATTTTTTTAAAAGACTAATTCTTGGATGGTGAGTTGAATTTGACACAAATAGTCTTGTTGAAGGAGGGCTATGATGAGTCCTACATCGACGACACGAAACTCAGAAAAAAGTTTTGGAATTTTGAGTATGATGTAACCATAGGACTAACTCAAAGTTATTTGACACAAAAATTTAACCACATGCAAAATATCAACATGAATTCCCTTTCAACATTGGGTAGCACGACTAAAGACTTGGCAGCATTGACTTGATCAGGTGGATATCAAAACATAAGGAGACAGTGGACGATGCATTCTTTGAAAGACTCAAAGGAGTGACATGACTGTGAAAGTGGATCGACTTGGAAGAAAGATGAATACCTAATTGACTGAATGAAATGCAAATAAGTGCCATGTTCAAAGGTGACTAATAACTGCCATTATTGCAAATGATATAGTTCCCTTCCCTTAATTTCCTCATCATGATTGATGAGTGCCTCTTTTAGTTTTTATGAGTTCAAAGAGGGTAACAAACACTCATTGTAGCTTATCCTAAGATAAGTCAATTCTCATATGTCTCACGAACCTGAAAAAGGAAGGGTTCGTTCCCAAAAAGAGAGTCTCTCAGTGTTTACTTTAACAATTTCATTGAAATTTAACTTGGTATCATTCATGTTTCGAGAGTCTGAAGGAAAATGGAAGAAGAATCCAAAGGGTCCTTTTTCGTATGATATGGTCCCTAGGGCCTGAAAAAGTATAAAATAATTCCTAAGAGAACTCTTCTACGTAAGATCAACTAGAGTATTCCTTTTTCGTGATTAGTCAATACGAACATAAAAATAGATAAACTATCGTTGAAAAGATGACTCTTCAATTACTTTTACAAGCGTGAAGAAAACAAGTTTGCTCGACGATATTTTCACATTTAAAGAGTCTGAAAAGAGCTTAAAGAAGACTGCATTAAGGTTTATTTTCATGATGAAGGGGTTTAACGAGTCTAAAAAGAAGCAAAAGTTGACTCAGAACTTTGGTAATGAGTTTAAAGAGCACGACAAAAATGTCAAAATTAGTGCTCAACAACTTTTTCATTTTATGGAAATATGAAAAAAGTCAAAAACAAACTCACTCATAGCCAATTTGTTTTTAACTTTCATCCCTACAAAAATGTTTAAAGGAATATTAGATGTCCAAAATATTAAAAATAGTTTTTAATGACTACGTAGAAGGGCATTCTTAAAAAAATAATTAAAATGATTAAAATAATACTAAAAACCAAAAACATTTCATATAAAAACCAATGAATAGTAAAAAGAACTTACTATTTCACTATTTACCAAGTTGGAGAGCTATTTGGATCCATTGGTGTACAAAATTCAAGAAAGGATTCAGTCAGCTCCAGGTAGGAGCTAAACCCATCCCTAACATTTTTGTGGTTGTATTTTTCCATTCCAAGCAAGTTTTTTAGGGTTTTGGGATTTTTACCCTAGGGTAAAAAACACCCGCAGAGTAACTCTCTTTCCCTTTGCGGGGAAGGTGGTGCCCGAGCAAAACCATGTATTTCACGACGAAAAAGGAGGTGCCACCACCCCATCTCCAAGAGACAAGGGCAGTGCCATAGGATTCCCTCAAGATGCTCAACGTTCAAGCCAAAATACATTTTTAAAAGTATTTTTAATGGTTGAAAATGTGTTTTAATACTCTAAATTTTATTTTTGACAGGTCACTTTAGAAAAAATGGTTGTGTGGAAGGAGAGGAAATGTGAGGATGATGATTCCAAGGATGGAGAATATGTTGTTTCTATAGCCTCTTTATGAGGATGTGGCCTCCTAAAATTATTCCATGTTCCAAGCATAAGGTCTCATGTGATATTACTGGAGTATATACTAAGAATGTCAAACCCAGAGAAGCAGTTATTTGAAGTGGGGGCCAAGTTCTTACTATGGAAGTAGAAGACATCTACTTCCTTATAGGGTTATCCAGGGGTGGGGATCCTATCTCATTAGGAGGTCCTCGAGGATGAGATGTCAAAACACAGGAGCTCATAGATCGTCATTGTTTTCCAGGCACTCAGATGTTGGGGAAGAAGTTCCCAATCAAGGAGGTGATGGATTTTTCTTTCTGCATAGTTCTTTTCACCATGCAACAGGTTTCTAGGAGCCAAGGGGATCATCAGACTTCCTGGGGACACATTCTCTATGCCTTGGAGGATATGGCTCCTATGTTCTTTAACTAGACCAAGGCTTTATTGAGTGTCTTCAATGAGAAGATGACTAAGTTTCTGCAGGGGGAATTGAAACAATTTGGTTATGGCACCATATTGGCATCCTTATTTTTTGAGCGGGTAAATCATCTAAGGCCATATGCATCTTCCACTGAGATGAGACCACAAGACCCTCGGATGCTACGGTGGGTAGAGATCATGGCCTGCATTTGTGGTGTCGAGTCCAAAGTCAAGTATGGGAGCAAATTTTTTTGTTGGTTGGATGACCAACTATGCATGATTGAGGATTATGCATACGTTAGTACTCAAAGGGAGGATACCTAGATCTACCCTTACCGACAGGTTCCCAATGGAGTGATATAGGTAAGAAGAATACTCAAGGCATTGATTGTTTTTTGTTTTTTATGTTTTAGAATTTTTATAGATGATAACGAGACCAAACAACTTGATGCAGATGTAGGAGATGCATGACTTGGGGGTTCCTCCCTAATTGAGAGGAGACAGGGGGCATGCTTCTTCCATAGAGGAGATGATGAGTTGAATGATTTGGAGGATAACCTCAACCGATTAACTCTAGACATTCTAGACACTTCCATAGATGACCTCCCTAGGGGGTACCAAAGACATGCTGTTGGAGTGTCGGGTCTATTTGGACGTCTGCTATGGAGGGTAGCAAGAGCCATCATGTGTTACCATGAGTATCACTAGTTACCTACATAATGTAGACACTGAAATCTATCTAGATTCAATATTTTTGTCATTTTGTATATCTGAAAGCCATTGTACTTCAGTCGAGGTCTCAAAACCATATTTATTATAAAGCACTTATATATATACAGATTTATGGCGGATTATCTATGTTCAAATCTAGAATGGTATTTATATTAGTTTTTATGTCTTTTTATTGTTTATTTTTATTTACAATGGACCATGTTTTATTTATCAAAAGTTATGTGTGAGAATATACCATTTCAAAATGTAATTGCCTAATGAGTCTGCAACAGTGTTACAAAACCTAGGAATATTCCGATAAGTGATAGATTCAAACAACCTTTCTAACAAATGCACTCTCTGAGAAACACTAAGGAGTGTAGGGTTTCAAATGAAATAGACTTGGTTCAAGTGAAAAGCTGCTAACTGTGAGCCCATGAAGACTACCAAGTGATCAATGACCCGATATGCGGCCATGGTCAACAAACCTATTACCGCATGATACTCGACAATGTTATTGGTGGCTGGACCTACACAAACTGCTCTTGAACTGACTTGGTCATGAGTCGAGGAATACAAAATCCAAGAAGTTGAAGCAAGATTCAAGGTATGATGACAAGCACCATCAACAAAACCATAAAAATCCATTTGATCTACATAACCAAAACATGGCATAAACAATACTGACAAAAACTCAAAACCATATTGAAATACTAAAACCACACCAAAAAGTCAGTTAATCTACATATATACAAGGTACTATAACAAAAATAACTTCAATCATAGTACCTTTTCAGGTACAACCCATTGCGAGGTTGCTTGAAAGGTATCCCATCATAATCTACAATCTCATAGGCCCCTTTCTCTAAAAATTTGCTCACAATGAAGGGACCATACCACATGGATTCTAGCTTCCCTTTTCCAAGTTTGTCACATTTTTTATCATAATTTAGAACAATGTCACCTTCATTAAACACAGGAGTTTGAATGGACTCGTCGTATTGAGCCTTGATGTGTTTTTTATGTGCCTCATTAGCCAAGGCATAATATCTTCAATTCTCATTAAGATTTGTCAAATACAAAAAGAGTTCTTCGGCAGAAGTGTTTGGGAGAAGCTCAAATGCAATATTGAGTGATGGGATCTCACATTCAATAGGAAGGACAAATTCTACTCCATAGACCAACTGAAACAGTGTGAAACCAGTTATTGTTTTAACTGAAGTTCTATAAGCCCCATAGTGTAGAAAATAGAGTCAACTTCTAGTTGTATTTATGATTTCCAACCATTCTACGCATCATAGTATTCAAGACTTTGTTAATGGATTCAACTTGACCATTAGCCTATAGATAATAAGGAGTTCACTTTTCATGACAAAAAACCATCTTAGCACTCAAATCATCCATCATCTAATAACGAAAATAAGATTCGTGATCAGTGAGTATGTCTTGTGGAAATCGAAACCTATCTATTATGTGGTTGAACAAAAAGAGGGCAGCGATCATGTCATCCTCAGCATATGTAGGTATTGCCTTGGCCCATTTTATAAAATAATATATGGCTACAATGATGTAACCATTCCCCTTGGTTGAGGCAGGATTACAATGTATAAAATCTATCCCACATTTGGTAAAAGGGCCAACGGCAATGACAAGGTGTAATGGATCAAGATGGGTGCACTTTTTGGGATAAAAAAGATGACAGTGTGGGAATTTTTTAACCACCTCATGACAATCAATGAATATTGAGGGAAAAAAAATACTTGGCATGAAGGATTTTCTGAGTTCTAGCCATCCCATAAATATGATCTCCACATCCTCTAAAGTGGAAGTCATTTAAGACCTATTCAACCTATTTGTGTGTAAGACATCATCGGAGAACCAAGTCGATACCACGCCGGTAGAATGTGTCATTTAAAATGAGGTATTATTTAGCGTGGTGACAAATGCATCGAAAATTGTCACAAGACATATCATGCTGAAACCTTTGGATCTGGAGATAGATGATCATATCTCCATACCATGGGTTGATTGTGCTAATAAAAAACAAAAATTCATCCGGAAATGAATCATTGGGATCAGCTTCCATGAGAGCACAGGGAAGGTCACACATCAACTCCACAAAAAATAAGTACTTCTTGGAAGTAGCCTTAGTGAACTCGAGATGGAATTCCTGCAAGATGACTATCCAACGGGAATACTTCCCCCCTAACACTTGATGAGTCAAAATTTAATACATAGGGTTTTGATCATGGATAATAATTGTGGTGCGTAGTAATATTTAGTGACAAAATTTTTGCACAGTAATGACCATGGAAAGAGCCAGCTTCTCCACATGTGATTAATGAGTTTCAGAGTCAAGGAGACTCTTACTTAAATACTAAATCACATGCTCTTGGCCATTGAGATATTCCTGCACCAGAACCATACCGATGGTAGATGTGGAGGAGGAAACATAAAGTAGAAAGTATTTTGAATAATTTGGGGGGTGTAATAATGCAGAATGTGTCAGAGCATGTTTCAAATTATCAAAATCTTGTTGGACTTGGTAATCCCAAAAGAACGGAGTGTTCTTATTAAGGAGACACATATAGCCATGTGTTTTTTCTGCAAAGTTGCACACAAAATGACGAATAAATTTTTCCTTTCCTTGCAAACTTTGGAGTTCAGTAATATTAGTAAGGTTGGGTAATGCCAAAATAGTAGCTATATTCAAAGGATATATTCAGATGCCATCATTGGAAACCACAAATCAAAGAATGTGCCCAGTCTCAACACAAAATACCCACTTGTGTGGATTAACTCGAATGTGATAATGACAACATCAAAGGAAAATGTCCCTAAGATGCCCTGGGTGATCCTCACATTGTTGTGAATGAGCATGGAGGTCATCCAAATACGGTTCCACAATGTGTTTAATATAGTGAAAATCGTAAGACATGGCATTCTGGAGTGTAGCTCCAACATTTTTCAAACCAAAGGGTAATTTTCGATAAGAAAAGGTTCCCCATTGAGAAATGAATGTCATCTTATGCTGATCAACGGGTACAATTTCTATCTGATAATAGTCGGAAAATCCATCCATAAATGAGAATATGACTCTCCCAACACAGTTATCAATTATTTGATTGATATGTAGAGTAGGAAAGTTGTCATTGGGACAAGCCTTATTCAAGTATCTAAAATCGATGCAACCCCTAATAGCGCCCTACTTCTTAGCAACAGGAACAATATTGGATACCCACTCAGACAGTGGTACGAGATAAATAAAACCATCTTTCAGAAGTTTTTCAACCTCATCTTTTATATCCATAGCCTTCCTAGGATGGACTTGACATAGTTTTTTTCTGGACTAGTCTCACCATGGGGTAAGTTTTTGTACATGATGTGCGGATCAATCCCAGGTATTTCTTCATACGTCCAGGAAAAAACATCTCGAAACTCGTTGAACATAGCTCTATATTTTTTGGTTTCTTCAGTTGAATAGTTCTGGCCTGCATGAACATGTTCAATAGTTATGGGTTTCACTAATATGTCAATGGGATTTGTTTGATTAATGTTAAAGAGGTTTCCTTCGGAATCAGTGCGTTGTAATAGTACAAGCGTCTAAGGATTTTTGACAATATTAGTAGTAATGAGATAAACAAAATCAAGTTCTACTGAATTGGCATTGTAAATAAAAGAGGATCTATGGTGATGATCTTCCGATACAGGTTCATCCACACTCATGATATCCGTAATAGACTCATCCGATGAGAAATTCTTTGACAGATAATCTAGAGTGGGGAGAGGGGAATCTAGCCAATAGGCAGGTGGTAGGGATCTGATGCCACTATATGATTATCATCATAGTAGACATTGAAAAAATATTGAATAGCATTGTATATGTTAAAATAATCAACCCATAGTTACCTACATTAGACATTAATTTCATTATTTTTGTCTTATTACCTAGTTTCCTAGATTCCATTCTATGCTAGTTTCCTTCTACATGTCCTAGAAGTCAACACATGCTAAAAATGAGTCCTGGAGTGCTTGGGAAACATCCTGGAAACTGAATTTAGTATGTCTACTTTATTCCATATTCTCTAAAGTGTAGATTTGGTTATTCTTAAAATTTTCCTTGTTTTATTTTTTATTTAAGGAAAAAGGAAAAGATAGACTAGGTGTAGTTGCCTTGTTTTTTTCCCACATCATCCTCCCTCCTTTTCTCCAAATAAAAGAATGTATGAGTTTTCTTTCCATCCCTCTTTAGTTTTCCCACTTGACTTAGCAAATTCCTGAGCATCTACCTAGATTTGGAAACTGCTTTATGCACCTATGGGGGATTTGACTACATTTGGTAAGCCTTCTTTTTTACTATTCCGAATGACATATTTATGCATTCTATTATATCATGTAATTATATATTGTACCAGCCTATTAATTCATAAGTTTTTCTATTGTACACTTACTCAATATAGATTAGTGCTATGCTCCAATTTCAGTCTCCTTTGGTGTGAATTTTTCATGTTTGATTAGCAATTTTGTGAGTGTAATTGTTCTATCTCTTGGGTTCAATTTCGACATGGTATCAAAGCCTTTATATATCTATTTATCTCCTTCCATATTTCTATTGCAGGATCAAAATCTTGGCTAGGAATGCATTATGTTGAATGGAGGCCATAGTTTCTAAGCTATGGACCAATCTCAGAAGATCATCTTGACTCCATTCAATTTCATTGAATGGAAAGATGAGATGGAGATATTGTTGAGAGAGAAATGCCTCTACAGGGTGACTATGGAAATTGAGGTAGAGCCCAATGTAGCTGTAGATAAAATTAAATGGCACAACAGGAGGGATGAGGCCGATGGTCTTTTGTGTATGAGCATTTCAAGAGACCTCCTCTTCCATCTTGATGGATTGACATCACCTAATGAAGTGTGGGAGAAGCTATAAGATATTTTTGGAAAGACAGATGAGATGAGAGGACATCAAATCGAGAATGAGCTGATCTCCTTGAGTCCCAATAGCTTCGAATCATTGCAACTCTACTTTTCCAAGTTTGAGGCCCTTGTTTTGCAGTTGAAACAATGTGGGATCAAAAACAAGGAAGAACAACTAGTTTTGGCAATACTCTCTAATCTTGGTCCTGACTATTCATTATTTGTTTTGACCTTCCATGCCACCAAGTTGACAACTCCATCTTGGAAGATGACTAATCTTACAGAGTTCATGGAATCCCTCACACAGGAGCAAGATAAGTTGGTGATGATGGGAACCATCAAACCTTCCGAAGACCAAGCTTTGGTTGTTGGAGATCCAAGGGTGGATTCAGAAAGAAATAAAAAGGCTAAAAATCCACCTGAGAAAAAGAGAGATAAGAAAAATCTCAATAGGATCCCCAAGGTTCCAAGAAGAACAAAGGAGAAATGAGCAAGTGTGCATACTACAGTAAGGGCTATCATCCTGAGAACTCTTGTATGAAGAATAAAATTGACATGTTGACCCAACTACTGGAGAATAATAACATCTCCCTTCCTGATTTCTCAAAGAAGAGGGAAGGAGGATCAAATTCATAGGACAGAGAGAGAGTACATGCCTTGGTTTCTAGCACATCATGCTCACCTAGCTTCATCATAGACTCTGGAGCTTCTAGACATATGGTTTCAAAAAAAGAGACATTCTCCTCTCTTGACATGTCAAAAGGTCCACCAATAGTTTTGGGATATGACTCTCTCACTGACAGTTTGGGCAAGGGAAGGATTGATCTTCACCATGGTAAGTTCAATAATGTGTTGTATGTTGCAGGTCTTTCCTCTAATCTCTTGTCAGTGTATCAGATAACTCATACTGGGTCTCCAAAGAAGGTCATATTCTCCCCTAATGATGTTGAAATCATTGATATTTCGAATGTTAAAGTCATAGAAAAAGGTGTTGTTGATCACACTTCGAAGGTATACAAGTTTTCCCATTTCCTACCCTACTCAAACCCCTCTTATCCTATGATTCATGCTAATGAAGCAAGAAATATTTGTCATGAAATATTTGGCTATCTTAACTACAAGTATATTTCTGATTTGAGTGAAAAATATATGGTCATAGGGTTACCAAAGATCAATTTTTCTATGGGAGTCTGTCAAGGTTGTATCCTAGGAAAACACCCAAAGCACAAGTATGAGAAAGATAGTCATGAGAGAACCTCTGCACCTCTTGAGCTGATCCACAGTGACATTGATGGTCCATTCTCTCATATGTCCACGATTCAAGCCAAATATGCACTGACCTTCATAGATGACTTTACCAGCTATTGTTGGGTTCACTTCGTAAAGCATAAGTCTGATGTTTTTGACCTCTTCAAACTCTTTAGAGCCTTGGTTGAAAACTAGTCTGGGAGGAAACTCAAGATCCTCAGATATAACAATGGTGGTGAGTATGTGAAGTCTGAGTTCATTCAGTATTGTAAATATGTAGGTATTCATATGCAGCATTTGATCCCTTACACACCACAACAAAATGGTGTTGCTGAGAGAAAGAACAGATCACTGAAGGAGATGGCAACCTGCATGATGGAGGCTAAGACTTTGCCACCAAATTTTTGGGTCGAGGCTATAAAATGTGCATCCAACATCCAGAATAGGGTGCCTCATAAACATATTGATGGTATGAATCTTTTCAAATCTTGGAGTGGGCACAAGCCATATGTGACCCATTTCAGGATTTTTGCCTCAAAGGCTTGGGCTAGAATTCCAACTGAAAAGGGGAAGGATTTGCAACCCCAAAGACAAGAGTTCCTATTTGTTGGGTATTCTAAATATTAAAAAGGGTACAAGCTGATCAACTTGAGAACTAACAAAACTTTCATTGAAATAAGTGTTCAGTTCCAAGAAGAGCCTTTAGTAGTAGTTGAAGTTAGAGAGTCCTCTTCACCACCAGAACCATCGACTGTAAGTGAAGAGACTAATGAGTTTGATTATTCTGATATTTCTGATAATGATGATTTGATTTCACATTCTAATAGTCCTAAAAGACCAAAATGGGCAGCAAATACCATTCATGCTGCTAGGGAACTAGCTGGAAATCCTAGTGACACTAGGAGGACTAGATCTCAATTTGAGAGTGACCTTTGTGTGAAAGATACTCTATTTGTTGAGAAGTGATATCTGATGGTTGAATCAGATCCACATACATATGAATATTCAGCACATGATCCAAGATGGAAAACAACCATGAAAGAAGAATTCAGCTCGCTCCAGAAGAACAACACTTGAGAACTGGTTAATCTTCCCCCAGTGAGGAAGCTAGTTCATTGTAAGTGGGTTATCAAGACTAATTTTTCTACTGATATTTTACCTTTAAAATATAAGGCAATAATGGTATACAAGTGATACTCACAAGTACATGGTATTGAATACAATGAAACCTTTGCACCAATGGCAAAGATGGACTCCATAAGGCTAGCTCTAGCCATTTCCACGCTTTGAAGTAGTGGAAAGTGCATCACATGGATGTGAAGTGTGCTTTCCTAAATGGAGATCTCACTGAAGAGATTTACATGCAGCAACTGGAATGGTTTTTTTTAATCCATCTTTAGTGTGGAGGTTAAAGAAATCATTGTATGGACTCAAGCAAGCTCCCAAGGCTTGGTATACCAAGATTGATGGCTTTCTGCTGTCACTAAGTTTTGTTCGATGCAAGTATGATCCTAATGTCTATTTGAAGTTAATTCATGGTTATTTGATGATTATTGTTTTGTATTTGGATTACCTATTGATTATAGGAAGTTTAAAGAAAGAGATTTCCTCCTTGCAGGATGCAATGAACCATGCATTTTCTATGACAGATTTTGGATTGTTGAGCCAATTCTTGGGTCTTGAAATTGCTCAATCACAACATGGAATCAAAGAACATCAGTCCAAGTATGCTTTGGATTTTCTGAACAAGTTCAACATGAAATATTTCAATCCAAGCAAGACTCTCTTCCTTTCAGGAGTTAAGCTTGAAGAAGCAGGTTCTTCTCCTATGGTAATGTTGATGGGCGTATTTGACTAAGCCCGCAACGGGGGAAAACGACCCAGTCCGGGACCCTTAGAACAGGCTCCAAGCTATTTGAAATAGCCGCTCCCAACAGGTTTAAAGGCTCTGTTGGCCTGAGATCGTAGAAGACTAATGCTTACAATTAATGCTACTGATAATTAGTGTCGATCCTATTCTTATAATTACAAAAGTTAACCTAAGTTATGTATTACAAGAACTAAAAACTGTTAAGTTAAATTACCCAAAACCATTAACTCTGAATACATAAATAAGACCTAAATCTGTACAGGATTCATATACTTACAAATTCATGTTATATTTATGTACAGATGTACGCTAATTACATAAAATGACAAACTGAAAATAATTAATGAAAAAGATCTGAATCCACAGGGTTTTTTAGATAATATAAAGATAAAAACTGAATAGAGTATAATTCTAATCTAATACCTATCCTGATCAGGAGCAAAAATTAATTAAAGCTTGTTATCAACTGATATTGATAAATGCACTGTATATAAACATTTGCAAATTTTAAAGAAATTCAACCGTTGCAAATTCATACAAGCATCATTCCATATAATGTAACAATAATATCGATTATTAACTACATAATATGTTATACCAGCATAGCTAAAAACAAGAACAGTCGATACCTAATAGATTATCTTCGCACAATTCATCAAAGGAGATTAAAACAAACATAGTAATATAGGAAAAGCAAATACCAAAAACTGAAAGATTATATACCACATATAAGTTTTAAAACTGTAAATGTGATTCAAACATCACCAGCCCAGGACATTGTGACAACTGACAGATAACTGCCTAGCAGCCCAAACAGTACGAACCAGCAGTTCAGTATTTGCATCCCCAAAGTATCGACCCCCCAATATGTTCACTATCAGTCTTTTAAATACATTTTCATTTTCCCATAATAGCAACATTAAAGACCAAGAATGAATATTACGATCCCTAACTAATGTCAAAGAAAAACGACAAGTGGAACATGTCGTTTTTCCTTAAACGCATAATCGTTCATCTAGCATATAGGTTCGTAAACAGAACATAGGCACCTGTAAAACCATTCCTCCAATCATCGATTTGCCTCCAGGAATACAGGGATCACAAAAATAACTGACATCCTCAAAATCAGGGCAAAA
>LPNX010076367.1:672047-686514 GCA_001517045.1 Pseudotsuga menziesii
TGATCAAGCTATGAAGCATTATTGATGACAATATTTCCATTTTTTTTTCCTTTCCATGTTTAAGGGAGGATTTTCCCACTGGGTTTTTGCCTTTTTCCTTTGTTGTATGGACAAGCAGTATGTAAAGGATGACTAAGCCTTGTTTCTAGGCCCTATAGTTTTTTGATATTTAATCATAAATTAAGGCTTAAGGGGGGGTGTTAGAATAATCAACCCGTATTTACCTACATTGGACATTAATTTAATTATTTTTGTCTTATTACGTAGTTACCTAGATTCCATTCTATGCTAGTTGCCTTCTACGTGTCCTAGAAGTCAACACATGATAAAAATGAGTCATGGAGAGCTTGGGAAACATCCTCAAAACCTAATTTATCATTCCTTATTTATTCTGAATTATCTAAAGTGCATATCTACTTTTTTTGAAAAGCTCCCTTGTTTTATTTTTTATTTAAGGCAAAAAGGAAAAGCTAGACTAGGTGTAGTTTCCTTGTTTTTTCCCACATCATCCTCCCTAATTTTATCCAAATAAAAGCATGTATGAGTTTTTTTTCCATCCCTCTTTATCTTTCCCACTTGACTTAGCAGATTCGTGAGCATCTACCTAGATTTGGAAACTGCTTTATGCACCTATGGGGGATTTGACTAGATTTGGTAAGCTTGCTTTTTTACTATTTCAAATGGCATATTTATGCATTCTATTCTCTCATGTAATTATATATTCTAGAATCCTATTACTTCATAAGGTTGGCTATTGTACACTTACTCAATACAGATCAGTGTTATGCTCCAATTTTAGTCTCCTTTGGTGTGAATTTTGCATTTTTGATTAGCAATTTTGTGAGTGTAATTGTTCTATCTCTTGGGTTAAATTTACACATGGTATTATAGCCTTTGTATATCTATTTTTTTCCTTCCATATTGCTATTTCAGGTTCGACATCTTGACTGGGAGCGCATTCTGCTGACTGGAGGCCACAGTTTCTGAGATATGGACCAATCTTAGAAGATCATCTTGACTATATTCAATTTCTTTGAGTGGAAAGATGAGATGCAGATATTGTTGAGAGAAAAATGTCTCTACAAGGTGACTATAGAAATTGAGGTAGAGCCCAATGCAACTGTAGAGAAAATTAAATGGCACAACAAGAGAGATGAGGCCTATGGTTTTTTGTGTCTGATCATTTCAAGAGACCTCCTCTTCCATATTGATGGATTGACATCACCTAATGAAGTGTGGGAGAAGATAGAAGATATTTTTGGAAAGACAGATGAGATGAGAGGACATCAAATCGAGAATGAGCTGATCTCTTCAGTCCTAGTAGCTTCAAATCATTGCAACTTTACTTTTCCAAGTTTAGCGCCCTTGTTTTGCAATTGAAATAGTGTGGGATCGAAAAGAAGGAAGAAAAACTAGTTTTATCCATACTCTCTAAGCTTGGTCCTGAATATTCATTGTTTTTTTTGACCTTCCATGCAACCATGTTGACAGCTCAAGCCTCGAATATGCCTACTATTGCAAAGTTCATGGGATCCCTCACACAGGAGAAATATAAGTTGGTGATGATGGGCACCATCAAACCTTACAAAGACCAATATTTGGTTGCTAGAGATTCAAGGGTGGATTCAAAAAGAAAGAAAAAAGCTAAAAAGTGACCTGAGAAAATGAGAGACAAGAACAAGTCTCAATAGTAGCCCCAAGGTTCCAAGAAGAACTCCCAGAAGGGGAAGAACAAAGGATAAATGAGCAAGTGCACATACTACAGTAAGGGATATCATCCTAAGAGCTCTTATATGAAGAATAAAATTGACATGTTGACCCAACTCTTGGAGAAGAATAACATCTCCCTTCCTGATTGCTCAAAGAAGAGGGAAGGAGGATCAAATTTATAGGACAGAGAGAGAGAGAGTACATGCCTTGGTTGTTGGCACATCAAGCTCACATAGCTTCATCACAGACTCTGGAACTTCAAGACATATGGTTTCGACAAAAGATACATTCTCCTCTCTTGACATGTCATAAGGTCCACCAATAGTTTTGGGAGATGACTCTCTCACTGACAATTTGGGAAAGGGAAGGATTGTTCTTGACCATGGTAAGTTCAATAATGTGTTGTATGTTCCAGGTCTTGCCTCTAATCTCTTGTCAGTGTATCAGATGACTCATACTGAGTCTCTAAAGAAGGTCATCTTCTCCCTTGATGATGTTGAAATCATTGATATTTCGAATGGTAAAGTCATAGTAAAAGGTGTTGTTGATCACACTTCGAAGGTATACAAGTTTTCCCATTTCCTATCCTAAAACCCCTCTGCTCTTTTGAATCATTCTAATGAAGCAAGCAAGCCCTGGCATGAAATATTTGGCCATCTTAACTACACGTATATTTCTGATTTGAGTGACAAAGGTAGGTCATAGGGTTACCAAAGATCAAGTTTTCTAAGGGAGTCTGTAAAGGTTGTATCCTAGGAAAACACCCAAAACACAAGTATGAGAATGCTAGTCATGAGAGAACCTCTACACCTCTTGAGCTGATCCAAAGTAGAATTTCTGGTCCATTCCCTCATATGTACATGCATCAAGACAAATATGCACTTACCTTCATAGATTAATTTTACAGGTATTGTTGGGTTCACTTCCTAAAGCATATGTCTAATTTTTTTGACCTCTTCAAAGTCTTTAGAGCCTTGGTTGAAAACCAATCTGGGAGGAAACTCAAGATCCTCAGATATGAAAATGGTGGTGATTATGTCAAGTATGAGTTCATTCAATATTGTAAATATACAGGTATTCATATGTAACATTCGATCCCTTACACACCACAAAAAATGGTGTTGCTTAGAGAAAGAACAAATCACGGAAGGAGATGGCAACTTGCATGATGGAGGCTAAGAATTTTCCACCAAAGTTTTGGGGTGAGGCAATAAACTATGCATCCTACATCCAGAATAGGGTGCCTTATAAGCAGCTTGATGGTATGAATCCTTTCTAATATTGGAGTGGGCACAAGCCATATGTGACCCATTTCAGGGATTTAGGCTCAAAGGCTTGGGCTATAATTCCAACTGAAAAGAGGAAGGCTTTGCGACCCCAAAGCCAAGAGTGACTATTTGTTGGGTATTCTAAATATTCAAGAGGGTGTAAGTTGATCAAATTGAGAACTAACAAATTTTTCATTGAAAGAAGTGTTCAGTTCCAAGAAGAGCCTTTAGTAGCAGTTGAAGTTGGAGAGCCCTCTTCACCACCAGAACCATTGATTGTAAGTGAAGAGACTAATGAGTTTGCTGATTCTGATATGTCTGATAATGATGATTTGATTT
Organism: Pseudotsuga menziesii; assembly: GCA_001517045.1. Taxonomy (NCBI): domain Eukaryota; kingdom Viridiplantae; phylum Streptophyta; class Pinopsida; order Pinales; family Pinaceae; genus Pseudotsuga; species Pseudotsuga menziesii. Next base: position 675,365 of record LPNX010076367.1, read on the forward strand.
CAGATCCTAACAATTATACAAGACCAAAATGGGAAGCAAATACCATTCATGCAGCTGGGGAACTAGGTGGAAATGGTAGTGACACTAGGAGGACTAAATCTCAATTTGAGAGTGCCCTTTATGTGAAAGATCCTCTATTTGTTGAGAAGTGCTATATGATGGTTGAATCATATCCATAGGAATATGAAGATGCAGCACATGATCCAAGATGGAAAACATCCATGAAAGAAGAATTCAGCTCACTCCAGAAGAACAACACTTGGGAATTGTTTGATCTTCCTCCAGGGAGGAAGCTATTTCAATGTAAGTGGGTTTTAAAGACTAGGTTTGATACTGATGGTCCACCTTAAAAATATAAGGCAATATTGGTAGCTAAGGAATACTCACAAGTACATGGTATTTTCTACAATGAAACCTTTGTACCAGTGGTAAAGATGGACTCCATAAGGCTAGCTCTAGCCATTGCAAATTCAAAGCAGTGGGAAGTGCATCACATGGATGTGAAGTGTGCTTTCCTAAATGGATATCTCACTAAAATGATTTACATGCAACAACATGAGGGGTATTTTTCTAATCCATATTTAGTGTGGAGGTTAAAGAAATCATTGTATGGGCTCAAGCAAGCCACTAGGGATTGGTATGCCAAGATTGGTGGCTTTCTGTTGTCACTGAGTTTTGTTCGATGTGTTGGGGCGCGCACCCTAATGGTCCTTAAGGTGGGTAACTCCGTGGGTTTTTGGGAACTTGTAAGCAGAGCTATGGCTCAAAATAGTCTTAGGGGTGTCGGGGTTGAGTAAAAACCTTATTTTGTAATAAACCCATGGTTTAAATCCAGGTTTTAGGGTTCGGGGTGCCCATGGTTTTAGTCCATGGTTTTGTAATAGTGCGTTGTATAAATAGGCACTCTTGTACATAAGAAAGGTTAGGCTTTTTGTGTAAGAGGAATTGATGCGAAGCTAAGTCTATTTTGTAAGAAAAGTTTAAGTCCCAGCTGTGTGCGTGGACAACCTCTGTAGCTGTGTGCGCAGAGGGTTTTGGGTGAATAAGGAAATCTGCAGCTGTGTTCGCATAGGCCTGCAGCTGTGTGTGCAAATTTGAGGACTTGAAGGGATCTGCAGCTGAGTGCACAGATCAGAACTGTGGTCTTTGTATAAAGTTGAATAAAACACAGTTCTATGGCCGTAACCCCTACACTGGGGGTGAACCACATTATATCTGGTGTCGTGGTTCTGTGTGTTGTTTCTATTGAGTTCTTTTATGCATTAAATATATATATCTGATAAGTAAAGATCACTACTAGATAATAGTTTCGCTACGAATTCCCAGTAAAGGGTTGCACAAGGCACTGTTTGTTTATCTAACTGCGAAGCTAAATAAGTGAATGTTAAGCTCTGTGATTTACATTTATAATCTGTTTGAAAGTTAAAGGTACAGTAATATCCCTCTTCTGCTTGCAGAAATCTAGTTCTGCGGCACCCCATAGCAGTTTCGGGTGAGACTGCAACCTATTCGCAAGTTGTTGCCGAAAGGGCCAAATCTATGGGTCTTTTGTTAGTGCGAAGTTAAAGGTATAAAACCCGGGTCTGCCCTAAAGCCCAAAAAATTGGTTCCGTTGCCGGTTGAACTCAGTATCTGCTCAAGAGGGGTTTATGTCGTACCTTGAGGGCTATGTTCTGGAGACCCTCTGTGAAGGAAATCGGTGATTGGCTTGACGAGACTTATCTGAAATTCGCCACGCAAGAGAACAAGGATCCGCGTCGTAGTGCAAACGACTTTTTACAAAGGTATGTTTTTTGTGATGTTTATGAGATTTTATTTGGTAGTATCCACATAGAGTTGCACCAGTGGTTATCCAGGTTGATAGAGAGAAGAACGAACTTCCAAGAACGTCAGTTTCCTGCTTGGACTCCCTCGTGAATTACACTACTACATTTTGACCAAAAATCCGACGACAGAATTGTCGGATTTTCGACACTTTGCTGTCGCATGTACGACACTTTGATTTTTTTTTAAGCGTCGGAAACTTTTCGTCGGTTATCCAACACCTATGTAACCGTCAATTAAGCGACACCTAAGTAACCGTCGGTTAAATATCAAGCATCGGTTAAGCGACAACATATCCTCGACGGTGGTGAAATGTTTTTGAAAAAATAATCTTCTAGCCGTCGGTAAAGCGACAAAAATTCCATCGGATAAGAGACGGATATCATTGGTAAATGTCGGATAAGCGACAGATAACATGGGTACGTGTCGGATAAGAGACAGCTGGAAGCATCGCTTAAGCGATGAAAATTATTGATACGCATCGGAAAAGCGACAGCAATAGGCGTCGCTTAAGCGACGGCAGTGATTTAAAAAAAAAAGTATATTTACATAGTTACGTAGCATATAATCCAGAGTTTCAGTCCATCTGTATCCTCACAGGTGGGTTCCAAACAAGAGGCTTGTAAACAAGCTCAAATATTTATCCAAATGGGTGACATCTCATATCAATGATGGACACAATATTCTAATGGAACCTGTGTTTTTCACATATTTTGGATTGTCTTCTATATATAAATACTATATGTAGATTATCTTGTCTTATCTGTATAATGTTTAGGTTAAGAATAAACATGGATCTTTTGGAGGTGACAAAGACTATATTCAATACCTAGTGAGACTAGTTAGGTCACCTTCGAGAGACGATGTTATGATGTACATAACATATGGTACTGCTGTAGAATGACAGGGTTAAAACAATTTGTGGTTCATAAAGTGCACCAACACAGTCAATGAGTTTCCATAAGTTGTAATTCATTGGATAAAATATCAACGAGTTTCCACAAAGAATATCAAAAGGACAAGGATCAGTAAAACAGATAATGCATGAGACTTTTAGATCTAGATGACATTGTGTGTCGAAGCCAGTCTTCTATAGCTATTCTCCTCTCTGGGGTAATGTGTGAAGGGTCCTCTCTAGCACCTGGGTCTTCTCTGCTCTTGTAGGAAATGAGAAAAGGGTTTAAAGTGGTTGTATTCACCTATTCAATGCTTGTTTAAAGAGTATGGAGTATGCATATGCGTGCTCCTTTTGGCCAAACTATTTATATTGGATTTTCAAGATCAGTTATGTATCGTGAGAATAAATATGGTGATTGAATTTTTTCTTTGGATACCTATATTGTTGGCTCTCAAATTCCAGCTGTCATTACTTTGAGAAGTAGTGTTGGTCATCTATATGCAAAATATGTCACTAAAAAGAAACAAGCATGGGAAGGAAGCGTAAATTATAGGGCAGCTCAAACGCCTCATATCTACAACTAATTGAGCATGTTTTATTTCTAGATTGCAAATGACAACTATAGTATTAATATAAAGGGCAACGATATGGAGATAAAAGACACTACTATGTAAACCTCTTGTAATCCAGAGTTTCATCTTTGATTTACAGTCTCCTCTTTGCAATAATGCCCTTGGAAAAATAGTATTAACGGTTTTTACAAATTTGGGTTCTCAAACCCACAGAAGCTATGTACTCTACAATCCTAGTGGGGGTGATGCCATTTCTGTGTTTGCCAATCGGTAACAAAGTGTGTAATGTTTATAAAATAAAATGAAAAAACAGGTATTATTTTTTGAATTACCATAATGTTACAAATAACTGAGTTTTGCACTTCCAAGTTTTATGATCCCTCTAGGTGTGCTAGTTTTATATGGGGTGCTCTTTGTATGCCTTTTCCACAAAGATTGACAGTTTGAGAGGCTGTTTCTATTAAGAAAATGTTTGTTGGCAGAGAATTAGGTTCTGTATTACTTGTGAGTTATTGTAGAGGAGGGGGGGTTTGTGTTAGTGCAATTGTAGAGCACCAGGATTTGACTTCTTGCAGGACTGCGGATATGGAGTTACTTTTTTGTGTCTACAATTGCAAAGAATTATTGTGTTCTTTCTGTGTGTATTATTTTCCAGGTATAGGCTATTAGGGCATGTACTTATAGTTATATCTCTTCTTGTGCAATTATAGGTAATTTACAAGAATTTTGGACAATAATGGAACCTGGAGAGGAGCAGTTAGATATTGAGGATGATGATTTTGGAGGAGTTGAGCAGAATAGCATTTTTCAGACAGATCAGGCAGTTGATGCAACCTGGGCTGATGATGATGAATGTGATGATCTTTACAATGATTTAAACATGAGTTTAGGACAGGCACCTGTGATTTCCTACCACAGCACCAAGCAGGAACATGTTGGAAATGGAAGGGGCCAGCAAAAACTTCAATATGAAATTGAGCAGACTAAGGGACCAATACCAGGGGAAGGTAGAATTGGTGGGCCTTTACATGATGAAGTTAATAAAATTGAGCAAGGAGGGATCAGTGGGAATATTACTAAATTTTCTATCCAGTCTCGTCCTAAAAGGGACCATTGGAATGATGACGCTGTAAAACAGAACAGAGGAGGAATGGAAAAGGAGCTGAGATTTGGGCATCCTGGGCCTACTTATTCAACAACTTCATTTACATCAAATGGTAATAAGGCTCCAAAAAATTGTACAATGTATGAGGATGATGAATCATATATGCAGCAGGGTTCCCAAGGCACAAATCAGTATGATAAAAGGCAATCATTTCCTGGATCCAGACTTGTTGCTTCTCCATTGGAAGATAGGGGTAGTCTAGTAAGCGCAGAAGCAGTAGAATCAAATATGGAAGTACCTAAAGTATTCCAAGGTAGATGGGTGGAAGCATTGGTAGATGGGTGGGGCAAGATCAAAATAGGCAAATGACTGACTATGAAGAAAATGCAAAATTGGACTATGGCGATGGTAATGTGAAACATGAAAGGGGTAGGTCAACTGGCAAATTGAATACTTCATAAGTTTTAGCAGAATTCTGTGCCATAATGTCCATTTTGGCCATACAGGGAAGCTATCACAGCTGGAAAATATCATTCTAGATATACTCTCTCAGCTTCAAACATCATACAAAGACCATAAAGTTTGACAGGCTATTTTGACAGGTCATTATTTCTGCTACACTTGCGATCTGACTGTTTCTAAAGGGCGCTGTTCTATTTGTGCCAGGGTGTGCGACAGGGGTCACAGAGTTGTTTACTCTTGTTTAAGCCGTTTCTTTTGTGATTGTGGTTGTTTACTCTCGTTTAAGCAGTAACTTTCCAGAGCCACTTCACAAGCTTTATTTGAGTCTTCAAAGAGTAAACAACATGTCCCTTGTTTATGCATAGAGGAATACATGAACAAGAGGATCATAGCAGTGAGATTACTACAGCACAATATGACGAACTATAAACTCGAATGATTGAACAATCCCCAAAGTAAACAAAACATGTTAAGAATCTTATTATCAAATAAATGTCTTAAAGCATGAAAGGATGAGTTGAGTTTATCCATGCATTCAATCTAGTATATTCAGTTCATACTCCCTTAAGATCCTCTATATACTAAATGCTATCAAGTTGGATAGTTGTGTAGAGATGTGACTGCTAATTACTGATCACAAACTGGAACCACAATTACTTTAGGTCTGGAACAACGATTAAAGTTGTGAACGAAAAGAGAAACTGCCAGACGACATAACAAACTGTCAATGTATTTACTTCTATCACGGAAAGGTGAGTAGTTAATCATAATGACAATGCACAAGTATGAACAGAAAGAGAAAAAGATGAAAATGATTACAATATTTGTGGCTAACTCCTGTTCTGTTTAAATAAGTAAATAGTTTGTAACTCATCTTTTAATACAAAAGTATCAGCTTCACAGTTGGACAAGCTTAAACCACAATGAAAAAATCCGACGGTAGATCACCCTTTCCAAACACAAGCCTCTTTGCAGAATCTTGAATCGTACCCCAAGCAAGCCCTGCTCCTAGTCCTGCAAACCTACAAAAGCACTATGCTGAAAGGTTTCAAAGCAATAATAATTATAATACTGATTTGAAGCAATTTTCAATAAATGCCAAATATGAAGTAAAATTGTTTCATATAGAGAGTTGAGAGCAAAGAGCGTATACATAATTAGATGTGCTTTTTAACCAGAAATATGATTTTGTTTAGAAAAATCAGAAGGACCAACATTTTGTTTTAAAGGTAGATTCCTTGAAAGTTGAAATACATAAAAAGGTCATTCCGTATCCTAAATCATAAAGAACCTGACCTACGAATTGGCCACATTGCCTAAAATTATAATTCCCCACATGGTAGACAGGTCACAGAATAGTAAGGTTCATGTTATGACGTAAAATTCTCAGGACAAGAAGCAATGGTACCTATCACCGGTTGAAGCCTGATGATTTTAAAAGAGAACAAATAACAGCCATCTCTGAATTGAGCAATGTGTTTGATGGTAGCAAAGTGCCAGAAGGGTCAGCATTTGGTGGTATTGGTGTTGACAACTTGTGCAACAATCAGCCGGGTATTTCCTTGAACAGCAAAAAATCTACTGCAGACATGATCAATGTTGTAAGGCACAAGGTAATGGCTGAATTGAAGTCCCTATCAATTGAACTGTGTCTTGATGAGGGGGGTGAAACTTGCTAGGAAAAGCTTACACTGCATGCTCAAATCAAGAACATGAATGTTGAGTAAGTTACCTGACCAATATTGTTGTCCAGTAAGTTTTTTCATTCAAAAGTTTTGTGTTGCCCAAATTTTTGACTGCATAGCATGTCAATTCATTGCTAGCTTGTTTACTGATCTTGTTGGATATATTTGGCTTGATTGCAGATCTGTCCAAGGGGCATGTGGGCGCAAGTTAGGGATTGGTATGGAAACAATAAATATAGAAGTTCCTAATTTAGTAGGGAGTCCAGCATATAGTATACTGTGTACAAACAAAATTTTACCCACTGGGCCGTCTATCATAAGAGCAGATTATAAATTTTCTTCTACGCGGATAAATTCTTTGTGTTACACTGAATTGAAGAGTGAATTAGAAGATAAACTTGTTTTCTTTCTCTGTCAACATATCCGCCAAACAGAGCATGTTACACCGATAATAAAAGTATGCTTGAACAATTTAGAATATCACTGTATATTCAGAGCATATTACACCGATATTCAGAGCTTGAAATGAGTCTGAGCATCCAACATATATGCTTCATTTTACTAAGTGATTTTTTAGCTATTGTGATTGGTTACTTTGGATCTTCTCACTAGAATCAATACTTACAAATAGAGTCGGACCTATTGAAGAACAAAGAAAAATTGACTTCTGAGGACACAAGTTCTCAGTTCCACTGTAAAGTGGAAGTGATTGGTTCTGTACTAATTATGCCAGTGGAAAAATCTTGTACTAATTCTGTACTAATTGATATTGCTGGAAGACAGCTGTCATTGTCATTTGCTTCAACAAAGAATAATGAACCAAGAATATATGGAAAATATCCATGCTTGGAAAGTGCAAAATTACCCTTAATTGAAAGATTAGATGCTGATCTATCCCTAAGAATTCCATGCGATGTAAAAGGATTATCTCACCATCCAGTTGTACCTACAAGCATTGTATTTAATGCTCAAAGCTTTGAAGCAAATGTCTTAGGTAGGAGCTTTTTCTTCTCATGTATTTACTGTAGATAATGAAAAAGTAGAATATATTTCATTTTAGTTCTTCAAGGATTCCTCACTTGTTTTATTATTTGTTTTGCAGAAAAATCTTTTCTTAGTGGAGTGCAAGCCTTAGAGGATGTTGTGTTAAAACTTTCTACAGTGAGCACAACATCCCGACTATTTGTGTCAACTGTATCTCAGTTCATGGAATCAATAGTGGAGTTTAAGTACTCTAAAACTGTTAAATCAGAAATTACTCTGGCATATTCAGTAGATGTTAAGTTTCTCATGTCAAACATTTTACTGAAGCTGCATACATCCAGAGAAGAGGCTGTTGATGTCTTGGAACTGATTGGAAAAGTAGATGCACGACGTCTTAAAGTGTCAGGATTTTGGAGAAATGAATCTCTTGAGGCTCTGGCTTTGGAAATTCTAAGCTTAGATGTAATCTCATGCAGGAATGCAGTAACCCTCTTGAATTGCATGTTCTATTTCATATCATATATGAGAGTTAATGTGAACCTGCCTGTCTTTTCTTTCTCATTTATTCAAATATGATCTTCAAATGAAGGCCAAAGTACATAGTGGCAGGTTTCATATGTGGATTCCATTTGAACTAAATTTCACAATTAAGGACAAAGTTACCAAACTATTGAGCCAATGTAAGAATTTCCAGCTACATAATGATTATTTTCAACCGCTTTTGATGATGACCAGAGGACACTATAATTGGCTGGACACTAGTATTTAAATTGTCTGGCAAAAACTGTATAGTAATGTACCAATTAACATAAGATTGCAGAGGGCTGTATTGTCTGGAAACTATGTAAGTTTTTGTGGAATAGAGATATTAATCAAAGAGATATTAATCATACTTAAGAATTTGTAAGGGGTACGAAAATTCCTGTGCATCCTTGGTGTTCTTGAATTGGCAATAATTGAGGAAATTTTGAAATATAAAATAAAATTTCTATTCTAACTAAACTCTATGCTAGACCAAAATTCACACTTCCAAGTTCCAAGGCATAAGAATAGTGCAGAGAAATGTCTAGAAAAATCTGCATCCCAGTCCATAACTATGTTTGCTTCTTGACATAACTAGAACAAGTGGTTGAATATTAACGAGGAACTATTTGTGTTTCTATTCTAACATGCCAAACTAAAAATAAAGACATTTTTAGAAAGTCATTTCAGAAGTATGTGGCTTATCCCCTGCGCACAACACCATTCTGTATTGTATGTATTGCTATGAAGACCGTAAGCAAATTCAATAGACAGTTTGTTAGATATTGTAATGTTTATTTTTCCTAGAAATATTTAATTAATAATCAACACAAAAGAATGCTGGCAACTGCATATAAAATTTAAATATTCAATTAAAATTGGCAAGAACAGGTATATCTAAGATTCTAATGGACATTGCACATTGCAAGCTTTAAAGTGCAAAGTGCAAACCCTATACTAGATCTTGCAAATAGAAAAACAAAGAAAATATATGCATAAATTGTTTTACATGCCTGGAAATTTGAATATACTAGATTGAGAGGGAGTGTTGGAGTTTGTGCAACTTCAGAAGCTATTCTTATTGATTTTCAATCCAATTTCTTTATAGATAATTTATAGATGGATTTTTTGACATCCAATAACAGATACAAACTTTTTGCAAAGATTACCAAGCAAGGAAGCAACACAGAGCTCCATTTGATGAAGGGCAAGCTTGGATAGCAAATACGGTCCTTCAGTTGCTTCATGCAGAGATGTTTTTGGACCAATGAACTAAGAGATATTTCCACTAAGAGATGCCATTTATATTTATGTCTACAGCTGCTCTTGTCAGTGGTGAAAGGCTACAGAAATATGTTTACCATAAGATCTTGAATGAAATTCCTGAAGGGCCTTATTGTGTTGTTTACATTCATACATCCGTACAGAGAGGTGAAAACTGCCCTGGGGTGTTGACATTGTGGTTGATATATGAAGAACTTCCTCCAGCTTTTAAATAAAGGCTTCAAGTGGTATGTTTCCTACATCCAGGGATTCAGTCAAGACTACTTTTTGCAACCCTTGGCCAGCTTTTCTTGAGTGCATGGTGAGTATTAATCTGAGTTTGCAGTTTGATTGAGATAATTTATTAAAACTAATTTATGCATATTTGGTCATGCAATATTTGATGTGTTATGCAGTTTATACTCGAAATTGAAGTATGTAAACCGTCTAGAATTTCTGTGGGATTGCATTAAGAAGGGACAGGTGGAGATTCCTGATTTTGTGTTTGACCACGATGATTAGCTGGAATACAAGCCTTTGATGGACTATGGCGTCAAAACAAATCCCTTTGAAGTTTATGACATGCCTGCCATGGGGTCAGCAGATTCTCGATACTACTTGAGATGGGCCTTATAGGCCTTGTATGTAGAGTTTAGTCACTAATTGTACCCATTTCTTATACCACGTCATGTTTATATTTTTTTCTTTGATCAAAGGTGAGGGGTGCCTTTGTAAGTGATTTCTCTTTACTAGAGACTTGGATGCTCTGGAGTGAAGGCACTCTTGCTTTTTTCTGCTGAAGTTTCCATAACATAAATGTTTCTCCTATAAAGTCATGCCATTCTACATTGGCTGTACATATATGTAAATAGTCAAGCCTGAAAATGTGGTAGCATGCACTACTGTGGTTTAGTAGTTCATCTTGCAGAATGTATTGATGGAGAAGGGAGTATGTGGTGAAGATGTATGGTGTAGCTTTTTGCTATTTGACAGGAAAATTACTTTGGTGTTAAAACTTGGCTTTCAAAGTGCTCTTTGTCTGCAGGTTTCTTACCTCAAAGTTAGCTAATTTCCATTTTGATTCTATTCTTAATTTCCATTTCCATTACCTATGGACATAAATATAAATGGCATCTCTTAGTGGAAAACTGGAGACTGAAGATAAATGTAGATCTACAGCTTATTATAGACTAGCGTAGAATAGTCTGCTTTTTCTTTTTGAGAAATACGTCTCTTATAGAATCACATGGCCTCATCTGTACCTTTCGAACTTGCAACTCCATGTTAATACAAGCTTGGTCACCTTGCTGCTTGCTGCTAGACCACTAAAATAGCAATTTCCCATGTTAGAAGATAGACTATATCCCCTGTATCACCAACATGTGCCAGGATTTTAAGGCACTTGTGTCACCAAATGTGTTGAGCTTGGCACATGCACTGCATTTTCTTTGGATTATGTCGAGGATAAATTAGTTTTTTTGTTGGTGTGGCTATCATCGCAGATATTTGATCCTAAATGCCTTAAGTGCAAAGTTGGGAACCTGAAAACAACCTCTGTCTTCGGTCTTACTAGGAACAGATGAGGGCCTTTTCGACTTTGGTCTTCAATTGGTGCAGTGAAACACTTATATATATTAGAGCTTGGAACGAAAACTAAACTAAGTCTCTGCCTGCCAAGCAAGGAACACTGGAGATATACACGGGTCAAGCTACTTCTTGGTTGAGGGCTTCCATCGTATCCTTCATAGACTGAGTTGACCCACTGGCAATTGCATCTTTAAGTTCTTTCAGCTTAGCTTCCACCTTGTCCTTAACTTCTGTGGGTACCTTCTCGC
>LPNX010076367.1:686648-708987 GCA_001517045.1 Pseudotsuga menziesii
TTGTATCTCTCAATGAGGTCTCGATAGGAGTCTTTAGCCTGCAAAATGCAAATAGAAAAGTGGGGCTACATGAGATTCGGCTTTCAGATTGAAGTGAGTAAAACAATAACTTGTACCATAAGTATTAGGTACCAACTTACCTGTCAAGCAAATCAGAGCACAACTCTTCAAATTGGACCCTTGTAAGGGTTGTTTCAATATGCTTGGGACCATCTGCAGTGGCTGTTATGAATGGCAGACTGCAGCACAAATTAACATTCAAATTTACAATTAAAGCAATAAGAGACAACATGAGAAATTTACAAAAATGCATTGCAATGTGATGGCCATTCTCATACAAAAAACACTTCAGCAATATAAAGACATCGAAAAGTAGTGATATAATCATATCAATTAAAAATTAAATTACAAAAACCAAGCATCTATAATGACTGGAGCCTATAAACACATGCTAATAACATCGAGCTGTCTTGATAGCACATTACAGTAATTGAAGGAAAACATTTTTAATGCACCTAATGCTTGCTTGGGTGAGTGATGACAATTCAATCTTAGCCTTCTCTGCAGTTTCAGTTAGACATTGAAGGGCTTGTTTGTCTTTTAACAAGTCGATACCCTCATCTCTCTTAAAGTTTGAGGCCAGCCAGTCAACAATTCTCTATAGCAAGAAGGCATTTCATAGTTACTCCCCATGCTGAGAAAACATCTTAGAAAAATAACCGATCAACTTCTACCAAAGAAAACCTCTTTATTAACTTGCACTTCATGAATCATAGTGCTGGACAAACCTTGTCAAAGTCATCTCCACCAAGATGTGTGTCACCTGAAGTGGAAAGCACCTCAAATACACCATCTCCAACCTCAAGCACTGCATACAGAATACCAAATTAAACGTGCCCGTACATTTTGTAGATATTTATCGACATTGTCTAAAACCACAACAGTTTGCACCTTTTCCAGTGGCTTTTTTGGCAGAGTTCCTCTATGAATCTGGCAAAAATTCCAAGCCAAGATCACTCAGTGACAAGTCAAGCTCACTCCCCATAAATATGGCTCATCAATTTCCAGCTCCACTCGCAAGTACTCATTAGTCCACTAGGCTACAATTGCCATTAGAGGCACCACCACAAAGTGAATTTGGCCATTGGAAGTGGATACCATGGTAGTTTTTGGATCACTATTGACTCCTCAAAGTTCTGTCCCGTTAGCAGTAGTAGGTAAAATAAGACATCAAGATTATCCCTGAAGAACAAGAAAGAGAGAAAACTCCAAAAATATGTAACCCCTTGAAGAATGCTTCCCACCAGGTGAAATCCCAACCCTCCTCTGCGGACAAAGGGCAGAAACCCCTCCCATTCAACAAAACCCTATAATGGCATGGATATTCTATATGTTAATAGGATTTTATAGTCCATTCAAATCCCTCTAGTTTGAGTTCGCGACAACAACAACCTCACAAATTTCCTGACTGCTAAAGAGTTCCCAAAGCATGGGGCATGCAAGAGACTTGTAATCCCTAATTAAAACAAAAAGCTGAAATGGTGAAAAATTATTGGTTTGGTTCCCCCTATATTTGATAATTATCTGAATAAAACTCAGGGAATACGGTGGGATTGTGGATATTGTGATCCACCAACTTAAATTGCTCCACATAAACTTTCAAATGCTCATCTTTACTAATATGCACCCGTGGGTCAAGTGCCTCATCTAGGCAGAACAGGTTTTATACCTCAATAATGGGGGCCTTCTTCCCTCTTAACTTATTCTTTTGGGTAGTGTCCCCTGCCGTGCCTTGCCTGTGATCGGTACTGTGTGCAGCAACATTCTTTTTATGCTCTAGTACCATATTTGTATACCATATGCCACCTTCCATAGCTCTCGCTGCCCACAGGTTGAACCTTGTCAAAGGATCCACCCTACAACAAGGACAACAAAAGCAATAGGTAAGGCAAGGGATGCCTAAATAAAATGGTGGAAGCGATAACAGAAGCATGCAGAGATAGCATAACACTGCTGGCCGAAAGAAAGAAATAAAAAGATTTGTACCAGAGGTTTGCTGAGATTTGTATCAGACTTTTGCTGGTCCTCCGATTCTTCCTCCTCCGTTTCTTGGGTGCTTGGCAATGGTGAGAGTGACCCCATAGACATTTGAAAATGGTAAATGAGAATAGGGGTTTGAATGATAAGAGGCAACATTCAATACGACCAATGTATATGCCACCACGATAGCACAAATCACATCAAAGCGCTTTGTATTCTTTTTTCCAATTGACCATTTTGAAGCACCGTCGCTTAAGCGACGGGTAGATGAAAAAAGGGGCAAAAGAAAAAAGGGGTTTCTTTTATTTCAATGGTTGACCATTTGAAGAGCCGTCGCTTAAGAGAAACTTATGAGGAAATCCGTCGCTTAAGCGACGCTTATTGGTACTTATGAGCCTAGCCGTCTCTTAAGTGACGCTGATGACCATAATTTCAAAAAAAAATTTATCTTTGTGATTTTTGGTACAGTTAAAAGAAAAAATCCACGCGCCATCGGAAGTAACCGTCAGATTTTGAATCGAAATGTAGTAGTGTTAATATACTAAAAAGGGTAAACAACGAGATATCCCGCGCTGTTGATTTTTGGACAACGCGAACCCTTGAGGCATTTTTGATGGAGTTCGCCATCGACACGAGTACCTCCTTTAGTGAAGTGGAGCGGTAGTTTTTCAAAGGACCAAGGGGTAAGTTTTTGAATTCATTTAGTTTAAGAATTAAAATGCTATTAGCTGAAAAATGTATATTGCTAATTGAATCAGACTGTTAGAGTTAGTATTACCAATCTATGTTTGTAAGTGAAAATACCTTTGACGAGCAAAGTGGTTTGCTGTGAAGTGGCAAAAGGTACAAGAGAGATTTTGGATCCTATTCCCAGGGTCAGCATATTGAGTATCCCCTTGTAAATCCCACAGATTCCGAAGAAACCCCTTCTATGGGAAACCCTCCGGTAACCCCGCAGCAAAGATCTATTATCCTTGAGAACCCGTCGCAATCTGAAAGTCACCCTAGCCTGAGTACTCTTGTCGCAGGTCAGTCTACCCCAGTAAGTTTTCCCCCACCTACTTCCAATCCCCCTCCATCCCCCCCTAGATAAAATATGGCCCATATGCATGAAGACATTAAGCTACTTGTTTTCAAAGGAACTGGATCAGAGGATCTAGAACAGTTCTGGTTTTTATGTGAAGCAGTATGGACTACTAAGTCCATTACGGATCAAGATACAAAAAGAGCGCAGTTGGTTACTTCTTTTAGAGACTGTGCTCTGACCTGGTTCATGAAGTTCTCCAGCACTCAGAATCATGCACTGGCTGATATAAAAGCCGCAATGATAAAGGAATTTAAGAGGCCGAAATATGAGTCGCAGTGTATCACTGAATTGAAAGAGATTCAGCAGAGGCGTGGAGAATCAGTGTGGGACTTTGATCAAAGATTCAAAGTTATGCTATACCAAGTTAGTTTCCCCATTAGACCTGCGCAACACAAGGAATGGTTTATTGCAGCGTTGCTACCACATATCAGAACTCCACTCATGCAACAGAAGGTTGCTGACCAGCAGGAGGCTCTAGAAATAGCGATGAAGCTTGAAACCGCTCCTGTCGAAGACAACTATGGTATTTCTCAAATCCAAGCGCAGTTGGCAGCGATGGCTCTGGAGCTTCGTGATATGAAGAAAGGAAAAACCGGTCGTGAAGAGGTTTGGTGCACACAATGTCAGACAGAAGGTCATGACAAGGAACAGTGCCCTGTGGTAAGGAATTACCTGAATACTGGTGCGCCAAACCCATTCAACCCTACTGTTATATATTGCGAGATCTATCGGACAACTAGCCAGCACTGACCTGAGAATTGCTATCTTCTACAGAGGTGTGTGCAAGTCTCGAATAACCCTTACTGCAAATTCTGTAAGTCCATAGGACATAATGAAGATGAGTGTCGCAGTTATGACCTCATGAGAGAACGCACCTATGATGCCTATCGGGTATAAAATGAGGGACCGAGTAATGACGGCTATGGATACCATGGTAGTGCATCAGGTAGAGGTGGTTTTGGAGGCCGTGGTCATGGTGGTATGGCTAGCAGAGGATGCGGTTAGGTGGTGTGTTATAACTGTAACCAGGCCGGACATCTGGCTCACGACTGTCAGATCCCCACTACGACATGTTGATATTGCCGGGCAGTAGATCATGTGATCGAGCAGTGCCCGCAGTTGATAGCTAAGATTAAGGAAAGAAATAGTTCCCCTACTCAGAATTTTCAGATGATTTCTGTTGAGCAAAGACCTGCCCCAGCCATTAATGTTGTTACCAGAAGTGGAGCTACGACGTATATACAGCCTTCCGAGAATCATCCTGCTGAGGCTTGGGTTCATAAGGCCCCCATGAAAGTCCCCGTCTTTGATATTGAAAGATAAAAGGAGACATTCATGGAAGCCAAGAAATATTTTGAGGATTTTAGCCCAGCTGTAGCACCTGCATAGCCACATCAGCAGCAGTCCCAGCCTCATGAATCTTCGATGGATAACGTAAGTACACTGTCCTCCTTTTTACAGAGTTGTTTGAAACTTTTAAGAAATCAGAAGGATTTAAGTGAATTGCAGAAAGTTATTGCTTCCTATGAACCTCATCATGGTTCAGGCCAGGCAAAACCTATTTATAGAGTCAGAAGAACTGGTAGGGAAATGAGGTTGAACGCCCAGATAGGAGAGTATGAGATGACTGATGTGGTATTGGACTTAGGGTCAGAAGTCAATGTCCTAACCAAGAAGACCCGGGAACGAATGGGAAAACCTACCCTTGACTGGTACCCGATACAATTGAGATTAGCCAATCAGCAGAAGATTGTGCCCCTAGGACGATTTCCTAATGTTCCAGTAGATATTGATGGAGTCTGTACTGTAGCAGACTTCGAAGTTATTGAGATCATTGATGACAACAATCCCTATACAGCCTTGTTAGGTATTGAGTGGGAAATGGAAAATACTGCAGTTATTAACCTAAAGAAGAGACAAATGATTTTCGAAGGGAAAGAATTGCGAGTCATCGTACCACTGGATCCTTCACAAGGAGCAAGATACACAAAACCACTTAGAAACGAATATCAGGATGTTCTGGAGCACATCTATAACATTACAGCGAAGGAAGAAGATTATATTGACCCCAATGCCGAAGGTATTATGGATTGGTAGTGTGACAGCTCCTGTATGACGGACTCAGATGATGGTTTAGAGAATTGGCAGAACCGATTGTATGAGCTCCATGGACACAGATGTGCCAGAATTACCAAGTCTCTCAGATGGCTTACAAGAGCCTTACCCGTTGTTGATGGTTCGATAGACCCAGTAGATTTTAGTGCGACATTCTCAGAACAGATGCCAGCTTCATAGACATGGAAGACTCTAGATTCAGCATTCCATTCCACCACAGCAAGATGGAGGGATAACCATAAGAAGTACATTCCTAGTTGGGAAGATTGTCAGAAATCTCTTCGCTTAGGATTCATGGATCAGCTTCAGGAGGTGCGCAGCAGGTTCGATGGGCAGAGTGGACTACAGGAACACTTGGAGCCCCGTTACAAAGTATGGAAACATGTACCTCGACAGGCACATAGGCTTTTCCATATCCAGGCATTTGTAGCAGCGAACTGGTATACGGTGGTCGGGCTTCGGCATGCTGATATGTCTGGCGACACATAAATAACTAAGTACCGACCTGCGGGACTGAAGCTCACAACTTGGTTGCATAATTTGTCAGGATGTACCAAAGTTCAATATGGTGTCGACGGTCCTTATTGCGACACAGCTGCAGATTTGGTTGCGCTGCAGCCCAAAAGCCAACCATTGTAACACTGTCGATTTGGTGGCGCCAGTACTTTAATTGCCTTAATTTCCTGTCCTAATGATATCTGCCGAAACCTAGCGCCGTGGAAACAGAATCTTTGCCTGATTTGGCGCCTTCAATGCACATTTATGGCAGATTTGGTCGATGGATTGTATATGAAGACATCTGGGTATGGGGAAATCGCATTCCGCATTTCCTTGAGTTTCACAATTGAAGCCATGTCAGCTGAGCATGAACTCCAGGACCTATTGAGAGAATTTGAACAGACGGGTCTGTAGCAAATTTTCACCCCCCCACCTGAGCCTGCAGTCCGTGAAGAGACTCTACCAGCACCGACCTCGCTAATGTAGACACGATCTGCTAGGAAACAGTTTAAGCCTGAAGTTCATTCTAAGCGGAATGAAGATAGACATAATCCATCAGGGCAAACATCAGAGGATCCTGGGATGAATCCACCTGGCTCAGCAGAGATCCCACTTGAAGGGGATGAGGACATTGCCCTGTAGCGGCCACCATATATTCAGCCTATTCGATCAGGAGTTAAACCGCCTCGGCAGAGCGCTAAGTTCACTATATGCACCCCTTCTCTGCCACCGGGTGTGCAGCTAGTCAGAACGATGAAAGGGAAAATAAACCGGCTTAAATATGCCGACCATGACATGAATGATCGTGGGAAGTTTCCACAGTTTGCACCAACCCAATACTTACACTTTGTTAAATATCTAGAGACTAGTGCGATAGTGCTGGAAGTAAAACAATGGGCTGTCAGCCTAGATCGAGCTGGTCTACTAAAGATGCTTTATGTTCCCCATTTTGTCCGTAGCACACAAGTCACCATCATGGTCAAGCAGCTGCTGGAGTTAGTCCATGACGGATACCTATGGATCGGCAACAAGAAAATTGTTATTAATGGTGAGCTCATTCATAGGATCACCAGCTTACCAATGGCAGGGCCTGATCCAGGGACAGAATTTCCCTCAAAGCATGAAGATACGAAGCTCGTACAAAGCATGAAGGAACGCTTTGGCCTGACGAAGGGGAAACGTGGGTATCACACTTCCACGATTCAAGAGCAGAACATTCGCTTTGCAGTTGAGCTCTTAGCATGCAAAATTATGTGAAAATGTAGACCAACTGAAGTACCTGCCCTGATCATCAAAATTGCTATCAACTGCGCTGAAGGCTACAGCTACAACTGGGAAGCGTATCTTGCGAAGGAATTCCTTGAAGATGCTCGTGATGTGCAGGAGAAGGGGTGGCCCTTCCACTACTCATGGTTGATTGTCCTCATCGCGCTGGTAGGATAGCAAGAACCTACCGAAACATAGTTTGTTGTTGTACCGATGCACATGCCTGGCATAGCCAGGTACGCATCGCTGTGGGTTTCACAGGATAAAACCCACCAACAGATGACAAACTATGTATTTGCCTTTTATATGATGAGTATCTCGTATGATATTATAAAAAAACCATGGCTCAGTAATGAGTTGTTATCTCAGTATGATGGAGCGGTCAATTTCAGGGCCGATATGCACCATATTTTTATCGAGGCCGGCGCAGATAAGAAGCATCAATGGTTTAAGTTTCCATATGTAGTGACTAAAGATGACATCCTCATGGTAGTATAGCAGTGGCCAGCAGAATGGTTAAAGGACGCAGGAACAAAACCTAAGATTCTTGTTCCTCCTGTCACCGATATGGGTGCAGGCCCCAGTCACACGTAGCAACAAGACCCTCCCGAAGACAGCGACGAAAAAACTGAGTCGCATCAGACTGAAAGTGACCAGGGAAGAGATGGTGGAAATGAAGATGACGAAGAAGAAGCAGATGATTCGGTTAAAACTACTTCAGACCCTAATAGGAAGTACAAGTGCAAGACGTCGGAAGCAGAGGAAGTAAACAAAACGCAGTCCCGAAAGAAAACAAAGGCGTCGAAAGACAAGAATATTGTCGAAGAGGATGACCTAACAAGTGAGGATCTTGCTCAGGCTCTGTCGAAGTCCACAGAAACTCTCACCCAGAAATGGTCAGAATTTGCAGATATGCACCTACAAGCCCTCACCGGTGTAGCGAAGCATGTTTTGGAGCTGAAGGACTTAGCGGAGAAATCGCTGACTGGTGCTTCAGCAAGTAGTGCCCCGGTAAGCGCACAGCCTGACCTAAGGCAATGGCCAACTAGAGAAAACAAGGGCCAAGTTTCAAGCGCTGCCCTCATCATACCTAATGCAGCATCCCACGCAGAGATGAGCATGGTAGTAGGAATCGATTACACCAAGATGTCCAAGATGGAATTGCATCTCTGCCAGTCAGCTATTACAAAGGAAATCCAGGCCCGAGACCACTATTCGCAAGAACAGTTGTAAGATACCAGGAAGCAAAATGATAGCCTTGCAGCGCAGCTGGAGGCCGCGGAACAGAGAAAGAGGGATGCAGAACGTAAGTGCATTACCCTAGTCCAAGTTTTGGATGAGGCATGTTGAAGTCTTCCCGACTTTGACGTATAGCTGGTGGAAGAGCCAGAACAAAGAGTAGTTAGGATGAAAGACTACGCATAGCAGTCTCACAGTGAGATTGAGACACTCAAAGCAGCACATGAGACTCAGATCACGGATCTTCAACTGCGCATCCCTCCGGAAACTCCCACTGAGGTCAAAGAACAGCACCGCGCAGACATCCAGGCATTAGCAGTGAAAATATCAGATATTGTGAGTAGCGTAGCAAAGCTGTTCGGAGACAGTGTCGAGGCCTGGACCACTCTGCAGGATCATCCAGAAATAGGACAGCTGCAAGAAACCATCAAGCAGCGACAGGCAGAGTTGGATGCTGTAAAAGTGGAAATTAAGACTCTACCACCTATGCAGAAAATGCTCAAAGTAAAGCGCGGCAAGGAACTCCAGCAGGAAATTGAGTCATGTAGGGTGAAAGTAACAGATTTGGAAAACTCTATAGAGCCACTTGTTAGTGAGGCTTTGGAATTAAGTACTGCTGTGGATAGCCAATTCAAAATTCTGAAGGACTATAATGCATTCACACAGGAAAAGGCCAGCGAAGTATCATCCACAATATTGCAGGAGTTGGTGGAAAAGGAGAAAGCAGCTGACGACATCATGCACAGTCTCAACACTCAGTTCATCATCCTTGCAAAGAAACTTCATCCACCAGAAGACCAGCAGAGTGTCCCGAGACGGGACACCGGTGAGTCTTAGGGGCCTGTTGGGGCACGCACCCTAACGGTCCTTAAGGTGGGTAACTCTGTGGGTTTTTGGGAACTTGTAAACAGATCTATGGCTCAAAATAGTCTTAGGGGTGTCGGGGTTGAGTAAAAACCTTATTTTGTAATAAACCCATGGTTTAAATCTAGGGTTTAGGGTTCGGGGTGCCCATGGTTTTAGTCCATGGTTTTGTAATAGTCCGCTGTATAAATAGGCACTCTTGTAAATAATAAAGGTTAGGCTTTTTATGTAAGAGGAATTGATGTGAAGCTAAGGGTATTTTGTAAGAAAAGGTGAAGTCCTAGCTGTGTGCATGGATGACCTCTGCAGCTGTGTGCGCAGAGGGTTTTGGGTGAATAAGGAAATATGTAGCTGTGTGCGCAGAGGCCTATAGCTATGTGTGTGGATTTGAGGACTTGAAGGGTTCTCCAGCTGAGTGCGTAGATCAAAACTGTGGTTTATGTAGAAAGTTGAATAAAACACAGTTCTGTGGTCGTAACCCCTACACTGGGGGTGAACCACGTTATATCTGGTGTCATGGTTCTGTGTGTTGTTTCTATTGATTTCTTTTATGCATTAAATATATATATCTGATAAGTAAAGATCACTGCTAGATAATAGTTTCGCTGTGAATTCCCAGTAAAGGGTTGCACAAGGTACTGTTTGTTTATCTAACTACGAAGCTAAATAAGTGAATGTTAAGCTCTGTGATTTACATTTATAATCTGTTTGAAAGCTAAAGGTACAGTAATATCCCTCATCTGCTTGCAGAAATCTGGTTCTGCGGCACCCCATAGCAGTTTCGGGTGAGACTACAACCTGTTCGCAGGTTGTTTCCAAAAGGGCCAACTCTGTGGGTCTTTTGTTGGTGCGAAGTTAAAGGTATAAAACCTGAGTCTGCCCTAAATCCCAACACGATGCAAATATGATTCTAATGTATATTTGAAGTTGATTCATGGTTCTTTGATGATTATTGTTTTGTATGTCGATGAGCTACTGATTACAGGAAGTTCAAATTAAGAGATTGCCTCCTTGAAGGATGCAATGAACCATGCATTTTCTATGATAGATTTGGGATTGTTGAGCCAATTCTTAGGTCTCAAAATTGCTCAATACCAACATGGAATCAAAGTACGTCAGTACAGGTATGCTTTGGATTGGTTGAACAAGTTCAAAATAAAATATTGCAAGCCAAGCAAGACTCCCTTCCTTTCAGGAGTTAAGCTTGAAGAAGCAGGTTCTTCTCCTATGGTAAATAATACACTGTATAGGCAGTTGATTGGGTGTTTGCATTACATTACACACACTAGACCATATCTATCTTATGTAGTTAGTGGAGCTTCAAGATACATGAATCAGCCTCATGAGATCCACTGGAGAGAAGCCAAAAGGATCCTAAATTTTGTTCAAGGAACAAGAACTCATAGGATCTTCTACAAAGCAAAATCTGATCTTGATTTGATTGGTTTTACTGATAGTGATTGGGAAGGTGACAACACAAATTGAAAGTCTACATCAGGATATGTGTTCATTCTTGCAGAAGGATGAGTCAGGTGGTCAAGAAAGAAGAAGAGTGCCATAGCACTCTCATCTACAGAAGCAGAGTATAGAGGAGTTGTAAATGCATCAACTCAATGTTTGTGGTTGCAAGGGATACTTGGAGAATGTGGCTTCGAATCAGATTATTCAACTATTATTTACTATTATAATCAGAGCACCATTCAAATCTGTAATGATCTAGTTTAGAGAGAGCAAACCAAGGACATTGAGATCCATATGCACTACATCAGACAGCTTGTGCATGATGGTACCATTGATATACTCTTCTGTGCATCTTGAGAACAAGTAGCATACCTCTTCACCAAATTTTTTTGTGAGAAGACATTCAACAATATCAATTCACTGCTGGGGATTTCTGATCATGCTATGAAGCATGATTGATGACAATATTTCCAATTTTTTTTTTCCTGTCCATGTTTAAGGGAGGATTTTCCCACTGGATTTTTGCCTCTTTCCTTGGTTGTATAGACAAGCAATATGTAAAGGGTGACTAAGCCTTGTTACTAGGACCTATAGTTTTCTAATATTTACTCATAAATTTAGGCTTAATGAGGGGTGTTAGATTAATCAAACCATAGTTTCCTACATTAGACATTAATTTAATTATTTTTGTCTTATTACCTAGTTTCCTAGATTCCATTCTATGCTAGTTGCCTAGTACATGTCGTAGAAGTCAACAAATGCTAAAAATGATTCATCTAGCGCTTGGGAAACATCCTGGAAACCCAATTCAGGATTTCTTCTTTAGTCTAGATTCTCTAAAGCACATATCTTCTTTTTCTGAAAAGTTGCCTTTTTTATTTCTAATTTAAGGCAAAAGGAAAAGCTACACTAGGTGTAGTTGCCTTGTTTTTTCCTAGATCATCCTCCATCCTTTTCTCCAAATAAAAGAATGTATGAGTTGTCTTTCCCTCTTTAGCTTTCCCACTTGACTTAGCAAATTCATGAGCATCTACCTAGATTTGGAAACTACTATATGCACCTATGGGGGATTTGACTATATTTGGTAAACCTGCTTTTTGACTATTTCAAATGGAATATTTATGCATTCAATTCTCTCATGTAGTATATATTGTAGCAGCTTATTACTTCATAAGGTTGGCTATTGTACACTTACTCAATACAAATTAGTATTATGCTCTAATTTCAATCTCCTTTGGTGTGAATTTTACATGTTTGATTTGCAATTTTGTGAGTGTAATTGTTCTATCTCTTGGGTTCAATTTCCACATGGTATCAGAGCCTTTGTAGATCAATTTATCTCCTTCCATATTGCTATTGCAGGTTCAACATATTCACTAGGAGCGCATTCTGCTGACTGTAGGCCACAGTTTTTGAGCTATAGACCAATCTCAAAAGATCATCTTGACTCCATTCACTTTATTTGAGTGGAAAGATGAGATGGAGATATTTTTGAGAGAAAAAGGTCTCTACATGGTGACTATGGAAACTGATGTAGAGCCCAATGTAGCTGCAGAGAAAATTAAATGGCACAACAAGAGGGATGATGCCTATGATCTTTTGTGTCTAAGCATTTCAAGAGACCTCCTCTTCCATATTGATGGATTGACATCACATAATGAAGTGTGGGAGAAGCTAGAATATATTTTTGAAAATAAAGATGAGATGAGAGGACATCAAATCGAGAATGATTTGATCTCCTTGAGTCCTAGTAGCTTCGAATCATTGCAACTCTACTTTTCAAAGTTTAAGGCCCTTTTTTTGCAATTCAAACAGTGTGGGATCGAAAATAAGGAAGAGAAACTAGTTTTGGCCATACTCTCTAAGCTTGGTCCTGACTATTCATTGTTTGTTTCAGCCTTTCATGCCACCAAGTTGATATCTTGAGCCTAGAAGATGCCTAAGATTGCATAGTTCATGGAATCCCTCACACAGGAGCAAGATAAGTTGGTGATGATGGGAACCGTCAAACCTTCCAAAGACCAAGCTTTGGTTGCTAGAGATTCAAGGGTGGATTCAAAAAGCAAGAAATAAGCTAAAAATCCACCTAAGCAAAAGAGAGACAATAACAAGTCTTAATACGAGCCCCAAGGTTCCAAGAAGAACTCACAGAAGAAGAATAACAAAAGAGAAATGAGCAAGTGCACATACTGTAGTAAGGGCTATCATCTTGAGAGATCTTATAAAGAAGAAGAAAATTGACATGTTGACCCAACTCATGGAGAAGAATAACATCTCCCTTCTTGATTACTGAAAGAAGAGGGAAGGGGGATCAAATTCAAAGGACAGAGAGAGAGTACATGCCTTCATTTTTGGCACATCAAGCTCACCTAGCTTCATCATAGTATTAATCTATCAGAGTAATCTAGGGACTAAAACGTAGTCTCATAAGATATTTTAGACAATAAGGCATGAAAATGGTATAATAGTGCTACAAAATGAGTAGCCGCTCTACATAATTAATAAAGAATGAGTAATACAATACAATGATCATGCCTAAAGCATGAATGCCAAGACAATTTGAATTCCCAAGGAGGTCATTCTAATTGAATGAGTGAGTCTATCTTAACTAAATGTAAGCCATAGTAAACACTCAAGTTAACCACTGATCAAAACCCTAATTGACTCAACTGAGCCCTAACGGAAGTCGAGGTGCAATAAATAACTGATTCTAACTAAAAGTAGCTCAGACACATGTCACTGCAAGCCAACCAACAAGTGGTAGCGCATTAATGGCTCCAATGAACCCCGATGAGGTTAACTAAAGTGTAACTGACCATCAGAAGTGGTTGGAGGCGCCCCTGTTGACTCCAGTTCATTAAATAATCATTAAATAATCAATTTAATGAAGGAAGTCCCCTTCACTACTCTATTAACTGATTGTAACCATTAATGACACTCAGATCACCCCTGGAGTGCTCGAGTTAGCCTCCCTGAATGTAGGAGAAGGCTAAGTTAGCCTCCTTGACTGATGGTAGGCATGTGTGTGCTCATGTTTATGTCATCCAATGCTCCTCTGATGTCAATTAAGTCAATAAAATTTAGGATAGTGGTTTAACTAGGCCAAATTGACCAAAATGAATGTGTATGCTGGTAAATGTCTCCAACACCCCCCCTTAAGCTATACTCAGGAGGAATAGAAAACATAAAATGCATAAAAATGACAGGGCCTCGGAAACTAAGGCCATAGGTCACCCTGTACAATACTGAAACTCAAACAATGCTCAAAACCAAACTAAGTGAGGAAAAAAGGAAAAACCCAGTGGGAAAACCCCTCCCTCAAGCTAAACACTAACAGTAGTAGAATCACCCTGATGAACTCACCCCCAATAGTAAACCTAGGTAAGTGAACTTATTTTTTGAAAAGCTCTTGGTGAATATGTTTGCAATCTAATCATCAGTCGGGCAGTGTTGCAGAATGATGGTCCTCTCATGCACTAGCTCCTTGATATAGTGCATGTGTATCTCTACATGCTTGTTCCTCTACCTAGTAACTAGATATTTGGATATATTAATAGAACTTTGATTATCACAAAATAGGATAGTGGACAAAGTACTACCAAGATCAAACTCTGAAAGAATGCCTTGCAACCAAACTGCTTGGATGCAAACATTCACCGCTCCTCGATACTCGACCTCTACTGAAGATAATGCTATGGCAGCCTGATTTGTACTAGAATAGAAAATAGGGCCACCAAAAAACATCAAGACATACCTAGAAGTTGAATTTCAATCAATAGAATCACTCGCCCAATCGAAATCTGTGTATCCAACCAACTCTAGCTCGGAGTCGACAGCATAGCGAATGCCATAGGTCTTGGTTCCCTGAATGTACTGGAGGATCCTCTTGGATTCCTTCCAATGAATATCATGGGGCTGATACATGTATCTTGATACAGCATTCATGACATAATAGATATCATGCTGAGAATGTGTCAAGTACTACAAGCCACCAATCAGCTGTCGATAAATAGTGCAGTACATGGGAGGTGTGCTTTTTCCTTCTTCAAGGATGATCCCCGAAAGGAAATTGAATGGTGTAGGCCTAAATTCATCCATGTTAAAATTTACCAACATGTATGATATGTATTTGGACTGAGTGACCATTATCCCATCAGAATTTTGCTCAATTTCAAGCCCCAAATCGCTCATTTCAAATGCATTGTGGAGAGAAGTTTAGATGACTAAAATAGAAGCAACTGTGCTACCTGTGATCAGTAATTCATCTACATATAAAAAAATAATAATCAAATTAACATCAAACTGCTGTATATACACATTTGGATTTTATCTACACCTTTGGAATTTTTGCGAGAGAAGGAAGGCATCCATCTTGGAATACCACTCTCTTGGGGCTTGTTTTAACACGTATAGTGACTTCTTTAGCTTGAAAACCAAAGATGGATCAGAGATGTAGCCCTCATTCTACTTCATGTATATCTCCTCATGAATATCTCCATGTAGAAATTCTGACTTAACATCCATATGATGCACTTCCCAATGCTTAGATGCTGAAATTGCCAAAACTAGGCGGATGGAGTCCATTTTTGCAACCGGTGCAAAAGTCTCATGGTATTCCACACCTTAGACCTAGGAGAAACCTTTTTCCACCAGCATTGATTTATATTTGTAGGTGCTACCATCTGCATAAACCTTGGTCTGAAACACCCACTTTCATTGAACCAATTTCCTTCCCAGAGGAAGAGAAACTAGCTCCCAAGTAGTGTTTTTATGAAGAGAATTCATCTCTTCATCCATGGCAACTTGCCATCTCAGATCCTTCTGAGCATGGTAGTAAGAATTTGGGTCTGAAATTATAATCAAATAACAATTTTTGGACAGAAAATAATCAATACAAGAGAGAAAAATACCTGCTCTTTGGAAATCAGACCGGGTTCTCCTTGGATCATCCGGATTTCCAATGTTATCTCCTGCGGAGGAGAGTGTCTGTTAGGCCCATGTTGGGAGATGATTTTGTACTTTAGGTTTTGATTCAGCATCTAATATTTTTTGTACATTGATATCATAAATAATAGGATCCAAATCAGGGTCATCACCCCCAATTTCATGATCCAAATATTGAGTAGAATAGCAAGGAAATTCAACAGTTTTCTCCTTCACTAGTTCCACTTCTTGAAGAGGCTCATCAAACTTGACACTACTTTCGATGATGATATGTTTTGTTTTGATATCCAGAAGCTTGAAACCTTTTGATTCATCAGGATACCCAATAAACATACATTATATGCTTTGCATTTGCAAATCCCTCCTTTTATCAAGTGGAATTCGGGCCCATGCAGTGGACCCAAACACCTACAGTGTAACACCCCGGTTTTGACCCCGTTGGAATTAAAAGATACATGATGTATATTCTATAATTAATCGTGGTGTGGAACTAAAGGTAAAATCCCCACCATAGACTTGGATGTGTATGTTTTGGCAATAGGGATTGTTTCCAATGGTATATCGTGCTATCCGGCACATTATAGTTTTGGCATCATGTAAATATGCACATCAAATAAAATAAACCTATAGCCAGCTATGAAAGTGCAAAATTAAATGAAAATGGCATGATTACTAAGGTTAAGGGGGGGGGGGTTATATAAACCATGGGAGCCATTGGGATTTTTCCATGTGTCGACCACCCACTAAACTTTTGTCGTTCGATTAGTTGGGAGCAGTTATGACTGGGGAGTGGTGGGTGGCAGGACTGGCAGTCCTTGCCCCACATACAATGAACCAGCAAGCTCGCTCTTCCTCGTGCGAAGGGTAGAGGGGTGGTCACCATTCACCCCACTCTCCCATGATCCCACTTCTTTGAATTTTTTGGTCTTGCTCACACACATGCAGGGTTCTAGTTTTTCCTCCCACTCCGAGTCGTCTTGGACATCCTCACGCAGAGAGAGTTGTTCTGTTCACTCTCCTCATGCATCACTTGGGGATTTCCCTCCATCATTTTGTTTATCCTCACGTACATATCGAAAATTGGTATGGGTTTCCTCATGCAGGGGTTAGAATACTGTGATCTCATGCAGTGAGCTGGAAGATCGGCCTGAAAAGCACAGTTCTGTTGTTTATATGATTTCCCTATCAATGCTGGGAATTTGTCTTCTTCCCCACCTATGGACTGTGTAAGGTTCTCATTGTTTCATTATGGGGTTGGTTTGTTGATCTCTCCTTGGGTTTTGGTTGCTGCATGTGCACAATATCTTGTGGGGTTCCTTCTGAGTTGTTTTTGCCATGGTAGGGCCAAGAACAACTTTGAATCGTCTTGTCCGATCTGAGCTATGTTCACCCTTTCATTTGGGTTGTCAACCTGTTGTCTTTATCTTCTTCATAGAGCTGTGAACTGTGTGTTTTACTATGGTATGAAGTGGTTGGTATTCATATTTTTGAGAGTAGAATTAGAGGCTGGGTATGCTTGAGAAAACTAGTGTTTGGAGCCACTGAGATAGAGTTAGACTGTTGGCTTTCTTCTCCATAACCCTTGAAGAGTATTGGAAAGGGAATTTAGGGCTTGAGGGACTGTGAAGCAGAGAAAGGACTGATTCCTGGTGTTGGGTGTGCAAATGTCTTAGAAGCTAGGATAACTCTTGTGTAGGTGTCCTTAGCTCACCATTGAGGCCACCAGCTTAGCATTTAGCATTTCTTCAATACTTGACGGCTTGATAAACCCTACTGCGTAAACTTGGCTGATTTGTGTACCTTTGCTATGTGTAAGCCTGCTTTGACCCTTATTCCCTGAAGAATCATGGCCAGCTTAGGGGTGGCAGTGTTGCTGAGAGATTAATGAGCACGTCGGCCTATGGTTGGGTGGAACATTGCAGCAACATAGCTGGTTATGGGAAAAATTCTGTTTAAGATGAGTATTCTCGACTATTCCATCTTGGCCTTTATATTTACTGATTAATGAATATGATGAAAATGTGGTATGCTTGAATGAATGTATGTTTTCTTCCGCTATGTATAGGAAGGATTATGCATCTTAGTATGTTTCATGTTTTCAGTTTTTATATTTCAGCATTATATGTCTGTTCATGTTCATGGGGCTATTTTCCCAGAATTTTTTGATGGTTTGGTAGTGTCCTCCTCGCCCGTCATAGGGTCGAGGACGTTACAGTATGGTATCAGAGCAAAGGTTGCAGCATGGGCCTGAATGGGCCATGAATATTAAGTGACAGAGCTTATGTTATAGCATTTGGGCCTTAGAGGGCCATGAGAAATAGTTAATAGAGGTAGGGTTCCTACTGCCCAGAAGAAACCAGGAAAATTCACAAAAATTTTCTAAGTGCCAGAATTATCGGCTCATTGGAAAACTTAGTGAGAATTTATTCCGATGCAGCGGAAGAGCTAGTCTGAAGGTCACCTGTCGAGAGACAAACAACCTTGGTTGTATAAAATTTTCTAAGTGCTTGGCCATCGAAACATCAAAAAACTTAGATAGATGGACCTCTGATGCAGACCCCGGCAGCGACGAAATTAGTTAGACGGATCGACGATGATTAGTTGATCGCATCGCGAATGCTTAGTTGATTTTGCGTCCACCATTGGGGCTGATTAGAGGACTAACCTTCTAATGGGTAGAAGCCCTAACTACCAATGCTGCAGTGACTAGAGGTTCCAACCATTGATAGGCTTGTGGCCGTAGAAGACACAGAAGAACCATTGGCCTCCATTGTGGAAACCAAGACAACTAGCCACCCGATGCACAGAGCACCCGACTACCGACGCGATGAAAAATTTCCAAAAAAATTTCTAAGGAACGGGATCATCGGTGATCATAAAAGGATATTTGTTGACATCGTTGATGAATAGTTGTTGACATCACCACTGATTAGTTGATGGCATAGCCACAACGCCAGAAATTAGTTAAGGAAATAGCTGACACGACGGCGGGCTCCTGAAGTCATTTTCGCCGAAATTTTCCTAAATGATGAACGCATTGAAGAAAATTAGTTGATGAAATCACCAAAATGATGACAAATATTAGTGGATTGATAGACAAAAATTATAAGACGTAAGCGCCGAAACGTCGGCAGAAAGGACAGGAAATTAGTCAGTGAAGCCACCGATAGCGGCGACAAAAAGAAGATTAAAGAGGAAATTTAAAAAAAAATTATAAGTATTTTGACCATCGACGATCAGAGAAGATTAGTCGAAGGGATCGGTGATATTTAGATGATGGTACCTCCAAAATGTCAGCTTGTTTAGTCAAACAGACCCCCGATAAAGGCCATCGACGTCTGCGGATGGTAGAGGAAGAAAGCGCCGACGCGGAGGAGAAGGAAGAAGAAAAGTTTGAAAATTTTGAAGTACGAGAACGTCGGTGAAATTTAGTTGTTTGAAGAGCCGACGTGGCGACAGGGAAAGGGAAGAAAAATTCCAAAATTTCTCTAAGTGTAAAGCATCAGAAAAGTTTAGTGGATGAAACCACCGATGAGCGTCGAAAAAATCTAGTTGTTTGTGCGTCCGCCATTGTGGCAGTTTAAGGCAATCTCCACCTAATGGTTAGCGGATCCAACAGCCGATGAGTGTCTGTAGAACCCGCAATGGGATTTCCACCCGTAGTTGCGGACGTATATGGGACTAAATGTCCGATACCTTAGTGAGATGTCATCTCGACCATCGATGCAGTAAGATTTAATGGTTCTAATCGCCAATTAACTTTGAAGGGTTAGATGATTACGGAACCGACACAGTGGAGAAAATTAGTGGTTCTGGCAGCCGAAACACTGGAAGGAAATAGATGAATAGGCCACCAATGAGCACGGAGAAAACTAGAGCTTTTGGCTGCCGAAACGTCAAAAACTTACTCGGAAAGAGATCCAACAGGAGGAATAGGAATTTTGAGTTTTTCAAAGTGGATGTTTCAGCGATTTTAGTGGATTCAGTGAAATTCTCAGTAGGATTTCAGGGCTGAAAGAGAGAAGAAATTCTAGAAGGCTAAAGTTATCATTTCAGACCCAAAATACAGTTGTATGTTTTTCCTAAAATTAGTGAAATTCATCATGTCAGAAGTGGTGTGGTTTTCACACCCGAGGTCAAAATGAAGCATGTGGATAGGCGTTGGAAATCTTATCCAGCAGGGAACAAGGGGGAATCCCCAGAGTTCAAATGCGGTGCTACAAATTACTAGTGGCTCTCAGTATGGACAAACCAGCTATTGTGTGGAAGAGGAGTTCCATGCAAAGATGAGGGATTTAAAAAGGGAAAATTCCTTAAACCCTGTCTTGCTAATTATAATTACATTTATAAGTTTCATACATGAAACGTATGAGGATATGCCTTGCATGCATAGGATATTACATGTTGGTAAGAGTAGTGAGAATTATACACTTATAATGAACCACTAATTGTAATTATTGCATTGGTGTTGGAATTAGTGGGAAAACCAACGAAAACCTGGACATGGATGAATATGTTGCTGATGCTGATGAATGTGACCAACAACCCTATGAAGAAAGGGATAAGGCAACAAGTCCAGAATCAAAAGTTGGTGAGAAAATTCTACAATCTCCTGCAAACGACCAACCAAACTGGTAACGTCAAGGGTGTAAATAGGACCCAAGAAGGTAAGAGTTTAATTATGACAATTTCATGGAGTGGTAAAAGCAAGAGGTATCATACCATGTGGGTATTCGAATTTTATACTGCATTCATAGAGAAATGTATCATGCCTGTATTATGTGGTTATGAGCTTAGTAGCCAAGGAATGTAAGCACTAATGATCTTGATTCTAGTCATCCATCCTATATGAAGTAGTCATGGTTAGGCCATGCATGGTATGTTTGAATGCATAGTATTCCTGAATCAATGCAAGGTATCATTGAGTGGGTATGCATTAAAATATTTTATAAATATTGTAGTTATGCATTGAATGGATGCATATTAAAAGTATGAGTAAATGTTGTAGATATGCTTACATAAGTATGGGTGCAAATGTTGTGATGCAATGCATGACTGCATAGAGATAGTGCATGAGTTATTATGAATAACTAATGGCTGAAATGATGAATTGATGACAATTCTGGAACCATTTCAAGAGCTGATGTGAATGCAAGATAGTAAGTGCATGAAGAGGCTAGTCATGATCAATTGGTTGCTGAAAATTCCCTATGGAATGGCAAGGTGGTACAATGATACACTTGTGAAGTAAGGAGTGTCTAAACAATTCATTTAAATTGCATAAATGATGTGACTATAACTTGCAGGTTTAGTATGATAATGATTGAGTGAAGTAAATGAGTTTTGGTAATATTGATGTGATTAACAGCTGGAAGTGTCTGAATTTAATAAATTATGAAAATGCTTCAGTGATTTTTGTAGCAATGAAAAATTTATATGCATCAAGACTTACTAAGTGTTTGGTTGACTGAGGTTCAAGTTTCGGGTAGATTGTTTGGGGCATGGAAATTTGGGTAAGGCCATGACAAAGGCCGAAATCTACCATGTGAAGGAGCCAAATCTTATGAGAAGAGTCTCATGGATGTGAAAATAGTTTGTATGCATGATGGGTTGTAAATTTGAATTGTGAGTTTCAGATTTAAGAAATTGCTGACAACTACTAATCATTATTAGCTTGCATAAGATTGTGTCAAGAGGACGCATTGTAAGTGGGTATTCATGTTATGCTATTAAGCATAAAATTATAATGGGCATAGTAGTACAGCTTACAAGAGACCCACAATTGAGGATCACCTCATTGCCAAGCAAACCAATTTGAGTAGTAAATAGAGTTGCAAATTCTCATTGAATTTAATTACTAATGTCACTGCTTAGTTATGGAACAATCAAATTTGGATTGTATTATCAGATAATGATTGACTGTTTGGATATTTGATGAATGTGCTAGGGGTACACAATGCAGGAAGATCATGTGTGATGGCCTGCAGGAGACAAACTTCATGGGAAGGTTTTCCCTTATCTTGGAAATGGGTTTCGGGTGAAACTCCATTGGAGATTTTGGAAATGTCTCATTTGCACTACATGTTTGGTAAGAAACATGAGTGAAATGGTATGGATTATGTTAGTAAGATATGTGTGAATATGAAATGTAAAAAAGAGTTGGGATGGAAAACCAAGGGACTGTCAACTCAAGGAAGGGAGCCCCCATTCCTCCTTAACAAAGGAATAATGCATTGGCAAATGGATAAGTGTCTTGTGACCCTAGCTAAGAATATGCATATCCAATTATTAAATTTCCATATGTAGAACATGTTTTGATTTTATTTCCATGATGACTGATTGCTTGAGTATGAATAGGACCTACATGGCACAAACTAGAAAAGGGTGCACACTTTTCGGATGTCGAACCATGAAAGGGTTTTCAATATTGATTACACCCTAGGAAGTGGACGCACTCCTAGTGTCGCAATACTAGATGGTGAATGACATGAAATATGATTACAGTTTTAGAGAAATAATGCTAATGAATGTGCTTATGTTGCTTGTGTTGTCAGGATAAATAGATGTAGTCTAGTATTGTACACTAAATGGACAATGGCTTGAGCTCATCCTACCTTCTACTAAAGAGCACAGAGAAGGAGACATTCCTGAGGGACTGTCAACTCAGAGAAGGGAGTGATATCCTGTGTGATATGGGGTAGTGGAATTAGAGCTTACTACTTGAAATGAAACCTGGAAATGGTCATTTATTGTTGATATAAGTGCATGTGTTATTGTTGATGGCCTGATAAACCCAACTATGTTGGCTTGGCTGATGATTGGTTG
>LPNX010076367.1:709135-723886 GCA_001517045.1 Pseudotsuga menziesii
AACAGCAGTAATCTTCTTCTTGTCTAGCCCCAATGTCTTCTCCTTCCTCAACTATGCGCTACACTTGAGTGTGTGAGTGATGTGTAATTAATAGAGACCCAAGCTCTCTATTTATACTAATCTTGACATGACTAAAACCCTACTAGGGGTGACCTCTAATAGGAGAGTCTAATAACCCTAGTGCCCCGGAACTATGGGGACTTTAACCCTTACACAATCAAAGGGTTACCCACTATGACTTGACATGACTTGTTTACATTATTGATTCTCTTGATTGGAACATCAGGGCATGCCAACATGACTCGGTTACATAATAGATACATCCCAAAATAAACGTCGGGTTACAATACATAAGATACATAGATGAATACATTTTGAAGTTACAAATACATCAACACTCCCTATTAACTAGGAAGGTATTCTTTAGACAAAATTTTCAGCACTGGTCTTGTTGGGCTATAGGGAAGACCCGGGTTTATACCATTAAATTCACACCAACAAACAGACCCATAGTGTTGGCCCTTTCGGCAACAACCTACGAACAGGTTGCAGTCTCACTCGAAATAACTATGGGGTGCCGCAGAACCAGGTTTCTGTAAGCAGAAGAGGGATATTACTGTACCTTTAGCCTTAACAACAAATATTTATACCAAATAGAGCTTAGACATTCAGTTAATTAGCTTCGGAGTTAGATAAAATATGTTTCTTGCTTTACCCTTAACTGGGAATTCACAGTGAAGTTAATATTAACAGTTATCTTACTTTATCAATTATCTACTTATCAATGCATAAAATAAAACCATAACAGAAACAACACAAAAGAACCACAACACAAGATATAACGTGGTTCACCCCCAGTGTAGGGGCTACATCCACAAAACTACGCTTTTATTCCACTTCTTACAAAACAATAGAGTCTGATCTGTGCACTCAGCAGCAGATCCGCCCTTCAAGCCTAACTGCGCACTTAGCTGCAGTTCCTTTCTTACAATCTCTAAGCTATGCACTCAGCTGCAGTTCCTTTCTTACAATCTCTAAGCTCCACACTCAGCTGCAATTATGTTCCTTACAAAACCCGTTGTGCACACAGCTACAGAGGTCATCCATGCGCACAGCTACAGAGGTCATCCATGCACACAGCTGGGACTAGACCTTAAACCCCAAAATTAGATCTATCTTCTTCGCCTCAGATGATCCTCATTTCATTAGATACCCTCGACATCTTTACATGAGTGCCTATTTATACAAGTGCACTATTACAAAATCATGGGCTTACACCCGAAATTTGTGGACAATTACAAAAAAGAGGGCTTTGACTCAACCCCAACACCCCTAAGACTATTTTGAGTCGCAACTCCACTTACAAGCTTCCATAAAAACCGTGGAGTTACCAAAACTAGTGACCATTACGGTGCACATCCCAACAGGCCCCTAAGACTCACCAATGTCTCATCCCAGAACACTCTGCTTCCTGCCTGGTGGAAGAATCTTGTTCGCGAAGATAGTAAACTGCTATCAGCTGCTTGCTCCTTCTCTACTAGCTCTTCTTACACTCTTTCGGGTTTTGTATCCATCTGCATCTCTGTAGCCATCATCTTTAATTTTCCTACCTTCCTGCTTCCTTATATGCCTGTCATCATCATCAGCCCTTTTGCTACTTCTACTACGGCCACAGCTTGCTTGATCCTGCATCCTTTCATCCTTAGCAGACTACCTATGTTCCTTATACTATTGTCTTCATTCGCAATATTTATGATGGTCATGGAATCATTGGGCCTTCTAAATCTATCAGCGACTCCATCCCTCGAACTACCTCTCGTTCATGTCCCATCGAACATTTGACCATCCACAACTTTGGTACCCCTGCATGCCAATGTACTTTTGCATAAGACAAACATCATGCCTCCATTCTGCTGAGCTAGGAGGATACATCTCAGGATCCTCTAGAGTCTTTCCTAAGGGTTTGTGCCTTTCTTCGTTCTGTTTAGAGCGAACTTCTGCCTTAAATTTCTTCCTGGTTGAACATGTCTGCATAGGTAGATGTAGCACTAGGGGAGTTTAGATGCAGGTGGATTGCTGATAAGGTTCTGCAGACCTCTCTCCCTGAACTCTCGTGACAATTCCTGGACTTCACGATCATTCGACATGGTCTTAACTGTAAACTCAAGACAATGCGTAATGCAAGAGTCGCATGACTGTGTGGCTTCTTATAGAATCCCACAACAAAATATGCCATCATAGTGCATTAAGGTCACCAAATATGATGGAGAGACATTAAATCCTGTTCACACAGTGCTGGATTTTCCCAAAAATCTCATCATTACAAGAAGTTAAGGTGACTCACGTGCCGGCGCTGCCAAATCTAGTTTGTCCCATCAGTCACATTTTAGGCTGTGACAAACCTTTCTTCTTCGACACAACCACTAACTTCAGCTGCTTCACAATGAGTACCTTCGACACAATATTGACCTTCGACCCATCCTGACCCAAGCGCCAACCGAACTTCGACCTTCAAACTTTGAAATACCTCGCAGCTTTGAGAACAACTTCATTATAGTCTAGTACCCAATTTCAACTGTTCTTGGTACTTAGAATCTCCTTCTTACTATTACTTCTTATTAGGGGGTCCATGCTTGTCCCTATACTTCTTTAATCTACTCCCATTCACCATGGAAGGTAAAATTTCTCCATTCAATTTATCTAACTAGACTGCACCACCGTTGGTATCTTCCTGAACTATGTATGGTCCTTTCCAATGTGTTTTGAATTTACCTGGGAGCTTCATGAATTTACTGTCGTACAAGAGCACAAGATAACCAATCTGGAATTGCTTCTTCTTAATGTGTCTATCATGCCACACTTTTTCTCTAGCTTTCTGTACTTGCTGCTGGAAACCTGCAATGAATCTGTCTTCCTCTAGTTCTAGCATCTTTTCCATCCTTTCTTTCAACATGGCTGGGTCATCCATCTCTGTGAAGGAAGATATTCTGAGGCTAGGAACAATTTACTCCATGGGCATAACTGCTTCTTGTCCATAGACCAGTCTAAAAGGTGTATGGCCTGTCAAATTCTTGCAAGTGGTTCTATAAACCCATAGTACTGCTGGAATTCTAAGATCCCAATCATTTCTATTAACATTGCAAACCTTCGTCAGAGCATGCTCAAGGATCTTGTTAAAGGCTTCGACAGTTCCATTTGCTTGAGGATGGTAGGCAGTACTCTTCTAATTATATACTTGAAATTATTCGGTCAATGCTTCAATAGTTTTATTTAGGAAATGTGATCCTTGATCACTCAT
This sequence comes from Pseudotsuga menziesii, assembly GCA_001517045.1. Classification (NCBI taxonomy): domain Eukaryota; kingdom Viridiplantae; phylum Streptophyta; class Pinopsida; order Pinales; family Pinaceae; genus Pseudotsuga; species Pseudotsuga menziesii. The sequence continues at coordinate 712,434 of LPNX010076367.1, forward strand.
AAGAACTCTAGGACACCCAAATATTGACAAGATATTATCAAAGATTAACTTCGCAGCTGTAGCAGTGCTACAATTCTTGACTGGCTAAGTTTCGTCCCAACAAGTAAGGTAATCAGTTGCTGTAATAATGTAACTTGCTCCTGATTTTTTTGCAGGGGGATTGATTGGTCCTACAAAATCAATAGCCCATTTGTCAAATGCTTGTAAAGTTACATGTGGAACCAAAGGCATCTCATCCCTCCTGGATGGTTTTCCTATCCTTTGACAGATATCACAGCTGTGGCAATACTCTCTTGCATCCTTATGAATTGTAGGCCACCACAATCTTGCTGTCAGAATCTTTTGTGTTGTAGCTTTTCTTGCATAATGACCTCCTGCTACTCCCGAATGTGCCTCAGCCAGGATCAATGGATTTTCATGTTCATCTAGGACACATCTGTGCAATATTTCATCTGGCCCCATCTTATATAATTGTCCTTCTATCAAGGTAATGTCAGTTGCTTTGACCACCAGCTGCTTCTTCTGCTGTGTCGTCATCTCAGGGGGTGGAAAAACTGTAGATAAGTACTGAACAATATCCTGAAAATAGTCATCAACCATCTGGATGGAAAACAACTGGGCATCAAGAAGACCTTCATCCAAGCTAGTGGGTTCTTCTCCTGACTCAAGCCTCGATAAGTGGTCAGGCCTAGGTTAAGTCTTCCAGGCTTAACTATGATCTCAAAGTCATACTCCTGAAACAGAATCAGCCATCTGCATATCCTTCCACCTAACACAGGCTTGTTAACCAAATACTTCAAAGCAGAATGGTCAGTGAACATCTTAAAATGCGATCCTAACAGATAGTGTCGAAACTTCTGCAAGGCATAAACCATAGCTAGACCTTCTTGTTCTGTCGTAGTATAATTCTTTTCTGTTGTGGACAATTTTCTACTTGCAAAAGCAATAGGGTGATCAATATTACCTTCACCTGACTGAGCCAATACGACACCTAAAGCAATGCAACATGCATCGACATGAACATGAAACTCCTTATTCCAGTCAGGGAATACTAGGATAGGGGCAGCTACCATATTTTCTTTCAAAATATCCAAGCTTTCCTGACACTCAGGTGTCCATTCAAACTTAATATCTTTCTTCAATTGCTTTTCCATAGGGGCTGTAATCTGAGCATATCCTTTAATGAATTTCCTGTAATATCCAGTATGACCAAGTGTAGTGCGAAGTTGATTAATAGACTTCGGAGGTGGTAGGTTCACAATGATGGCTATCTTCGCAGGATCCACCATCAATCCTTGCTTGCACACAATGTGACCGAGGAGAATTCCAAAAGGTGCGCAAAAGATACACTTCTTCAGATTCAATGAAATCTGATGCTGTCTACACTTATCCAGCATAAGCCTTAAGCTAGATATATGATCTTTCAATAAGCCAAAGATAGTCTAATCATCAAAGTAAACTTCCAAGAACTTATGAATGAATTCCTTAAATGCAGATATGACAACTTTGGAAAACATAGCAGGTGCATTCTTCAATCCAAAAGGCATAACTGTATACTGAAACGATCCCATTTCTGTAGCGAAGGTTGTTTTATGTCGATCTCTGGAGCAATTCTAATCTAATCATAACCTGAAAATCCATCAGTGAAAGAATACACTTCTTGATCTCCGACATTGTCTAAAAATTCATCTGTAAAAGGAGTAGGAAACGGATCATGTAAACAGGTATCATTTAGCTTCCTGAGATCAACACAGATTCTAATTTCTCCCTTGGTCTTCTTTTCTTGAACCACCATGGGGCTGACCCATTCTGACTCTTCGACAGGCTCAATGATTCCTGCTGCGAGCATCTTGTCTAGCTCCACCCTGACTTTTTCTTTAAACTTAGGGTTCAGCCTATAAGGGTTCTACTTCATAGGATTCACATCAGGTTTCAAAGGGATTTTTATCACTCCTATATCACCAAGGATACCTTTCATTTCTGAGAACTTCATCGGGAATAGGTCTTGATACTCATGGAGAAGTTGGGTCACTTTTCTTACTGTTTCTTCATCCCAATAATCTCCAATAGTAGCATACTTAGGCATTTCTTCTGACCCAATGTTTACTTGCCTTGTCTTCAAGGGATGAGTCACTTCTGGTGCTTCAACTGCTGGTCCATGTACTTCACAGTGTCCTTCTGACTTAGGAATGTTTATGTTGCGTGGGTCATCATCCTCGTCAATTGCAAGGTTATAGCATTCTATTGCATTGGCTTCTTGTTCTTTCCAATCAGGTTGGTACTCGGTTGTTTCTTTACCGTCAAACACCTTAGTGTGGATCAGCCTAATAGCTACGTCTAAACCAGGACAAACCTCATTAATAGAAAATGTCAGCACAAAACTATCAACAAGACTATCCCAACTTACAGTACCATGGCGAAGCTCCACCTCTGCATACCAATTCTTCGCGACAGGTTCCAGGGTGTGCATGAATCGATGTACCCATTCTTCATGAGGGACATGCTTCCATGCTTTATAACACTGTTCCAAATGTTCTTGAGGGCTAGTCTGACCATTAAATATGTTTCGCACCTCCTGAGGTTGATCCATGAATATGAGGCGAAGAATCTTTTGACAAGCTTCCCAACTTTGAATATGCTTCTTATGACCATTCCACCATCTAGCAGCTGTGGCTCTAAATACTGAATCTAGAGTTTCCATTTTCTATTAATCTGGTACCTACTCTAAAAATTGCAAAATAAACTCTTCGGGGTCTATCAAGCCATCAAAATTAGGTAAGACTCTTGTCTGTGAGCCAAGCCATCTGAGAGACTTGGTAATTCTTGCACACCGATGTCCATGTAGCTCATAAAGTCTATGCTGCCAATTTTCTAGGCCTTCATCTGAATCAGTCATGTAAGAACTATCACACTTCCAATACATTATACCTTCAGTAGTAGGGTTAACATAGTATTCCTCTTTTGCTGTGATGTTGTAGATATGATCCAAAACATCCTGATCCTCATCTCTGACTGGCTCTGTGTACCTTTCTCCTTGAGAAGAGTCCAAGGGGACTATGACTCTTAAGCCTTTTCCTTCAAAAGTCATCTATCTGTTCTTAAGATTGATTACTATAGAATTCTCTATTTCCCATTCAATTCCTAGCAAGGCTGGATAGGGGTTGCTATCATCAATTATCTGAATGAATTCAAAATCTGCTAAGGTACTGACTCCATCAATGTCTACTAGGACACTAGAGAATCTTCCTAGGGGCACAATCTTCTCCTGATTGGCTAATATCAACTATATAGGGGACCATTCAAGGGTAGGTTTTCCCATTTGTTCCCATGTCTGCTTACTTAAGACATTGACTTCTGATCCCAGGTCTAATATGATATCAGTCATGTCATACTCTCCTATCTGAGCATGCAATCTCATTTCTCTTCCAGTTCTTCTAACTCTATTGACAATTTTTTCTTTACTAGAGCTTCGCTAAGGTTCACAAGAAGCAATAACTTTCTGTAACTCATTTAAAGCTTCTTACAACTCTGTAAAAATGTCGACAGTGTACTTACTTTATTTGTCGAAGCTTCTTGAGACTGCGACTACTGTCGATGCTGCTGCGTAGGTGCTACTGCTGTGCTCGGATCAACAAACTCTTTTTTTGCTTCCATAAATGTTTTTTTTTCTCTATCAACATCAAAGGTTGGCACTTTCTCTGGATTCTTACAAACCCAAGCCTCATCAGGATGTTTTTCCTTATGCTGTACTTGTGTCGTAGCTCCACTCTTTGTAACAACGTTAATGGCTGGGATAGGTCTTTGCTCTGCAGTAATCATCTGAATATTCTGAGGAGGAGCGCTATTTCTTTCTTGTAGCTTGGCTATCATCTGCGGGCATTTCTCAATGACATGATCTACTGTTCTGCAATATCGGCATGTCATAGTGGGGTTCTGACATTCTCTAGCTAGATGTCCTGCCTGATTACAGTTATAGCACACAACCTGGCCTCGACCTATTCCAGGCATACCACCACGACCACGACATCCAAAAGCACCTCAACTTGATGTACTACCATGGTAGCCATATCCATCATTTCCTTGTGCATCATTTTGTACCCTATAAGCATCATATGTTTGCTCTCGCATAAGGTCAAATCTGCGACATTCATCTTCGTTGTGTCCCACTGACTTACAGAGCTTGTAATAGGGATTCTTAGGGACTTGTACATATCTTTGTAGCAGATAGCAGTCTTCAGGTCGATGCTGGCCAGTTGTTCTACAAATATGACAATATAAAACATTAGGGTTAAATGGGTTCGGCGTACCAGTATTCAGGTAATTTCTTAGGACAGGGCATTATTCCTTGTCATGAACTTCTGTCCTACATTGTGTACACCACACTTATTCACGAATAGATTTCCATTTTTTCATGTCGCGCAGCTCCAAAGCCATTTCCGCTAACTGCACTTGTATTTGGGCTATGACAGAATTATCTTCGACAGGAGTTGCCTCTAGTTTCATGGAAATCTCCAAGGCCTCTTGCTGATCAGCAACCTTCTGTTGCATGAGTGGCGTTCTGATATGAGGTAATAAGGCTGCAATGAACCATTATTTATGCTATGCTAGTTCAATAGTGAAACTAACTTGATCTAGCAGAACTTTGAACCTCTGATCAAAATCCCAAACTGATTCACCTCGTCCTTGCTGAATCTCTTTCAATTCAGTTATACACTGTGATTCCGATTTAGGATTCTTAAACTCTTTGATCATTGCTGCTTTAATATCATCCAAGAAATGGTTCTGAGTACTCAAAAAATTCATAAACCAAGTCAAGGCTCAGTCTCTAAAAGAAGTGATCAGCTGCGCTCTTCTTACATCTTGATCCAAAATGTTCTTAGTTGTCCACACAGCTTCGCATAAAAACCAAAACTATTTTGGATCCTCTGATCCAGTTCCTTTGAAAACCGGGAGCTTGATATCATCATTCATATGGGCCATAGCGGACTGAGGGGGGGAGAACTTACTGGGGTAGACTGACCTGCGACCGGAATACTCGAACTAGGGTTACTACCAGACTGCGACGAGTTCTTAGGGGTAGTAGATCTTTGCCACGGGGTTGTAGGAGGGTTCCTAACAAAAGGGGTTTCTTCAGATTTAGGTTCTTCTAGCATATACTCGGTATTCTGACCTAGGTTATAGGATTCTAGGTTTCTCTTGTATCTTTTACCGCTTCGCAGGCAACCACTTTTCTCATCGAGGTTACTTTCACTTCCAAACATAGGTTAGTAAAAATAAATCTAGCAATCTGATTCTATAAGCAATATGTGCTTCTCAGCCAAGACCATTTTAATTTGTAGACTAAATGAATTTAGGTACTTACCCCTTGTTCCTTTGAAGAACTGCCTTTCAGCTTCACTAAAAGAGGTACTTGTGTCAAAGGCAAATTCTATCACAAATGCTTCAAGGGTTCACGTTGTCCAGAAATCAACAGCGCGCGATATCACGTTGTTCACCCTTTTCAATATATTAGGTCTTGCTGGGGTCTAGTCAGGCAACCGATCTTCCTTGAAGTGTGTCTTTCTTTCTGTCAACCTGGATAACCACTGGTGCAATTCTATGTGGATACTACCAAAGAAAATTTCATGAACATCCGAAAAAAAGTACCTTTGCAAGAAGTCGTCCGAGCTATGACAAGGATCCTTGTTTTCTTGTTTAGCAAATTTCGAAAAGGTCTCTTCAATCCAATCACCGATTTATTTTACTAAGGGCCTCCAAAACATAGCCCTCCAGGTACGACGTAGATCCCTCTTGAGCAGATATTGAGTTCAACCGGAAACGAAACCAATTTCTTGGGCTATAGGGCAGACCCAGGTTTATACCATTAACTTCGCACCAACAAACAGACCCACAGTGTTGGCCCTTTCGGAAACAACCTGCGAACAGGTTGCAGTCTCACCCGAAACAGCTATGGGGTGCCACAGAACCAGGTTTCTGCAAGAAGAAGAGGGATATTACTGTACCTTTAGCCTTAAAAACAAATATTTATACCAAATATATCTTAGACATTCACTTAATTAGCTTCACAGTTAGATAAAAGATGTTTCTTGCTTTACCCTTAACTGGGAATTCACAGCAAAGTTAATATTAACAGTTATCTTACTTTATCAATTATCTACTTATCAATCCATAAAATAAAAACATAATAGAAACAACACAAAATAACCACAACACAAGATATAACGTGGTTCACCCCCAGTGTAGGGGCTATGTCCACAAAACTGCGCTTTTATTCCACTTCTTACAAAACAATAGTTCTGATCTGCGCACTCAGCAGCAGATCCACCCTTCAAGCCTAACTGCACACATAGCTGTAGTTCCTTTCTAACAATCTCTAAGCTGTACACTCACCTGCAGTTCCTTTCTTACAATCTCTAAGCTGCGCACTCAACTGCAATTCCTTTCCTTACAAAACCCTTTGTGCACACAACTGCAGAGGTCATCCATGCACACAGCTGGGACTAGACCTTAAACCCCAAAATTAGATCTATCTTCTTCGCCTCAGATGATCCTCATTTCATTAGATACCCTCGACATATTTACATGAGTGCCTATTTATACAAGTGCACTATTACAAAATCATGGGATTACACCCGAAATTTGTGGACAATTACAAAAAACAGGGCTTTGACTCAACCCCGACACCCGTAAGACTATTTTGAGTCACAACTCCGCTTACAAGCTTCCATAAAAACCATGGAGTTACCAAAACTATTGATCGTTACGGTGCACATCCCAACAGGTCTTCTTCTCTGTATCAACTAGATCATCTCATCATCTGCATCTCGAGTCTTCTGAGTCTTCAAGTCATCTTCATTCTTCAAATATGGATCATCTCTCGACCTAGATCATTGTGGGACATCATCACTAGATCTAGATCATCTCTCAATGTGGATCAACATCACTGGATCTGGATCATCACTCGATCTGGATCATCATCACTGGATCTGGATCATCACTTGATCTGGATCATCATCACTGGACTGGATCTGGATCATCACTCAATCTGGATCATCCCTCGATCTAGATCTCTCGGAGTCATCATAATGGGATCTGGATCATAGCTCGATTTGGATCTCATCTGGTCATCATCATGTGTGTGATATCTTGTCATAGGAATTTCTACAGAGCCAGCCTTCTTTCATGCTAGTTGTAGGCCTAGCCATCGGGTAGGTCTTTTCCTAGCACTTACATCTGACCTACTCATCAAAAAGGCATGCCCAACACTTACATCTGACCTACTCATAAGAAAGGCACACCCAACACTCACATCTGATCATGTAGTAAACTAAAATCACATCAAAAAGGCCCCCAACTCACATCTGTCATGGAAGGAACTGAATCCTCTCACCATGATAGAATGGCCTTCCCTTAAATCTAACATGGAAGGAACTAAATCCTATCACCATGATAGAATGGCCCGCACTTACATCGGCCATGGAAGGAACTAAATCCTATCACCATGATGGAATGGCCCGCACTTACATCGGCCATGGAAGCAACTAAATCCTCTCACCATGACGGAATGGCCGGCACTTACATTGGCCATGGAAGGAACTGAATCCTGTAACCATGACAGAATGGCATGCACTCACATCTGACCTAGAAGGAACCAAATCCTCCACCCTTGTCAGAAAGTCCCACGGTCCCAGATTGAGCTACCTAGTAATGGACTAGGTGCCTCCACTCTCCCGGAGAGTGGCAGTTTCCCTTACATCTGTCCTACTCGATAGAATGGCTAGCACTCATATTTAACATGGAAGGAACTGAATCCTCTCACCATGATAGAATGGATCAGTCCTTACATGTGACCTGCTCGTCAAAATGGCTTTAGGACTCATCACTTTCCCTTGGAGTAAACCTCGATCTAGAGAACACCAAGCTTCTCCCTGAACTACTCAAACTTCACTCTGGCTAATGGCTTCATCAACACATCAGCTATCTGTTCCTCCATCGCAACATACTAGAGATTCACTGCTCCTCTCTGCACCATATCCTTGATATAGTGATACTTGATCTCGATGTGCTTCGACTTGTCATGGAACATTGGATTCTCTGACAACTTCACACAACTCTAGTTGTCACAATGTATATAAGTAGCATCCATCTGAAGATCAAATAAATCAGATAGTAGCTTCCTCATCCATACTGCCTCACAACTAGCTGAACAGGCTGCGACATACTCTGCTTCAGCTGTACTCAGTGCTACAAAGGATTACTTCCTGCTAAACCAAGAGATCACACCTGATCCCATACTAAAGAAACACCCTGAAGTGCTCTTCCTATCGATGGCACTACCTTCCCAATCTGAATCAACATAACCCTCCAGGTTAATCTTCTGATTCACATCGTACTTGAGCCCATAATCAACTGCACCCCTCAGGTACCTCAGAATATGCTTTACAGCAATCAAGTGAAAATTTCTCAGATCTATCAAGAACTAGCTCAAGGTGTTCACAACAAAGCAAATGTCTGGTCTTGTGTTCATCAGGTACATCAATGAACCAATCATCTGATGATACATTGTAGCATCAACCGAATCTAATGAAGCATCGATCAATAGCTTTGTTGCCGCCTTTTCACACACCTGGATCGCGTGGCAGAAATCTTCAAGCCACTCGGTGTGTCCTTGGGGGCAAGTCTCGAGTCAAGGCTGTCACCTTGTTCTTGACTCCTCCGTTTAGGCTCAACTCCTAACGGAGCCAAGGGGGGTAGACCCTATTAATTTACTAAGGATGATTTCTTAGTGTGGTGATGTTAAACTGAATCAGTTACTTAGGAGTTCGAATATTTAACTATAAACAATTGAAGATGACAAGATACGACAATAACACATGAAAGCACAAAGCTGATAAACAATATATATATGAAGCAAAAATGACCAGTGCCTTAATAATGGAGTCAAATCAAAGAGATCAATGTGCTTGCATGTGCTTGGAGTGAATGTTTTGTGATTGCATCTTGGTATGTTTTAAGTTAAAAATGAAGTATGAATTGATTAAATTAGGCTAAAAGGGGGACTCCAGATATACCCGAGAGTACTTGGAGTATGTCCAAAACAAAACCTATACGGCTACCTGCAAGGAATATGTGGGCTGAAATGGAGTCTCTGGGGCTATGTTCGTAACGCACCCTTTAGGGTGTGATAGAGATCGGCACCCCGAGGTCACTTTTCAGTAGGTTCCCGCTTCCTATGGGTATTTTGCCACCGTAAAGGTTTGATCGAGGTGTTGGATTTTCACCTGATGGTTTGTTAATTAGGGAGGGTGAGTCCTAATTATGCTAGTCACCCAAGTGCTTTTGATATAGCTTTAATGATCAGACGAACTGCAGCCAAGTGCAGAGCATACACACTGGAGTCTTGTAAATTTTAATAAGTTTTTAAGAGATGTGTTCTTGTTTAAAAGAAAAGCCTCCAAGAACCTCTTTTGATCCAAGTGGATCTCAATTGGGGAATCGAGGAGGGGTTAATTTTAAAGCTTCTGATAAACAAATGATAGAAAAAATAAAAAAACTACACAAATCTGGTTTTTTGATTAATCCTACCACGAATCTCTTTCCCCTTTCGGGTCACTCGGGAAATCGTGGGGTAAGTATTATGATTAATTTTGAAAGTAAGATATGGAGTATGGAATTAACAACAAGGTCAAGTATACTACCCTGCAAATTAGATCAATTCTAATGAAAAAACAAATAAGCAAAAAATGACGAAAATGGCACCGACGCGAATCCCCCCAGGGGGGATGGGGAATGGGCTCGAAAGAGACTATTCAAAGAATGATTTTATTACAGTGGTTACAATATCAAAGCACTAATAAATCAGTGCTTTCTTGGTCCTTATACAGGCTAAAACCAATATCTTACAGTTATACAAAAATTTTACAAGTTTTGTGACAAAAGAGAGACCCCTGGGGGGATTTGAGCGCTCCAAAAGCCACTTTGGACATCAGCTTCATTTATTCTCTGTCAGACCTGCTAAAGGAAAATGAGCATGTTAGAATAAAAAATTCCCAAAATCACTTTAAGAGTACCTTTGGGTCAGCCTACTTTATCTCAAAAAATAATGGAATTAAAACTAGCTAAACCGACGAAAAAGGAACCAAGGAAAGCAAGATTTCCTTGGGATATTGGCTTGCTGTTTGTGCAGCCAATTAAAATGCACTGATATTTCAGAATATTAAAATTTATAACAGTGAAAGGAAATCTAATGCATGTGATCTACAAGTTTTCCTTCAAATTCATGCAAAAAGGACAATTTCCCTACAACTAGATTTAGGATGCTTATGATATTTTTTTAAGTGCAAGATCTAGGATGTGAGCTATGAAATATTAGATCTATGTATATTTTACTTTGATGAAACAGATCCAAATAAAATCATGGCTATAAACTGAAAAGGTAACCGAGTAAAGTGTTGATTTTGAGGGAGGAAGAAGAGGAGAAAAGTGTTGGTTTCCTTGAAGATCTGCAGTAGAGATTTCAGGTGGAATGCCGAGGGACTATGCCTTTGAAGTTTTTTGAAGAGAACGAAGAAACAAACTAGATCAACATCCTCTCCAAAGTATGAAACTACAACTCAGCTGAAATCAAAGAACTTGCCAAGAAACTTGTGAGATCCGATTAGTACATACAAAGAGATTCAAGATAACATGCATATAAGCTTATAGGACATGCTAAATCTAGATCTCTAAACATGCATCAAAGGAGAGTGACAGTCAATAAAATTATTGAACACCTTTCCTATCAAGATTGTAATAATCTAATTACCAATCTTAACCACAGATCTACAAGAAATTAGCAAAAAATGACCACAGATACAGGTTACCTCAGTAAAACAATGGCAATAATCATCCACACATGTAATGGCACCACACCGTATTTCCTCCAAAGATTTTCTTTATTTCAAATGTAGAATTACAACAATACAATAGCAGCAACACCTCAATCCCAGCTCTAACTATCTTGGAAGAGGAGGTTGTGCCTGGATATATACAATTTGCAGGCCATCTAGCCCAGGGGGGGCGCAATTCCTCATGGAATCCAGTGAAATCATCTAATGGATAGTTCATCGATGCAGAACTGAAGCTGAACAGAGCCTACTTGTCAACTGGGGGCCTGATCTGGCTGACACATCAACCCATACACTGAGACATCAGCCCACAGATCATCCAGGAGAGCCAAAACGTATTGAGGAGAGAGGGAGGGCGCAATTCCCCATGAATACCACTGTAGATCAACTCTAGATCTGATTTGATCCCCTCCTTTAGTCAAGGATTTGTTTGATCCAGTCAATCTGCTCCAAATCTGATTGATTTCAGTCAAATCGGTTGAGAATTCATTGATTTATTGATTTTGGATTTGCTCCATTATTCATCAATTTATTAATTAAAATAATCAATAATTGATTTTTGGGGCT
>LPNX010076367.1:724238-824845 GCA_001517045.1 Pseudotsuga menziesii
CGAAGTCCGAACAAGTTAACCCTATCCAGTTCACCAAGCTCACTTGATAAAAACCACTAAGTACAACTTAGGTGGTAACAAGCTTCAGGTTTGATGCCATAGGTGTCGCCATAGTATTGCAGTCCATCATCCCAAACCTCTTCAGGATCTCCACTGCATACTTCCCTTGTCCAAGGAAGATTCCATCCGCACTCTGCCACACCTCCATACCTAGAAAGTAATGCATCATACCCAAGTCCTTCATCTCAAACTCGGCAGCAAGATTTCTCTTCGTATCAGTAATCAACCCATCCAAACCTGTCACGAACAGATGATCTACATATAGTAGAAGCATCACTGGGTTGCCATCTTCAACCTTGTAGTAAAGGTTGGAATCTGCTTTACTCTTGGTAAATCCCAAACTGGATAGAAAGCTATCAATTCTGCCGTGCCATGTCCTAGGTGCCTGTTTCAAACCGTATAGGGCTTTCTTCAATATGCATACATGGGACTCCCTGTCATGTGTCTCAAAACTGAGTGGTTGTTCTACATACACTTCCTCTTCCACTAGACCATTCAAGAAGGCAGTCTTGGCATCCATCTAGTGTATCTTCCATTTCATCACTGCAGCCATAGAAAGTACTGATCTGATGGAAGTGTATCTGGCTACAGGTGCAAATTTTTCTTCATAGTATATTCCCTCTTTCTAAGAGAAAACTCGAGCTACAAATCTTGCCTTATACTTTTCAATGCTACCATCTGCAGCATGTTTGATCTTGTAGATCCATTTGGAAGTTATAACTGACTTCCCATCTGGTCTTGTGACAACATCCCAAAAATCATTCTTCACGATCGATTGGTACTCTTCGATCATAGCATCCTTCCATTCTTTCCGTTCTGTTGCTTCTTCATAACTGGAAGGTTCTTCAACAATGAAATCACATATTAAAGCTACATACCCGGAACAGGATCTGGTCCTCTTTCTTTCTCTGTGATTCTCTTCTGGAGCCCCATATCTTTCCTCACCTTGGATAAGTTCTCATACCCAAGTAGATTTCCTCTTATGAGGATTCTTCTCCAAAGGTGGATCTACAGGTCTTTATGGTTCTTCAAATTCTCGAACTTCTTCTCGAGTTTCTTCATTCATGGTTGTATCATGAGTTCTGGGTGCTTCTTCTTCTTCAGGTTCTTCAACAGGTGTCACGTCCCCATCCCTCAACCGGCGAAGAGGATGCGACGAACACAACAACACAACCGGGCAAAACGCCCCATGAACATAAACAGAATTCAAATGCTGAAATTGAAACATACAAGCATCCACAGATGCATTATTCTTCAATCATACAGCGGAAGCAAACATACATTCCAGCATTGCATGTTCATCGTAATTCCATACACAATTGATATAATTATAGAGATAGACTTGCAGCACTTATCTGTTAATGAAGAATCCACCCGCAACCAGCTACGTCGCTGCAACGTTCCACCCAACCATAGGCCAGCTTGCTCATCAATCTCTCAGCACTGCTGCCACCCCCGAGCTGGGCATGATTCCTCCGGAATAAGTGTCAATTGCCGGCTTACACATAGCCAAGGGGACATAAACAACAAACCAATCACAGCTGGGTTTCACAGGCTGTCAACAAACAAGCCAAGCCAGCACAGTCCAAGGGACTAACCACTGCATGCCAGCAGCAAAACAATTCCCTTCACAACCTTGTGAAGAAGCAAAATGACCGATGACAGTCCCAAACGAAAGGTGAGACACAGCTCTAGCCTATAAGGCAACTCAGAGTGGGTTTTGGCCCTAACGTGGCCAAAACAACTCAACAACAACACCCAAACCAGGGTATTATCAGCAGCCACAACACACCACGAAGGATAACAACAGTCCACAGTCCCAAAACAGGGAAATTCAACCAACAGCACACACAATTCCTCAATAGAATGGTTGGGAAACATCACACAGTCCCAACAAAGGAGAAGAACATCTCCCAGCGTGGATAGACAAGGGAAATTCAACCCACGAATTAGCAATCCACAGTGGTCCAAAACGAAATTGGAACCCACAGCCGACAAAACTCATGGGGAAGACAATAGCCCCAAACACAAACAGCGAGCATGGCTCACGGCATGAGAAAAATGACCCAAACATCTTGTGCATGAGGAAAGACTCGCACCCAACAGAAAAATGCATGGGAAAGACATACCCGATTTTTTGCGTGAGGATTCCAGCAGTAGAGGCCCTGCGTGAGGAGAAAACAACTCCGATTTTGCTCGGGGATGAACAAAACAACAGCAAGGACGCGAATTACAGTGCGTGGGTGCTCAGCAACTCGTGGGGGAGAAGAAGAAAACCTGCGTGAGACCCAAAAACGCCCAGAGCTTGTGCGTGAGGAGCCAACAGACCAAAATCATGGTGAGAGTGTAAACTGACCAAGGAAGAGTGCGTGAGGGAGAAGAATGGGCAGACATGGGTGGAGTGGGCAATTGGGTAAGGCTGACAGCCTCCCACAACCACCACCACTTCAGCAATAAATGCCCTCAGCCATAACTCCTCAACCACCAACTGAGCATTAAAGAGGTTGACAAGGTTGGGTGAGACAAAAAGGTGGCAAATCAACAAGGGTGATAAACAACAAGGCAATAAAACATGGGTTTTTCCCCTTAACCAAGGTTTGACATCCCCCCACCCCTTATCCTTTGGAACCATGCCCTTTTCATTCAACGTTGCACTATCGTAGCTGGTTGTGGTTTATTTTAATTGATGTGTGGGTTTACATGATGCCGAATTAAAATGTGCCGGATAGCACGACATACCACCGGCAATTATCTCCCATTGCCGGAACATACACAACAAAATCGATGGTGGGGCTTTTCCTTGAGCTCCTCACCATGATTAATTACATCATGCAAATGGGGTCAAAACCGGGGATGTGACAACAGGTCTCCTTCTGGATTTGTTGTAGGCTATGTCTTCACCAAATGTCACATCCCTGTTGATGTCAATATTCTTGTATCCTGGGAAATATATTATGTAAGCCTTCGAGCTTTCAGAGTATCCCTTCTTTCCTGAAGTATCTAATTTAGTCCTCTTCTCTTTTGGAATGTGGATGTACACAGGACAACCGAATATTCTGAGATGGCTGACTTCTGGTTTCTTACTGGAGAAGACTTCTTCAGGAGTCTTTTTCTTGAGTACTCTATGTGGAGTACGATTCTGTCCATACACCGTTGTTTTGGTAGCTTCTACCCAAATATGCATAGGAAGGTCTTGATCATGAAGCATTGCTTTTGCAGCTTCCATGATAGTTATGTTCTTCTGTTTCGCAATCCCATTTTGTTGTGGATTATAAGGAGTGGACAACTCCCTCTTAATCCATGAGTCTTTGCATAGCTCTTTGAATTCATTTGAAGTGAATTCTCCACCATTATTTGATCAAATGGTCTTGATCTTCTTTTCAGTATGGTTCTTGATCAAGGCTTTGAATTCTTTGAACTTACTGAATACTTCGTCTTTGTTCTTCATGAAGTAAACCCATTTCTTCCTAGAAAAGTCATCAATAAAAGAAACATAATATGCATACCCACTTAGAGAGTTTG
The DNA here is from genome assembly GCA_001517045.1 of Pseudotsuga menziesii. Taxonomy (NCBI): domain Eukaryota; kingdom Viridiplantae; phylum Streptophyta; class Pinopsida; order Pinales; family Pinaceae; genus Pseudotsuga; species Pseudotsuga menziesii. Next base: position 727,821 of record LPNX010076367.1, read on the forward strand.
ATGACATAGGATGGCATACATTGAAGTGGATGATTTCCAAGATTCCTTTTGCTTTGCTCTCACTGCTTAGAAATGTATTCTTTGTATTCTTTCCTTCGCACATCCTTTGTAGACCCCATCATGTTTTGCTTGGATTTATGGAAGACCTTCGACATCTTTGCTTGCAATAGCTAGTTCTCTATAATGCACATGTGCAAGCCTTCTATGCCAAAGTTCACTTGGTTCTACTATTTCATGGACCAAGGCTTGTTCTGGATGACCCCTTAATTTGTACAATCCTCCTTCTTGTTCTCTAATCACTACAACATCATCGATAGTCTTTCCTTTTGGCCACATGATGACTTGACCATCTATGAATGCTACCCGCATTCCTTTTGCATCTAATGCTGATATGGAGAGAAGGCTCTTCTTGAGTCCTGACACAAACAATACTTCTTTCATTGTTAGATATTTTCCAGAGTCTAACTTGTATGAAGACTCCCCACTACCTTTTATTGGATATTGGTAGGCATCTCCTAGCTTCACCTTATGAGGTGATTCATGTTCTGATAGTCTCACAAAGGATTCCTTGAATCCAGTCCTATGTTTGGAAGCCCCATTGTCTATAAGCCAATCATCACTTCCACAAGTACTATTACCTGTGAGAGCGGATATCAGAACATATTCATCCTCGCTTGAAGAATATTCACTTTCATATCTGGATCTCTTCTTGGATGGTTCATCATCCTCTGCAGCATGAGCATGATGTCTTGTTTTGTTGCTCTTCTTTGCTATCTTCTTTTTGTTAGGAAAATTCCTTGCATAGTGTCCTGCTTCATCACATGTACAGCATATGATCCTAGATGCATCATTTCTAGTGTTATCTTTGTGAGAGTGGTTACCTCTAGAGCTATGAGGTCTTCTTTTGCTTGACTTGGAGTGAGACTTGGTGTGTACTGTGAGAGCTTGGTCTTCACTTCCCATCTTCTCTTCTCGAGCTGCTATCCGAGCTTCTTCTTGAGAGCACTCTTTCCATAGTCTGCTGAACTTGACTAACTTCTTTCTAGCACAAATTCCTTGGATGAAAGAATCCCATGACCTAGGAAGGCCATTCAATGTAGTCATTACAATTTTCGCATTTTCCACTTCTTCATCAACTACTTCTAGTTGCTCTTTGATATGAGAAACTCTTGTGAAGTAAGACTAAATTGTTTCTGCATTCTGAATCTTCACATTCGTCAGTTCGTTTCTCAGGGTCATCTTCCAGTTTATATTCTTCCCTTCAAACAATTTGGTTAGGGAATTAAACATAGCTTTAGGTGTCTTGAGAGAGGACACCTTTGGGATAAGGTGATCCTTGATAGAATCAGCAATGATCCTCTTTTCCATAACCATATTCTTCTTATGTAAGGCCTTTGCCTCATCTCCCTCTGGAATTGGAACCTCCTCATGGATGTAGGAGTCTAATTCATTTTCTTCCAGGACCAGGGAGATCCTATACTTCCAATCTTGGAAGTTATCAGCTCCCTCAAGCTTTTCATCAATCTTGGTCTGATGAGACATCTTAACTGAGAACCTCAAATGGAAATACAAAATATTTTAGATCTTACCTGGTTCAAGATGCCGGATCTGAAACTTGAGCTGAAATCCTGTAGAGCTGGTTCAGGAGAAAATTAGGGTTTTGCTTTTTCGGAGTTCTATCCACCCAAATGCCTTGAAATTTGTCCCTAACTTTGATTTTGGGGAGGAGATCAATCTAGGCCTGGGCTCACTAAAAAATTCCTCTTCTGTGAAAAGCCCTAATTTCCGACAGTAGTGACAGGTCCAAAATTGAAAAACCTCAGAATTGGATTCTGCTTCGATAGAAGGATGTGTCCTAAGGAGGAAAGTTATTACACCTTACTTTTGCTGAAAATATATGGAGGAAGATCCACAAACTAGGAAGCCCTAGTTCTTGCAGCTGCACAGTGTCTTCTTCTCACGTTAGCTTTGATACCGTGTTAGTTTTTCAACATTAAGCTAGCATTATGTTAGGATTTTTACTGAGAGAATAACAAGTACAACAATCAAACACAAGAAACAATGAACACAGTGTTTTTCATCAAGGAAACCATAAATGGAGAAAACCCCGCAACTTCTTCAAAGCTAGAATCGACACAAGATGTAAAACTGTTGGGGTGCAGACCTTAAAGGTCCTTAATTTTGGCAACTCCGTAGTTTTGGTGCGAAGCTTGTAAGCGGAGTTGCAGCCCAAAATAGTCTTAGGGGTTTCGGGGTTGGGTCGAAGCCCCTCTTTTTGTAAATAACCCATGGTTTTTAATCCCATGGTTTAAACACATGGTATTGTAATAGTGCACTTGTATAAATAGGCACTTACGTAAAGGAGAAAAGAGCTTTTTCGAAGGTTTTTGTATGATGATAATTGATGCGAAGAAGCTAAGGCCTATTTTGGGTTTAAGTTTAAGTCCCAGCTGAGTGCATGGACGACCTCTGCAGCTGAGTGTGCAGAGGGTTTTGTTAAGGTTAAGTCCTAGCTGAGTGTGTGGATGACCTCTGCAGCTGAGTGCGCAGAGGGTTTTGGAAGAAAGGATATGCAGCTTAGTGCGTAGTTTTGGGTTGTTGAGAAGATTTGCAGCTGAGTGCGCAAATATCTGCAGCTGAGTGCGTAGATCAGAACTGTGTTGTTTGTAAAGAGTTGAATATAAATGTAGTTCTATGGACGTAGCCCCTACATTGGAGGTGAACCACGTATATCTTGTGTTCTGGTGGTCCTTGTTTATTTTGTTCATGTTATGTTTTTATGCATTTGATAAGTAGGTGAATGATAAGTAAGATATATTGTTAAGTATTAACTTCGTTGTGAATTCCCGGTTAAGGGTTAAGCAAGTAACTATCTATTTATCTAAACTGTGAAGCTATTTAAGTGAATATCGAAGCTCTGTATTGTATAATTATTCTTTGTTAAGGCTAAAGGTACAATAATATCCCTCTTTTTCCTGCAGAAACCTAATTCTGTAGCACCGCATAGCTGTTTCGGGTGAGACTGCAACCTATTCGCTGGTTGTTGCCGAAAGGGCCAACACTGTGGGTCTCTTTGTTGGTGCAAGATAAAAGTAAAGAACCCGGGTCTACCCTAAGTGCCAACAAATTGGTTCCGTTTCCAGTTGAACCAGCATCTGCTCAAGAGGGATCTATGTCGTACCTAGAGGGATATGTTTTGGAGGCCCTCAGTAAAAGAAATCAGTGACTGGGTTGAGGATACCTATCTGAAATTTGCTAAACAAGAAAATAAGGATCCTCATTGTAGCTCAGATGACTTCTTGCAAAGGTAAGTTTTTTTCTGATATTTATGACATTTTCGTTGGTAGTATCCACATAGAATTGCACCAGTGGTTATTCAGGTTGACAGAAAGAAAGACAAACTTCAAAGAAGATCAGTCTCCTTCCTAGACCCCAGAAATAATTAAGCTATTTAAAAGTGTGAACAACGCGGTATCAAGATTTGTTGACTTCTAGATAACGCGAACCCTTGACGCATTTGTGATGGAGTTCACCATCGACACAAATACTTCTTTCAACGAAGCAGAAAGATGGTTTTTCAAAGGACCAAGGGGTAAGTACCTGAATTCATTAAGTCTGAAAACTAAAATGCTCTTAGATGAGAAAGCCATATTGCTTATCGAATTAGATTGCTAGATTTATTGCTACAAACCAATGTTTGAAAGTGAAAGTGAATTTGATGAGCAAAGTGGTTTGCTTCACAATGGTAAAAGATACAAGAGAACTCTTGGATCCTATACCCTAGGCAAAAATACTGATTATACCTCATTAATCCTAGAAGATTCTAAATCTGAAGAAACCCCTTTTGTTAGAAACCCTCCTATAACTCGGCAGCAAAGATCTGTTATCCTTGAGAACCCTTCGCAGTCCGAAAGTAACCCTAGCCCAAGTAGTCTTGTCGCAGGTCAGTCTACCTCAGTAAGTTCCCTCCCTCCTGTTACCAGTATCCCCCCTATTATCAGTCTTCCTCCTCCTCCCCCTCCTCCTCCCCCTCGATTCACTATGGCCCATGTGAATGATGATATCAAGCTCCCAATCTTTAAAGGAACTAGATCAGAGGATCCAGAGCAGTTTTGGTTCTTATGCGAAGCTGTTTGGACTGCTAAGAATATTATGGATCAAAATACAAGAAGAGCGTAGCTGGTCACCTCTTTCAGAGACTGAGCTTTGACCTGGTTTATGAAGTTTTCCAGTACTCAGAACTATGTCTTGGCTGATATTAAAAAAGCAATGATCAAGGAATTCAAGAAGCCTAAATTAGATTCACAGTGTATAACTGAACTAAAATAAATTCAGCAGAAGTGAGGTGAATTAGTTTGGGACTTTGATCAGAGGTTCAAGGTTCTGCTGGATCAAGTTAATTTTACTATTGGACCAGAACAACATAAAGAATGGTTCATTGCAGCACTATTGCCTCATATCAGGACTCCACTCATGCAAGAGAAGGTTTCTGATCAGCAAGAGGCGTTGGAAATTGCTATGAAACTTGAAACAACTCCTGTTGGAGATAATTCTGGCATAGCCCAAATATAGGCACAGTTAGAAAAAATGGATTTGGAGCTTCGCAACATGAAAAAAGGGAAAGCTACTCACGAAGAGGTTTTGTGTACACGATGTAAGACAGAAGGTCATGACAAATAACAGTGTACTGATTTAAGGAATTATCTGAATACTGGTGCACCAAACCCATTTAACCCTAATGTCCTATATTGTGAGATCTGTAGAACAACTAGTCAACATCGACCTGAAGATTGATACCTACTGCAGAGATATGTTCAAGTACTTAAGAATCCCTACTGCAAGTTCTGTAAGTCAGTTGGACACAATGAAGATGAATGTCGCAGCTTTGACCTCATGAGAGAGCGAACCTATGATGCTTATAGGGTACAACCCGATGCACAAGGCAATGATGGATATGGTTACCGTGGTAGTACATCAGGTCAAGGTAATTTCAAAGATCATGGTCGTGGTGGTATGCCTGGAATAGGTCGAGGCCAAGTTGTGTGCTATAACTGTAATCATGCAGGACATGTAGATAGAGACTGTCAGAACCCAACTACGACATGTCGATATTGGAGAGTAGTCGATCATGTGATTGAGCAATGCCCACAGTTGATAGCCAAGATACAAGAAATAAATGTCACTCCTACCTAGAATGTTCAGATGATTTCTATAGAGAAAAGACCTGTCCTAGCTGTTAACGTTGTTACAAGGAGTGGAGCTACGGTGCAAGTGCAGAATAAGAAGAAATAGCCTGACGAGGCTTGGTTCCGCAAGACCCCAGAGAAAATTCCAGCCTTTGATGTTGGAAGAGAAAAAGGAACATTTATGGAAGCTAAAAAATACTTTGTTGATCCGAGAACATCAGTAGCAACTACAGAACAGCATCAACAGCAGCTACAGTTTCAAGAAGCTTTGCTAGATCAAGTAAGTACACTAACATCATTTTTACAGAGTTGTATGAAGCTATTAAGAAATCAAAATGCTTTGAATGAGTTACAGAAAGTTATTGCGTCTTGCGAACCTCAGCGAAGCTCTTATAGAGGAAAAACTATTAATAGAGTTAGAAGGACTGGAAGAGAAATGAGATTGCATGCTCAGATAGGATATTATGACATGACTGATATCATTTTAGACCTAGGATTAGAAGTTAATGTCCTAACTAAGCAAGCATGGGAACAAATGGGAAGACCTACGCTTGAATGGTCCCCTATACAGTTGAGATTAGCCAATCAGGAGAAGATTGTGCCCTTGGGAAGATTCCCTAGTGTACGAGTGGAAATTGATGGAGTCAGTACCTTAGAATATTTTGAAGTCATTGAAATAATTGATGATAGCAACCCCTATCCAGCATTGCTAGGAATTGAATGGGCAATAGACAATTATGCAGTAACCAACCTTAAGAATAGACAGATGACTTTTGAAGGAAATGGCTTGAGAGTCATAGTACCGTTGGACCCTTCTCAAGGAGAAAGGTATACAGAGCTAGTTAGAGATGAAGATCAGGATGTTTTGGATCATATTTACAACATCACAACTAAAGAAGAAGACTATGTTAACCCTACTACTGAAGGTATAATGGATTGGTAGTGTGACAGTTCTTGCATGACTGACTCAGACAAAGGCCTAGAGAATTGGCAGAATAGACTTTATGAGCTACATGGACATCGATGTGCAAGAATTACCAAGTCTATCAGATGGGTTGGCTCACAGACAAATATCTTCCCTAATTTTGATGGATTGAGAGACCCAGAATATTTTATTGCACAATTCTCAGAGCAAGTACTAGATTCACAGAAAATGGAGACTCTAGATTCAGTGTTCAGAGCCATAGCTGCCAGATGGTGGAATGGTCGTAAAAAGTATATTCATAGTTGGAGATCTTGTCAAAAGTTTCTTCGCCTGAGATTCATGGATCAACCTCAAGAGGTACGAAGCAGATTTAATGGTCAGACTAGCCCTCAGGAACATTTGGAGCAGTGTTATGAAGCATGGAAGCATGTACCTTGTGAAGAATGGGTACATAGGTTTGTACACACTCTGGAACCTATAGCAAATAAATTGTATGTGGAAGTGGAGCTTCGCCATGGTACTGCAAGTTGAGATAACCTTGTTGATAGTTTTGTGCTCACATTTTCTATTAATGAGGATTTCCCTGCTTTGGATGCAGCTATTAGGGTGATCCATACTAAGGTGTTTGATGATAAAGAAATAGTCGAGCACCAACCTGATTGGAAGGAACAAGAAGCGAATGCAGTAGAATGTTATAACCTCTCCATTGATGAAGACGATGACCCTCGCAGCATTAATATTCCCGAGTCAGAAGGACATTATGAAGTACATGGACCAGCAGTCGAATCACCTAAAGTAACTCAGCCCTTAAAAACAAGGAAAGTAAACATTGGATCAGAATAAATGCCTAATTACGCTACCACTGGAGATTATTGGGATGAAGAAATGGTGAGCAAAGTGACTGAACTCCTCCATGAGTATCAAGACATATTTCTAATGAAGTTCTCAGAACTGAAAGGTATCCTTGGTGATATAGGAGTGATAAAAATACCTTTGAAACCTGATACGAATCCTGTGAAGGAACACCCTTATAGGCTAAATCCTAAGTATAAAGAAAAAGTCAGGCTGGAGCTAGATAAGATGCTCACTGCAGGAATCATTGAGGTTGTCGAAGAAATTCTGTCCTGGTGTCAAGATGTGTGGAGGGTCTGTATTGTGTCGAAGACCGTTAGTGTTGCGAAGCTAAAGTTAGTGGTTGTGCTGAAGATGAAAGGTGTGTCGAAGCTTAAAATGCGACCATTGGAAAAAATCAGATTTGGCGGCGCCGGTACATTAACTGCATTGATTTCCTGTAATGATGAGATTTTGGGAAATCTAGCGCCGTTTGGACAAGATCTACAGCCGCTCTGTCAAATATGGTGTCTTCAATACATAGTTATGGACTATTTGGTCGTTGGATTCTATAAGAAGACACCCATACCTACGAAGTTCGCATTACGCATTTTCTTGAGTTTTACAGTTCAGTCCATGTCAACTGATCACGAATTCCAGGAATTGTTGAGAGAATTCAGAGAGAGGGGTCTGCAGAACCTTATGAGCAATACACTTGCATCTGCACCTCGTGAAGAAACTCCCCTAGCGCTGAATCAACCAATGTAGACACGATCAACTAGGAAGAAGTTTAAGGCAGAAGTTCGCTCTAAGCGGAACGAAGAAAGACACAAGCTATCAGGGAAGACACCAGAAGACCCCGTTATGAATCCTCTTGGAGAATTCGAAGACTTTGGTGAGGATGAGAATGTTGCACCACAGCGTCCACCATATCTTCCGCCTGTGCGACCAGGATTTCAGCCACCTCGGTGGATAGCCAAGTTCACATTACGCACCCCTTCGCTGCCACAGGGTGTGCAGTTGGTCGAAACAATGATAGGGAAAATAGACCAGCTCAAGTACGCAAACCACGATACGAATGATCGTGGGAAGTTTCCACAATTCGTACCTGGGAAATACTTGCACTCTGTCCATTATCCGAATACTGGTACGACGCTACTAGAAGTGAAACAGTGGGTTACTTGCTTGGAGCAAGCTGGCTTGTTGAAGATGCTAAATGTCCCCCACTTCAGTCACAGCACGCAAGTTACCGTGGTGGTCAAGAAGCTATTGGAATTGGTACATGATGGGCACCTATGGATAGGAATCCAAAGAATTCCTATTGATGGAGAGCTGATTCATAGGATCACAGACTTGTTGAAGGAAGGGCCTGATCCTAGGATTGAGTTTGTCAGAAAACAAGAGGATACAAAGCTGGCACAGCACATGAAGGACCGCTTCAGCCTGACGAAAGGAAAGCAAGGGTATGAAACCTCAACAATTCAGCACCAAAACATTTGCTTCGCCGTAGAGCTCCTAGCATGCAAATTAATGCAGAAGTGCAGACCGAATGAAGTACCTTCCCCGATTGTCAGTATTGCTGCGAACTGTGCCAAAGGCTATAGTTACAAATGGGTAGAGTACATTGCTAGGTAATTCCTTGAAGATGTCCGCGATGCGTAGGAGAAAGGTAGATGTCATGGTTGTTAGTGCTTATCGCACTGGTAGGATGGAGAGAGCCTAACGAGGCACAATTTGTTGATGTGCCTCCGGAGATGCCTGGTGCAGCAAGGTATGCATCTCTTTGGGTCTCGCAGGATAAGGCCTTACAGCAGATGATGAACTACGTGTTCTCCTTTTATGCACTAAATATTTCATATGAGATACTGAAAACGCCGTGGCTCAGTAGTGAGTTATTCTCTCAGTATGCTGGAGTGGCCAAATTCAACGATGACATGCATACGTGCCTTACGTGGTGACCCAGGAAGACATCATCGCAGTAGTCCAGTAATGGCTAGCTGAATGGATGAAGGACACAGGAACAAGTCCCAACATACCAATCCCCCTAGTGACAGATGTGGGCACAGGTCCTAGCCAGATGCAACAGAATGACCCACTCAAAGAAAGCGGCGAACAAGATGAGTCATGGCAGAGTGAAAGTGACCAGGGTGGAGATGATGGAGCTGATGAACAAGAAGAAGAATCAGTCAAAACCATTTCAGACCGCAATCGCCCAGATAAGCGCAAGTCTCCCGAAGCAGAGGAAGTGACGAAGCCTTCGCCGAGAAAGAAAGCTAAGGCGTCAAAGGGAAAGAATATTGTTGAAGAGCCCGCTGTGATGATTGAAGAGCTTGATTAGGCTCTGACAAAGTCTATAGAATTATTAACCAGCAAATGGTCAGAGTTTGAAGCTACGCACCTTGATGCGCTCACTGGCATAGTGCAGTGAATTCAAGAATTGAAGGTGTTAGCAAAAAGAACAACAACTGGTGCTATAGCAAGCAGTGCTCCAGCAAGCGTTTAGCCAGATACTCGAAAATGGCCAACTAGAAGCAATAGAGGACAGGTCCCAAGTGTGGCCCTAATAATAACTGACGCAGCATCTCGATCGTTGATGAGCATGACAGTTGAGATAGACTACGCTAAGTTGTCTATGTCGGAGCTGCATCTGTGTCAATTGGCACTCATGAAGGAGATCTAAAAATGAAACAACTACTCACACATGCAGTTAGAAAATGCCATGAAGCAGAGTGAGAGCCTTGCAGCGCAGTTGGAAGAAGCTGAGCAAAAGAAGAGGGAAGCAGAAAGCAAGTGGGCTACACTAGCGTGACTGTTGGATGAGGCGTGTCGAAGTCACCCTGACTTCGACATACAGGCTGAAGAAGAACCGGAGAGAAGAATAGTCAAGCTGAAAGGATATGTACAACAGTCTCGAAGCAAGATAGAGAAGATGAAAGCATAACATGAGGCTCAGATTGCGGAGCTTCAACTTCACATCATTCCTGAGAGTCCTCCAAAGGTCATGGAACAACGTCGCAGATATATTCAAGCCTCAGCGATGAATATCTCAGATCTTGTAAGTAGTGCCTCAAAGCTCCTAGATGAAAGTGTCGAGGCCTGGGAGAACTTGCAGGACCACCCAGAATTTGAAAATCTACAAGAAAATATCAAGCAGCGATAGATAGAGCTGGATGCAGTCAAAGTAGAAATCAAGGCATTGCCTCCTATGCAGAAGATGCTTAAGGTGAACCATAGCAATGAGCTGTAGCAAGAAATTGAGTCATGCAGAAGGAAAGAAACATTGTTGGTGAACTCTATGCAGCCTCTCATTAATGAGGCCTTGGAGTTGAGCACTGCTATGGACAACCAGCTTAAAGTCTTAAAGGAGTATGATGCGTTCGCACAGGAAAATTCCAGCGAAGCATCTTCAGCAACATTGCAGGAGACAGTGGAGAAGGAGCAAGTAGCCAAAGATATCATGTGCAGCCTCAGAAAGCAATTTACTATCTTCGCCAACAAGATTCTTCCACCAGAAAAGCAACAGAGTGTCCTGGGACAGGACACTGGTGAGTCTTAGGGGTCTGTTGGGGTGTGGACCTTAAAGGTCCTGTTGGGACCTGGAAATTTGCAGGCGACAACAGTAAGGGATTCTCCCCAATCAACGTTCCCAACTATCCCATTGACTGTTTGGTATAGGGAATCCCTCCGGTTTACGGTCCGGCTACTGTAGGTCAAGCAACAAAACAAAGGCTTTACCGGTTGCGGCCTGGTCCACCGAGTTTTTTGTATTTTTGACTTAAATGTATGCAATTCAAAGGCCTAATTAACAATGCAGGGTGATGAGGATGTGGTGAGCATCACAATGTGATGCGCAGGTTCTTACCTCTCGTCTTAGGCTCACAAGCACCTACATCACATATGTAAGAATGACATAAACTAACTATCCATCTAACTGCCTATCTATGCACCTATCCCCGGGGAGCCAGAATATGATTTACTTATGAGTAATGTGTATTATTCATGTATTATAAATAGAAATTACAGGTAGCTGATATTTTTATCTACAACAAATGAAAGATTAAAGATAATTCAAGAATCAGATAGCCAACTATTTCATAAGCAGCATACATTACTCATAGTGGAAATCTTCATAAAATAAACTGGAAAACATTCATATAATAACATAGGTTCAATGAGTTAGAACGGTCTCACAGTTAATGGACATAAAGCTGAAAATGAAATAATTCCTCTTCAACAAAATCCATTGCACAACATTTGAATATTCCACTAAGCTTTCTCCAACAGGAAAACTGTAATTTTCTATTGCAAAAGGAAATAGTTCTTCTTACAATATGTATTCACCAGTCTTACTGGGAAAAAGTCCCTTCTTGCTTCTAAGTCTATTACATTTATACAAAAGGCGTGATGGTTGGGCTTCCCAAAGTAACCTTTGGGCTTCCCAACGCTTCATTTTCCCAACACTTAACCTTTTCTCAAAAGTTTTCTTTTTCACAAAATTTGTTATAAATACAAAAAGTGACTAGTCCTTCATGTGGAGGGGCCCTCTTGACTGTATAGAAACTTCTTCCATGCTGCAGCTTCACTAGCGATGCCTTCAAAAGTACATGGTACTAAAAACTAGATATTTATCTCGAATTTCTCAGCTTGTTTCTTGATTGCTTCAACCCTGGACGTACTCAAACAGAGCTGATCTTCCAGAAGGAGTATACTGATAGCTGGGTGATCTACTTGGCTTCTCAATATTAGATCATCCATGGCTCTGATATCCTGCACCTCAACTTCTTCCTCCTGGAATCTCTTCTGCAATAGCTCTACAAAGGCATCGTGATCTGGAAAAGCTTCAACCCTCTCCTCTACTTTTATCTGGCACCGGTTGAATGCATTGAGAAGTCTTTTGAAGAATTCAGTGCATAATCCCTTTGTCTTCTTCACTGCCTTCTTGAATTCTTTAGTGGTATTGATAGTAAACTCCACTAGGCTATAGTCCCTCTTGAGGGCCTGCTGGTCTTTTTCCGGTAGCTCTGCTGGGTTTTCCTCGTTGTTCTCCAACCTTGTCATTCGCATATTCAGGAACTCTAGGACGTCATGGCACCTGTCCACAAAGAAGGATGCACTTTCCAGGATCTCCTTCAAATGGCCATCAATATGCAGGACTTTACACCTTTCCTTTTCAACAGCAATCTACAGCTATAGTATCTTGGTTTTTTGGGTCAATAGATGCTGCTTGAGAGGCTGCATATCGACCTGCTATTCCCTTGCCACTTCCAAAGCAGTGTTCAAAGAAGAGATCTGCTCCTGATGTTCCTTTCTTAGTTCTTGAGTGTGCATATCATTTGCTTGCAGGAGGATCTTCAGCTGGTCCTCTAGCTCCTCCACCCTTGTCAGTAGCTGACCCTTCTCGGTCTTTAGATATTGGCATTCTTTCTGCACTTGCTCAAGTCATTCTTGTGTAGTTTCCTGAGCCTGTCTCTCCTCATGTAGGGTCTACAACTCAACCTCAGCAGTCTTCATTTCACTTTTTTGGCTTCTTCTTCAGCCTTTTCCTAGTCATCCCCCTTCCCACCTTTGGTGGTGATCGTTTTCTTGAATCTTCTCATTAGCATTGTCATGTTTGGGGCACTTCGGAAGACAGATTCTTCCTTATCAAAATGGTGGGTATACTCAAAGTGCACCTTATTCTCTTTACAGTGCTCAGCTACTCTCCCGTGGGTATGATTTCTCCGGAAAGGCATCTCGCCAAAATGGAACTTTTCCAACTCCCCTATGAATTCAGCAGCTTGTTTTACCTTGGCAAATTTGTAGCTTCCTAGCTTGAATGGAAAAGGAGGGTAGGCAGTCTTCTTATGTTCGAATAGAAAACTGCCTATTCCATCTATGAACACTTGTCTGACTGCTTCCTTGTGGATTATGTAATCTGTTGCATATTTGGGCAGCATTGAAGGTGGTCTTGATCCTCCGAACATCCGGATGTACATGCCATTTTTAGTTAAGAAATAGTCCCCGTATCCTTCTATCACCTGCATGGCTTCTTCTGACATACAGTCACACTCCTTCCGGAAAATGAGTGAGTACAGTGGTATAATGAAGTGCTCACAAACCTCTCTGTAATGGCTATGGTACTGATGAGCCCACAATGGTCTATAAGCAGCATAAACAGCCATCCTTTGCCTGTCCCTGATGCACCTGAGACCGGGGAAGGGCTGGTTGCACAACATGCAGTCTATTAATATTGAACTCATGTAAAACTCCGATCTTTTCTTGGACTCTCCCTCCAAGGCTGAGGTCACACAAGAATAAATACTGCTGGACACCATGCTGGCCCAATCGAAGACTGTGCCTTGGGTTGCCACATGAAAAATAATTGGTATCCATTCAAGTTTGAAGAGTCTGCCATGAGCTCTCCCAAAGATCCTATTCAACATCAGAGTGATAAATCTGTAGGGAGCTCTCAATCTCGCTGTATCATACTCACTAGTTGGTCTATGTCGATAATGCATCCCCTGCAACATCATTCTCCTAAGAGTTTCCACCAGGTCCATTTTGATGCTTTTCAGCCAATCGTCTGACAAGAAAACCTAGGCTTCTGGTAGGTGATAAGTCAATGCCACATATCCAGGGCTAAATGCAGCGTAGCCTTGTCCTTCAACATTTCCCATGATCATTGTAGTGTTGTCTACTCGAGGTAGAATCCAGCCAATTACCTCAGAGCATGGGAACAGCTCTGGTCTGGTGGTAACTTTCATGAGAGAAGATTTCTCTATGTTATCGTAGATGGATTCTTCTTCGAGGCCCATGTCAGGAACCTCCTTGTGGGAAATCAATCTATATACTTCACCCCATTTGTACTTGGGTTCCACACCAGAAACACATTGAGTATCTTCATATATGTACTCGGTCTTTGTAACCTCTTCTACTTCTGGTCCTTCTTCGACCATAGGGGCCTTCTTCTTCTGCATCTTGGACATGGTGGATTCAAATTCTTCCTGCCATATATAACATTGTAACATTGATGAATTCAAGTTGCAGACATTCACAAGACACTATGCAGCATTTTATTCTCTCTATGTGTATCATGACAACAACTAGTCCATGAAGTTAGGATATAAGCTTGCATAACTTGACTGGCCTGATTAACAGGACTATTACAACCAAATGCACACTATCTTAGCATGATACAAAACAGTGCTGTATTTAAATCATTCCATCAACCATATTCTAGACTTCAATAAAACTACATCCATATGCGATGTGCCATTTTCATGTGTCTTAATGTGATAGCAAGTAGGGAAGCAAATGCATGCATGTACAGCCTAAAAAATACCTTAACCATCAGAACCATTGACATGCAATGTGCAGTGTTCAATAGTTTAGTCTGTGTATATCAACAAGAGAGATAATTGGCAGTAGTTATATGCAGTATGATTGTGAGAGTCTCCTGCGTTTTACACTTTAACAATAAATATCCTAGCCGGACTAAAATCAACAAGGACCTGTGCAGTTCACCGGAGAAAAAATACATTAAGCCGACTACACATTTTACTTTCTACAGGTATTATTGTCATCCTACTGCAAAAAATTCTACCCATCAAACTCACTACGCATGCGATTCCCAGCTAGCAAACCACAACAGTGGCAAATCCCTTTTAACTGACTAGGGTTTCAAACGATCGATCCCAAATGGACTGCGTGGGACGGCGTGAGCAACACAGGCCGGGGTTCGAGAAAATGGGAAACAAAAATAGTAACCACGAGGTTTTCTTAGCAGCGCCATGCCTACACCAATAGAAAACATATTTCCTCCGGGAAGCCACGAATTCAACACTAAGCTCGACACAGATGCACAGAACCGCAAAGGTGGAAAACGGCTAGGGCTAAAATTATGGGTAGCGCACCACGGGATCAAAAATCCCCCCCAAACCCCTAAAACAGTCCATGGCATACCTACCTCATACCTATCATGACTGTGGAGAGTGGTTTGGCGCAGACGGCATAACGACCGTCTGCGCCGAAAACCCTTAATTCCTATGCACAGCGTAGCAAGATGAACGATGGCAAAAAAACAAAGCTGATCTGACGGTCAAAAAGATATAATTTTCACTTATATAAGCGTATAACCTAGTTGGACAAGGAGAACGGCCAGGGACACCAAAACCACCGTAGAAAACCACTAACAGTTTAAATGTAATGAGAAAATGACGAAGAGCCTACCTGGTAACCGACGAATATGGTGAGTCGATGACGATCAGGCTTCTACCTTTGCCACCTGGACCCTGGTACGGCGACAGCGCGGACCTTCACTGGCTCAATAAAATGACAGCTCGACGGTGATAGGGCTTTGGCGATTAAAATAGCAATGGAAAAACAATACGGCATCCCCGTATATATAGAAATTATCCGCACGTGTGACGTAACAAATCAGACGGGAGCCTATTCTGAATCGGAAGGTGAGAACGTGAATCCTTCCATAATAGTGGAAGGTTATAACATCAATCCGTCCGCAGCGATAGGCAAGGCCAAAAACTAACAGTTGGACGTCGGAGGCCTTTTGGGTCGGAAGCCGAAAGCTTAAAGTCTTCCGCAATGGTGGCAACTCATAACATGAACAACATTCGTAAAGTTCAAGTCGGAAACCAAATGACTATACGTCGGAAGCCTAACACTTTCCCCATCCGCCACGTTGGGACCTCAAAAATCAAACCCGTCCACAACGGTGGAGAGGGTGATAATAAAAGGCTCCGATACAAAGCCATTAGACAACCGAAACACATAAATCAGAAGGAAAGTGAAAACCCATCTGCAATGGCGGAAGCCAAATGCTAAAGTTCATCCACAACGGTGGGCAAGGAAATAACCACACCTTCTGAGGTAAAGCCAAAATTCATACGCAACGGCGGCGGGAGAGTCATTTAAACAAACTTCCGATTTAGAGTGGCTTCAAAGGTATTCAAAAATAACAATAAGGCTTGATAAAAAGGGAAAATTTACAGCGTTAGAGGGAGATGTAAACAGGTGGTAAACCAATTCAGCATGAGAAACTCTTTCTGAAAGTTTTCTGACCAAATCAAAGCATAAAATCAAGCTAACCAAAGCAAAAGGAGGGTCCTAAATTTTTTTGGAATTTTGGGAAATTGTTGCAGCTGCAACAATTGGCGACTACCTGGTGAACTCCATATCTCTGAATTAACTCCTTTCCAGTGCCAGATTGTTCTGAATAAAATGAAATCTTCTAGATGCTTGTATTCCTGAGCAAGCCAAATAATGCATTTAAATTACTTAAAGAAGTCCACTCTTTTGGGAGATGATAACATCAGAAGTAGTGCAAGTCTGAATAACTCTTTTGAGGCCAACTAAGTGAGGTTTATTTTTCCTGTCCTCAGGTAGTTTACAGCTTGGACACCACAGGATTGTAACGGAGTGTAAACAGTATTATCCTTTTGTTCCTCATTCCCATGCCAACTGCACTTTGGTGCCTTTTGAACTTTAGTTCTTTTGATATGAGTCCTGCTGCAGGCCTTTCTTACTGAATTTTAATTCAGGATCCTCTATCCCATAGTGTCCTTTTGTGTGAGCAATGTACTTCATATTTCAGTTCACGGACGGAGAGGATCTTGTGGCCATTCAGTACTTCATGTTTTGATATTTTTTTTTGATATGTATTGGTTTTTCTTCAAGGAGTTTTGACTCTTGATAGCTTTTTTTCTTTTCTGAATATATGACATGGGATCATTTATATATGACATACTTTTTTACTCCGCTTCCTTTCCGTGGGTCTTTTGCTGTCACCCCCTTGGATATTTAAGATGTGAAATGGATGGACCCTCTAAATAGTATTCCAGACCTCTTTTACTTCCGGGTCATTTACAGGGGTTAATTAAGACTTCAATGAATGCTTTGCCAGCTAGGAACACTGCTACTAGAAGACATTCTATACTTTTAAAGCACAATCTTTCACTCAAGACTTCAGTTAATAAAGAACCCTGATGCTTCCATTGCAACCAAAGTTTGCCTCTTTATTCAAAACCAAAATAAATCCTAGCAAAGCAATAAAGGAAACAACAGCAAATCAAATAATTAAAAAAAACATCAAAGCGTTAAAGAACCCAAAACAATTTATTTATGTACAAAGCAAAAACAAAGAAAAAATTTGCCCACTCTTGAAAAAATTTAAATCTAGAGAACTAAAGGGTGGGCTAGATCATAGACATGAGATATCTAACCATGGTCTAGCTGGGATAGTTTTGAAACTGAACCCATGTCTACTATCCTACAATCATCTCTTACATCTTGAGAACGTTGAAGGAGCTTAGGCTGAACGTCAGTCATAGCACTGACCTTGCTCGAGGTATGATTTCTTAGCTTACACTCAGTCAGATAGTTTCCCAGGACAGAATCAGCAGATTCATTTCCTTCCCCTAGCTTAGAGACGGTATACTTCATATAAGGCTCTCTCGAAATCTTGATCTTATTCAGGGTACCCTTGAGAGGCAATAATAGATGAGACCAATCCGAAGCAAAATAACCTTTTAACCTGGCAGACCAATCTATGTTCAGAATAAGCCCATATCCACTAGGTATGTCAGCCATAGTAATGTCAATAAATTGAAAAATATTGTTGTTTGCAGACAAGCGAATGAGGACATTTTTCATTTCACCCACTACTTTTACACCTGAGCTGTCTAGTTGCGTTACTTCACAGAATGTGGACTCCGACTGTCCATTAATCTTTTTGCAAATCTCTAATGGCATAACATTCATAGCTGATCCAGAATCTACTAAACAATTATGCACATTATGATTCAACATTTCCAGAGTCAAAAGAAAAGGTGGAGTGACAGATATTTCTTCCCAACCAGGCTCTATGTCTTCATCTCTTGGATGGTTTTGAGTGGGTACATCCTCTTCAAGTTCTGCAATCTCTTTAGTGCTTTTCTTGTTAACATTTACCCGTTCTTCTACAGGTTTGACAGGTTCACTGATTTGTTTGGTCTCCTGATTGACAGTAGTTACTTTGGATGTGTTGTCTTCAACATTCACTTCCCCCTATCTTTTAACCTTTTCCTGAAATTTTTTTATATTGTCTTCAATCATTAAACCCATGTCCTTCGTGGTTGTAGATGTGCATTCATATTGAGGAGTATTCCCTTCAGTGTTAAACATCGAAACACCATTCCATGAGAACATAGTATCGTCATCTTGTTTTTCTATGGTATGTTTCTTCATTTCCCCTTTATCACTATCCTTAATCAGTTTAGGGTCCAACAACTTATTCATCACCAATGTCATTGAATGTAACCATTGAGGACATTTCTTTTTAGAATAAGGTTGTTGGTGGAAAGTACAGAAATTATCCCCCCCTATTTTTGTTATGTTCATTGATGCCAAATGCGGTGGAGGGGCCTGCCTTTGGTTGTTGTCCTTTCTTTCCGGATGGTGGGGCTTATATATTTTCTGAAGATTTATTTCCTTTTCAAGATCTATTAATTGGTTGGATAGCTTCTACATCATTTTCAACATTCCATGATAGTCATGCGATTGATCCTCTTTCGGTTTAGACATCAGTAAAGTTCTTCTCCCAGTAGTCTTCTCTTTAGGTAGGTCAGGGTAATCTTCTATACTTTCCATTTCAGCATCTACCCTTCCTGCCTCTTCATAAGTCTCTACCAATGTGGGCTTGGCTTTCATTTTAGCGAACATAGCCAACTCAGGTCCTAGGGAAGATGTATAATACTCAATCAAGACCTTGTCTGAGGGTCGGTCAGCTTCAGAAAGATTCTTTAGGTATAATGAAAATCTTTGAGTGAACTTACATACCTTTTCATTATTCTCTTTTCTTAACAAGCCAAGACCTTTCATCAAGGAGGCGTGAGTTTTCTGGGTTGTATATTTATTTCTGAAAACCCTTTCAAAAGTGTCCCAATCAGGAATAGAGTTTGTGGGAAAACTGAAATACCAAGATGCTACTGCCCCTTTCAGGGTGTGGGGAAACAGTCTACAGACCACATCTAGTTCATACTCCCTAGCTCTTAGCCCCTCTAATGCTAGATAAAAACTCTGCAAGTGATCATCTACAGCAGTCTTTTCCTCCGGATCAAACTTAGGCAACAACTTGTCAAAATGCTGAGGTAAGTTATGAAATGGAGGTGTGAGGTTCAAAGGGGTTCTAGATCTCCAAGGTAGTAATGGGTTTAGCTGATTTACATTAATGCCGACCATAAGTAAAAGGACAAGAGTCTGATCAAAGGGTAACGTAGGGTGAGAAAAGGATTTCTTACTTCTGTAAGTACCTGGGTTGAGTTACAAGCTTTAAACTTCTGCTGGTGAGGTAATCTCGGGAAAACTAATTTTCCATGGCCAGCCATTCACTGGCGGCCCTCCTTCTGGCGCCAATTCTATTGGGGCCTGGAAATTTGCAAGCGACAATAGTAAGGGATTCTCCCCAATCAACATTCCCAACTAGCCCGTTGACTGTTTGGTATAGGGAATCCATCCGGTTTACGGTCCAGCTACCGTAGGTCAAGCAACAAAACAAAGGTTTTACCGGTTGCGGCCCAGTCCACCGAGTTTTTTGTATTTTTGACTTAAATGTATGAAATTCAAAGGCCTAATTAACAATGCAGGGTGATGAGGATGCGGTGAGCGTCACAATGTGATGCGCAGGTTCTTCCCTCTTGTCTTAGGCTCACAAGCGCCTACATCACATATGTAAGAATGACATAAACTAACTATCCATCTAACTACCTATCTATGCACCTATCCCTGGTGAACCAGAATATGATTTACTTATGAGTAATGTGTATTATTCATGCATTATAAACAGAAATTATAGTTAGCTGATTTTTTTATCTACAACACATGAAAGATTAAATATAATTCAACAATTAGATAGCCAACTGTTTCATAAGCAGCATACATTACTCATAGTGGAAATCTTCATAAAATAAACTAGAAAACATTCATATAATAACATAGGTTCAATGAGTTAGAATGGTCTCACAGTTAATGGACATAAAGCTGAAAACGAAATAATTCCTCTTCAACAAAATCCATTGCACAACATTTGAATATTCCACTAAGCTTTCTCCAACAGGCAAAATGTAATTTTCTATTGCAAAAGGAAATAGTTCTTCTTACAATATGTATTCACCAGTCTTACTGGGAAAAAGTCCCTTCTTGCTTCTAAGTCTATTACATTTATACAAAAGGCATGATGGTTGGGCTGCCCAAAGTAACCTTTGGGCTTCCCAACACTTCATTTTCCCAACACTTAACCTTTTCTCAAAAGTTTTCTTTTTCACAAAATTTGTTATAAATACAAAAAGTGACTAGTCCTTCACATGGAGGGGCCCGCTTGACTATCTAGAAACTTATTCCACGCTGCAGCTTCACTAGCGATGCCTTCAAAAGTACATGGTTCTAAAAACTAGATATTTATCTCGAATTTCTCAACTTGTTTCTTGATTGCTTCGACCCTGGACGTACTCAAATGGAGCTGATCTTCCAGAAGTAGTATACTGATATCTGGGTGATCTACTTGGCTTCTCAAGATAAGATCATCCATGGCTTTGATATCCTGCACCTCAACTTCTTCCTCCTGGAATCTCTTCTGCTATAGCTCTACAAAGGCATCGTGATCTAGAAAAGCTTCAAGCCTCTCCTCTGCTTTTATCTGGCACTGGTTGAATGTATTGAGAAGTCTTCTAAAGAATTCGGTGCATAATCCCTTTTTCTTCTTCACTGCCTTCTTGAAGTATTCAGTGGTATTGATAGCAAACTCCACTAGGCTATAGTCCCGCTTGAGGGCCTGCTGGTCTTTTGCTGGTAGCTCTGCTGGGTTTTCCTCGTTGTTCTCCAACCTTGTCATTC
Organism: Pseudotsuga menziesii; assembly: GCA_001517045.1. Taxonomy (NCBI): domain Eukaryota; kingdom Viridiplantae; phylum Streptophyta; class Pinopsida; order Pinales; family Pinaceae; genus Pseudotsuga; species Pseudotsuga menziesii. Next base: position 748,626 of record LPNX010076367.1, read on the forward strand.
ACATAGTCAGGACCTCTAGGACGTCCTGGGACCTATCCACAAAGAAGGATGTAGTTTCTAGGATCTCCTCCAAACGGCCATCGATCTGCAAGACTTTACACCTTTCCTTTTCAACGGCAGTCTACAGCTGCAGCATCTTGGTTTTCTCGGTCAATACATGTTGCTTGAGAGGATGCAGATCGACCCGTTGTTCCCTTGCCACTTACAAAGCAGTGTTCAAAGAAGAGATCTGCTCCTGATGTTCCTTTCTCAGTTCTTGAGTGTGCATATCATTTTCCTGCAGGAGGATCTTCAACTGCTCTTCTAGCTCCTCCACCCTTGTGAGTAGCTGACCCTTCTCGGTCTTTAGATCTTGGCATTCTTTCTGCACTTGCTCAAGTCGTTCTTGTGTAGTTTCCTGAGCCTTTCTCTCCTCGTGTAGGGTCTGCAACTCAACCTCAGCTGTCTTCATTTCTCTTTTTTGGCTTCTTCTTCATCCTTTTCCTGGTCATCCCCCTTCCCACCTTTGGTGGTGATCTTTTTCTTGAATCTTCTCATTAGCATTGTCATGTTTGGGGCACTTCGAAAGATAGATTCTTCCTTATCAAAATGGTGGGTATTCTCGAAGTGTACCTTATGCTCTTTACAGTGCTCAGCTACTCTCCCGTGGGTATCATTTCTCTGGAAAGGCATCTCGCCAAAATGGAAATTTTCCAACTCCCGTATGAATTCAGCAGCTTGTTTTACCTTGGCGAATTTGTAGCTTCCTAGTTTGAATGGCAAAGGAGGGTAGACAGTCTTCTTATGTTTGATTAGAAAACTGCCTATTCCATCTATGAACACTTGTCTGACTGCTTCCTTGTGGATTATGTAATTCGTTGCATATTTGGGCAGCAGTGAAGGTGGTCTTGATCCTCCGAACATCTGGATGTACATGCCATTTTCAGTTAAGAAATAGTCCCCGTATTCTTCTATCACCTGCATGGCTTCTTCCTACATACAGTCACACTCCTTCCAGAAAATGAGTGAGAACAGTGGTATAATGAAGTGCTCACAGAGCTCTCTGTAATGGCTATGGTACTGATGAGCCCATAATGGTCTATAAGTGGCATAAACATGCATCCTTTCCCTGTCCCAGATGCACCTGAGACCGGGGAAATCCTGGTTGTACAACATGCAGTCTATTAATATTGAACTCATGTAAAACTCCGATATTTTCTTGGACTCTCCCTCCAAGGCTAAGGTCACGCAAGAAGAAATACTGCTGGACACCATGCTGGCCCAGTCGAAGACTGTGCCTTGGGTTGCCACATGAAAAATAATTGGTATCCATTCAAGTTTGAAGAGTCTGCCATGAGCTCTCCCAAAGATCCTATTCAGCATTAGAGAGATAAATATGTAGGGAGCTCTCAAGCTTGATGTATCATACTCACTGGTTGGTCTGTGTCGATAATGCTTCCCCTGCAACATCATTCTCCTAAGAGTTTCCACCAGGTCCATTTTGATGCTTTTCAGCCAATCCTCTGACAAGATTCCTGGGCTTCTGGTAGGTGATAAGCCAATGCCACATATCCAGGGCTAAATGCACTGTAGCCCTGTCCTTCAACATTTCCCATGATCATTGTAGTGGTGTCTACTCGGGGCAGAATCTAGCCAATTACCTCAGAGCATGGGAACAGCTCTGGTCTGGTGGCAACTTTCATGAGAGCAGATTTCTCTATGTTATAGTAGATGGATTCTTCTTTTAGTCCCATGTCGGGAACCTCCTTGCGGGAAATCAATCTATATACTTCACCCCATTTGTACTCGGGTTCCACACCAGAACACATTAAGTATCTTCATATATGTACTCGGTCTTTGTAACCTCTTCTACTTCTGGTCCTTCTTCGACCATAGGGGCCTTCTTCTTCTGCCTCTTGCACATGGTGGATTCGAATTCTTCCTGCCATATATAACATTGTAACATTGATGAATTCAAGTTGCAGACATTCACAAGACACTATGCAGCATTTTATTCTCTCTATGTTTATCATGACAGCAACTAGTCCATGAAGTTAGGATATAAGCTTGCATAACCTGACTGGCCTGATTAACAGGACTATTACAACCAAATGCACACTATCTTAGCATGATACAAAATAGTGTTGTATTTAAATCATTCCATCAACCATCTTCTAGACTGCAATAAAAATACATCCATATGCGATGTGTCATTTTCATGTGTCTTAATGTGATAGCAAGTAGGGAAGCAAATGCATGCATGTACAGCCTAAAAAATACCTTAACCATCAGAACCATTAACATGCAATGTGCAGTGTTCAGCAGTTTAGTCTGTGTATATCAAGAAAAGAGATAATTGGCAGTAGTTATATGCAGTATGATTGTGAGAGTCTCCTACGTTTTACACTTTAACAATAAATAGCCTAGCTAGACTAAAATCAACAAGGACCTGTGCAGTTCGCCGGAGAAAAATTACATTAATCTGACTACACATTTTACTTTCTGCAGGTATTATTGTCATCCTACTACAAAAAATGCTACCCATCAAACTCACTACCCATGAGATTCCCATCTAGCAAACCACAACAGCGGCAAATCCCTTTTAACCGACTAGGGTTTCAAACGACCGAGCCCAAATGGACTGCGCAGGACGTCGTGAGCAACACAGGCTGGGGTTCGAGAAAATGGGAAACAACAATAGTAACCATGAGGTTTTCCCAGCGGTGCCATGCCTACACCAATAGAAAACATATTTCCTCCAGGAAGCCACGAATTCGACACTAAGCTCGACACGGATGCACGGAACCGCGAAGGTGGAAAACGGCTAGGGATAAAATTACGGGTAACGCAACACGGCATCAAAAAGCCCCCCCAAACCCCTAAAACAATCCATGGTAGACCTACCTCATACCTATCATGACCGTGGAGAGTGGTTTGGCCCAGACGGCGTAATGGCCATCTGCGCCAAAACCCCTTAATTCCTATGCACAGGGTAGCAAGATGAACGATGGCGAAAAAAAAAAGTTGCTCTGACGGTCAAAAAGATATAATTTTCACTTATATAAGCGTATAACCTTGCTGGACAAGGAGAATGGCCAAGGACACCAAAACCACTGTAGAAAACCACTATCAGTTTAAATGTAATGAGAAAACGACGAAGTGCCTACCTGGTAACCGGCGAATATGGTGAGTCGATGACGATCGGGCTTCTACCTTTGCCACCTGGACGCTGGTACACCGATAGCACGGAGTTTCACTGGCTCAAGAAAATGACAGCTCGACAATGATAGGGCTTTGGCGATTAAAATAACAATGGAAAAAGAATACGTCGTCCCCGTATATATAGAAATGATCCGCGCGTGTGACGTAACAAATCAGAGGGGAGCCTATTCTGAATCGGAAGGTGAGAGCGCAAATCCTTCCGTAACGGCGGAAGGTTATAACATCAATCCATCCACAGTGATAGGCAATGCCAAAAAATAACGGTCAGACGTCAAAGGCCTTTTGGGTCGGAAGCCGAGAGATTAAAGTCTTCCGCAATGGCGGTAACTCATAACATGAACAACGTTCGTAAAGTTCAAGTCGGAAACCAAATGACTATACATCGGAAGCCTAACGCTTTCCCCATCCACCACATCGGGACCTCAAAACTCAAACCCATCCGCAAGGGTGGAGAGGGCGATGATAAAAGGCTCCGATACAAAGCCATTAGACAACTGAAACACATAAATAAGAAGGAAAGTGAAAACCCATCCACAACGGTGGAAGCCAAATGCGAAAGTTCGTCCGCAACGACGGACAAGGAAATAACCACACCTTCTGACGTAAAGCCAAAAGTCATCTGCAACGGCGGCGGGAGAGTCATTTAAACAAACTTCCGATTTAGAGTGGCTTCAAAGGTATTCAAAAATAACGATAAGGCTTGATAAAAAAGGAAAATTTACAGCATTAGAGGGAGATGTAAACATCTGGTAAACCAATTCAGCATGAGAAACTCTTTCTGAAAGTTTTCTGACCAAATCAAAGCATAAAATCAAGCTAACCAAAGAAAAAGGAGGGTCCTAAATTTTTTTGGAATTTTGGGAAATTGTTGCAGCTGCAACAGGTCCTTAATTTTGGCAACTCTGTGGTTTTTGTGCGAAGCTTGTAAGCGGATTTGCAGCCCAAAATAGTCTTATGGGTTTCGGGGTTGGGTCGAAGCCCCTCTTTTTGTAAATAACCCATGGTTTAAGCCCATGGTTTAAACACATGGTATTGTAATAGTGCACTTGTATAAATAGGCACTTATGTAAAGGAGAAAAGAGCTTTTTCGAAGGTTTTTGTATGATGATAATTTGATGTGAAGAAGCTAAGGCCTATTTTGGGTTTAAGGTTAAGTCCCAGCTGAGTGCGTGGATGACCTCTGTAGCTGAGTGCGCAGAGGGTTTTCAAAGAAAGGATCTGCAGCTTAGTGCACAGTTTTGGGTTGTTGAGAAGATCTACAGCTGAGTGCGCAGATCAGAACTGTGTTGTTTGTAAAGAGTTGAATATAAACGCAGTTCTGTGGACGTAGCCCCTACACTGGGGGTGAACCACATATATCTTGTGTTGTGTTGGTCCTTGTTATGTTTTTATGCATTTGATAAGTAGGTGAATGATAAGTAAGATATATTGTTAAGTATTAACTTCGCTATGAATTCCCAGTTAAGGGTTAAGCAAGTAATTATTTGTTTATCTAAACTGCGAATCTATTTAAGTGAATATCGAAGCTCTGTATTGTATAATTATTCTTTGTTAAGGCTAAAGGTATAGTAATATCCCCTTTTTCCTGCAGAAACCTGATTCTGCGGCACCCCATAGCTGTTTCAGGTGAGACTACAACGTGTTCGCAGGTTGTTGCCGAAAGGGCCAACACTATGGGTCTCTTTGTTGGTGCAAGATAAAATTAAAGAACCCAGGTCTTCCCTAAGTGCCAACAAAACCCCAAAATAGTAAGATGCACTCCTGACAATAGTAATCTTCTTCTTTTCTAGCCCCAGTGTCTTCTCCTTCCTCAACTATGCGCTACAATTAAGTGTGTGAGTGATGTGTACTAAATAGAGACCCGAACTCTCTATTTATACTAATCTCAACATGACTAAAACCCTACTAGGGACGACCTCTACTAAGAGAGTCTAATAACCCTAGTGCCCCGAAACTGTGGGGACTTAACCCTTACACAATCGGATGGTTACCCACTATGACTTGACATGACTTGTTTACATTATTGATTCTCCCGATCGAAACAGTGAGGCATGACAACATGACTCAATTACATAATAGATACATCCCAGAATAAACATCAGGTTACAATACATGAGATACATAGATGAATACATTCTGAAGTTACAAATACATCAACAGTCCATAGGCGATCCCAGGGCTTGCAAAGTGAAGCAAGATCCTGTGGACCAACGAGGAAACGCACAATACAGATAAGTATTGGATTTATTTTGCAATTCTTGCTTATGAATATGCATGTGTATATTATTTGGTTATGATGTTTTAAGATCTTGTTTAAGAGGTAAAAATCGATGGGAATAAACTGAACATGTGAATTTATTCAATGTTTGAATATAGGTATCGCTAGAAGCGATGACTACGAAAACATCCTAGAGGTGCATCTAGACATGTGATTGTCCTGAAAAGCTCAGAATGAGCAGTAATGAAAAAGGTGCTAGTATGACTATGAAGGTCCTCGTAGCCGAGACAAACCATGCGGGGAGGCTCCATGGTTGAGAGGTCTGAAATAGACCGGAGACACTAAGTGTCATGACCAAGAGGGATTGGTCTAGCATTCACGGTGAAGTGGATGAGACTAAGAGCATGAAAATCCATAGTGGTGGTGTGGATTCCAGGATGGAACAAAACAAAGAGGGGAAAAAATCTTGCTGCTCTCTCTTGCCCTTTTGATTATATATATATATAGATAGATAGATAGATAGATATATAGATATATATATATATATATATATATATATATATATATATATATATTTATGCATTGTGAAAACAAAAGATTGTTGAATGCATGTATAACTGAAAATAGAATGTGTGTATTTGCTTAAAGTAAATTGTGAATGCTGGAATGGTTAATTCCCTACCCAAGAATGGACGTGAATGAGCTCATGTGCCTGTTGGGAAGGAATGAAAAATATGAAAGTCTCCTTGATGAGACTTCAACTGTCATGCCAATTTGGAAATTAATTGACTGATTTTAATGTCTACATTATTCTTGGTCTAACAGAATTTCAATGATGCATTTAACAGGTGAGAAAAGTGAAATCCAGTAGTGCACATTGACCATGGCAGCAGAACAAAAGCTACTGGACTTGGCTGGAAGTCTCCTTCAAATGATTTCCAGGACTCAACAGAATCTTGGAGAGATGCTCAAGATACATAAAAGGAAAAATAAGATGAGCCACCATATTTTGCAAGACTCTATTGGTCACAGGGGATTCACTTGTTGACCAATATCCTATCATGTTAGTTCATATTGTGGGTTTTAAAATTATTAAAAATTGAACCAATATATTGCAGGTATTGGGGGGATGAGGGGTTTAAGGTGGGGATCGGTAGGGTGGTTTATAAGGATTGAGGTATAAAAAGGGGTGGGGAGGAGGTTTTAAGTATTAGGAGGGGGTTTCAACAAAAAGAGTTTGGGTCAATATCTCTGGAAATTAAGGGTATTCTATAATATCTCACGATTGCACATGCTATGTGAGATGTTCACTAAGTGAAGTCCTTGTACTATTGGTTTGAAAAGGGAGGTAAAAATAATTTTGGGGGGAATCCATAAAGGCAAGGAAAGTGGATCAACGATGGGACATTCATCCAAGCAATTCATTAAGAAATGGTCTAGGCATGAAGACTCAAAGGAAATTGAGCAGGTAAAGATGAAGCAGCTAGCGAAATGTTGGAAATGCGGAGGACATCATTTACGTCGAGACTTCCCAATGAGGGAAAATAAATAGGGAAATAGCCACAAAGCTTTTAGAATTCGGGATAAGCCAAAGGCTGAGAACCAGCAGGAGAAGTTCATGGAAGCTGAGGGGCTTGGTCCTGAACGTTCAAAGTAACAAATTGAACATGGGACAGATCTGCAAATTTTTGAAATTTTGATAACGCAAATGGTATATGCAATCCTATGTATTGGAACACCGTGGATAGTATTATTCCAAGGGGGAGGGGATTGTAAGACCCTGATTTTGACCCCGTTAGCATTAAATATACATGATGTATATTCTTTAATTAATCGTGGTGTGGAACTAAAGGCAAAAGCCCCACCATCGATTTGGTTGTGTATGTTTCAGCAATAGGGATTGTTGTCGATGGTATATCGTGCTATCCAACACATTATAGTTTTCGCATCATGTAAATATGCACATCGAATAAAATAAACCTACAACCAGCTACGACGGTGCAATGTTAAATGAAAATGGCATGATTCCTAAGGTTAAGGGAGGGGTTTTCTAAACCATGGGAGCCATTGGGAGTTTTCCATGTGTCGACCACCCACTAAACTTCTGCTATTCAATTTGTTGGGAGCAGTTTTGGCTAGGGAGTGCTAGGTGGCAAGACTTCCAGTCCTTGCCCCATGTACACTCCACCAGCAAGCTCACTCTTCCTCACATGAAGGGAAGTGGGATGGTCACCATTCACCCCACTCTCCCACGATCCCAATTCTTCGGATGTTGTGGTCTTGCTTAGACACACATAGGGTTCTAGTTTTTTCTCCCACCGCGACTCATTTTGGACATCCTCACGCAGAGAGAGTTGTTCTATTCACTCTCCTCATGCACCTCTTGGGGATTTCCCTCCATCATTTTGTTTATCATCACGCACATATTGGAAATCAATATGGGTTTCCTCATGCAGGGGTTGGAATACTATGATCTCACACGGCGAGCTAGAAGATCGGCCTAAAAGGCATGGTTTGATGTTTATATGCTTTACTTATCAATGTTGGGAATCCGTCTTCTTCCCCACCTGCGGACTATGTAAGGTTACCGTTGTTTCATTATGGGGTTGGGTTGTTGATCTCTCCCTAGATTTTGGTTGTTGCATGTGCACAATATCTTGTGGGGTTGCTTCTGAGTTGTTTTGGCCACGCTAGGGCCAAGAACAACTCTAAATCGTCTTGTCTGATCTGAGCTGTGTTCACCCTTTCGTTTGGGTTGTCACCCTGTTGTATTTATCTTCTTCATAGAGCTATGAACTGTGTGTTTTACTGCGGTATGCAGTGGTTGGTATTTGGACTATTGAGAGTAGGATTAGAGGCTAGGTATGCTTGATAAAATTGGTGTTTGGAGCCACTCAGACAGATTTAGACTGCTGGCTTTCTTCTCCACAACCTTTGAAGAGTATTGGAAAGGGAAGTCAGGGCTTGAGGGACTGTGAAGTAGAGAAAGGACTGATTCCTAGTGTTGGACATGTGGATGTCTTAGAAGTTAGGATAACTCTTGTGTAGGTGTCCTTATCTCTCCATTGAGGCTACCAGCTTAGCATTTAGCCTTTCTTCACTCCTTGATGGCCTGATAAACCCTACTATGTGGGATTGGCTGATTTTTGTACCTTGGCTATGTATAAGCCTACTTTGACCCTTATTCCTTGAGGAATCATGCCCAGCTCGAGGGTGGTAGTATTGCTGAGAGATTGATGAGCATGCTGGCCTATGGTTGGGTGGAACAATGCAGCGACGCAGCTAGTTGTGGGATGAATTCTATTTAAGATGAGTATTCTTGACTATTCCATCTCTGCCTTTATATTTACTGATTAATGAATATGATGAACATGTGGTATGCTTGAATGAATGTATGTTTGCTTCCGCTATGTATAAGAAGGCTTATGCATCTTAGTATTTTTTATGTTTTTAGTTTTTATATTTCAGTATTATATGCATGTTCATGTTCATGGGGCTATTTGCCCATAATTTTTTGATTGTTTGGTAGCATCCTCCTCGCCGGTCAGAGGGTCGGGAACGTTACACATAGGTTCGACACATCCGGGTTGTGTCCGAAGTATGATTTGAAAGGGGTATTCCCTTTAAATGATGAGTGTGGCACTCTATTCTAAATATATGCTACAGAATGCATAGCTTCAGCTCACAAATTTGCAGCCAACTTCTTTGATTCCAACATATAGGTGGTCATCTCCTTGAGAGATCGATTCTTACTTTCCACTACACCATTCTGCCAGGGAGTGTAGGGAATTCAATGTTGGACCTAAATAACACTTTGGGAACATATGTGTAGAAACTCATTACTGACACAAAGTGGGAAAACTCATAGGATTTTGCATGATGGTTCGCAAGGCCTTTTGCAATAAGTTTCCCAGATGCAAGTTCCATTATCACAACATCATTAGGGCTGAAGGATACTCTCTTAGGCACTCCTATATGTGTCATCTAATAGATAATAAGTTGATTTGATGCCAGAGACAGTACATACAAAACATTTGAAAAATAGTCATTTTCGAGATCAACAGTACCTTGTCCTTCTGAAATGATGGTGGACTCATCTCCCATGTGGATGGGAATGGATTTTTCGATCTCCAAAGATGAGAAGGAGTCTCTTTCATCCATCAGGTGGTTCAAAGCTCTAGGATCAATTAAGAGTTCTTTCCATGAGGTAATGACCTATTTCGTGTTATGGTTCTCGATCTTGTTGATCTCTCCTCTGAAATCTTTCCGGAAGATTGATGTGATTTCTCTCTAGGAGAGAGGTAGCTTCATCAAGTTTCTTCTTCATGCAGGCATGTACAGGGTGGAAGCCCTTATTACAATATGAACACTTGACTTTTTCCTTTCCATGATGCCCTTCTCCTTTGTTCTTCTTTGAGCCAGAAGACTCATCATGTTGCTGGTTTTCAACTTTAGGCTTAGGAGCTTCGAATTTAGTTTTTGGGTTCTTCTGCTGCTTTCCTTTACCCTTCACATCTTTTGGCCCTGAGACATGGAGGGATTGATCACAGGAGGATATGATGATCCCCATCTAGACAAGCTTATCATGTTCACTTGTTAGGGACTCAATGAAGGCATTGAGTGTAGGCATCTTCCATCTAGGGGTTGTGAGCTTCCCCGCACAAAATGTAGGGACAAAAACTGAATAATGAGCTCCAAGTTTGGAGAGTGTGGGGGGGATTCATTGATCATCCTCCTTCACCACTTTGCATTTATTCAACAACAAGACAATGTGCTTCACCTTTCTAAAAAATTCATTCAAGGTATCGAAATTGGAAGGCTGGAGAGACATCAACTCATTTTCAAGTTGGTATACTCTTAAATCATCTTGCTTTCCATACATGGTTTCCAATTTGTCCCATATTTCCTTTGGAGTCTTCAATCTCGAAAGATGGAAAAGAAGATCCTGGGAAACAGAGAGGCACAAGAATCTGAATGCTTCATCCTTCTTGTTCAAGAATCTAGATTTGTCTGTTACAAAAGTAGGCTCTTCTTTAGTGTCCATAGTGACCCTATAGAGTCCTCTGGCATGTAGCTAGATCTCCAGTTCTCCTTTCCATGAGTGGAAATTGAATGGAGTCAAGAGTTCTACGGAAGAAGCCATCTGAATCTACTGGAGCGAAAGCTTTCACCTGTTAAAAACCTGAAAATCACAACAAAAAGGGCATCGTAAGGTTGGACAGCCTGCACATTTTAGGCTTTCATCACACCCAGCATAGTCAATCAAGCTAGCTTGATCAACAATTTCGTTACTTGGGGTATTAAGTGGTAAGCCTTAGGTTTTGGTGCATTGCTGGATTTTTTAGCTATTGCTCAATTTTCATGCAAGATCTATCAAAAACCTTGTTTTTGAGAGATTTGAGCTTCATCTCATTGTGTGCTTTGATACCATATTAATCTATCACAGTAGTCTAGGGACTAAAACATAGTCTCATAAGAGATTTTAGACAATAAGGCATGAAAATGGTATAATAGTGCTACCAAATGAGTAGCCGCTCTATATAATCAATAAAGAATGAGTAATACAATACAATGATCATGCTGGAAGCATGAATTCCAAGACAATTCAAATTCCTAAGGAGGTCATTCGAATTAAATGAGTGAGTCTAGCTTAACTGAATGTAAGCGATAGTCAACACTCAAGTTAACCACTGATCAAAACCCTAATTGACTCAACTGAGCCCTAACTAAAGTTGGAGTACAATAAATGACTAAGTCTAACTGAAATTAGCTCAGACACATGTCACTGCAAGCCAACCAACAAGTGGTAGTGCATCAATGACTCCAATGAATCCCGATGAGGTTAACTGAAGTGTAACTGACCATCAGAAGTGGTTGGAGGCACCCTTGTTGAATATAGGTCATTAAATAATAATTAAATAATCAATTTAATGAAGGAAGGCACCTTCACTACTCTTTTTAACTAATTGTAACCATAAGTTAGCAATATGGGGCATTAATGACACTCAGATCACCACTGGAGTGCTCTAGTTAGCCTCCCTCAATGTAGGAGAAGGCTAAGTTATCCTCCTTGACTAAAGGTAGCCCTGGGTGTGCTCATGCTGATGTCATCCAATGCTCCTTTGATGTCAATTAAGTCAAAAAAACTTAGGATAGTGGTTTAACTAGGCCAAATTGACCAAAATGAGTGTGTATGGTGGTAAATGTCTCCAACACATAGAATCTAGAGCTTCTAGACGTATGGTTTTGACAAAAGAGACATTCTCCTCACTTGACATGTCGTAAGGTCGACCAATAGTCTTGGGAGATGACTCTCTCACTGACAGTTTGGGGAAGGGAAGGATTGATCTTGACCATGGTAAGTTCAATAATGTGTTTTATGTTCTAGGTCTTGGCTCTAATCTCTTGTTGGTGTATTAGATGACTCATACTGGGTCTCCAAAGAAGGTCATCTTCTCCCCTGATGATGTTGAAATCACTGAGATTTCAATTGGTAAAGTCATAGCAAAATGTGTTGTTTATCAGAGTTCGAAGGTATACAATTTTTCCCTTTTCCTACCCCACTAAAACCACTCTGCTCTTTTGATTCATTATAATGAAGTAAGTAAGCTCTGGCATGAAAGATTTGACCATCATAACTACAAGTATATTTCTGATTTGAGTGAAAAAATATGGTCATAGGGTTACCAAAGATCAAGTTTTGTAAGGGAGTCTGTCAAGGTTGTATCCTAGGAAAACACCCAAAACACAAGTATGAGAAAGCTAGTCATGGGAGAACCTCTACACCTCTTGAGCTGATCCATAGTGACAATGCTGGTCAATTCCCTCATATCTCCATGAGCCAATACAAATATGCAGTAACCTTCATAGATGACTTTTCTAGGTATTGTTGGTTTCACTTCCGAAAGCATAAGTCTGAAGTTTTTGACCTCTTCAAAGTCTTTAGAGCCTTGGTTGAAAACTAGTCTAGGAGGAAACTCAAGATCCTCAGATCTGAAAATGGTGGTGAGTATGTCAAGTCTGAGTTCATTAAGTATTGTAAATATGTAGGTATTCAAATGCATCATTTTATTCCTTGCACACCACAACAAAATGGTGTTGCTGAGAGAAAGAACAGGTCACTGAAGGAGATGGAAACCTGCATGATGGAGGCTAAGACTTTGCCACCAAAGTTTTTGTCCAAGGCTATAAAATATGCATCCTACATCCAAAATAGGGTGCCTCATAAGCATCTTGATGGTATGAATCCTTTCGAAGCTTGGAGTGGGCACAAGCCATATGTGACCCATTTCAGGATTTTTGGCTCAAAGGCCTAGGCTAGAATTCCAACTGAAAAGAGGAAGGCTTTGCAACCCAAAATCCAAGAGTGCCTATTTTTTGGGTATTCTAAAGATTAAAAAGGGTACAAGATTATAAACTTGAGAACTAACAAAGCTTTCATTGAAAGAAGTGTTCAGTTCCAAGAAGAGCCTTTAGTAGCAGTTGAAGTTCGAGAGTCCTCTTCACCACCAGAACCATTCATTGTAAGTGAAGAGGCTAATGAGTTTTCTGATTCTGATATGTATAATAATTATGATTTGATTTCAGATCCTAACAGTCCTACAAGATGAAAATTGGCAGCAAATACCATTCATGCAGCTGGGGAACTAGCTGGAAATCCTAGTGACACTAGGAAGACTAGATCTCAATTTGAGAGTGCCCTTTGCGTGAAAGATACTCTATTTGATAAGAAGTTATATTTGATGGTTTAATAATATCCAAATACATATGAATATGCAGCACAATATCCAATATGGAAAATGGCCATGAAAGAAGAATTCATTTCGCTCCAGAAGCATAACACTTGAGAACTGGTTGATCTTCCCCCAAGGAGCAAGCTAGTTCAATGTAAGTGGGTTTTCAAGACCAAGTTTGCTGCTGATGGTTCACCTTTTAAATATAAGGAAATATTGGTAGCCAAGGGCTACTCACAAGTACATGGTATTTACTACAATGAAACCTTTTCACCAGTGGCAAAGATGGGCTCCATAAGGCTAGCTCTAGCCATTGTAGCTTCGAAGCAGTGGGAAGTGCATCACATGGATGTGAAGTGTGCTTTCCTAAATTTATATCTCACTAAAGAGATTTATGTGTAGAAACCTGAATGGTTTGTTTCTAATCCATATTTAGTGTGGATTTTAAAGAAATCATTGTATGGGCTCAAGCAAGCCCCCAGGGCTTGGTATGCCAAGATTGATGGCTTTCTGTTGTCACTGAGTTTTGTTCGATGCAAGTTTGATTATAATGTATATTTTAAGCTGATTCATGGTTCTTTGATGATTATTCTTTTGTATGTGTATGACCTACAAATTATAGGAAGTTCAAAGAAAGATATTGTCACCTTGAAGGATGCATTGAACCATGCATTTTCTATGACAGATTTGGGATTGTTGAGCCAATTCTTGGGTCTTGAAATTGCTCAATACCAACATGGAATCAAATTACATCAATCCAAGTATGCTTTGGATTTGCTGAAAAACTTCAACATGAAATATTGCAAGCCCAACAAGACTCCCTTCCTTTCAAGAGTTAAGCTTGAAGAAGCAGGTTCTTCTTCTATGGTAAATAATACACTGCATTGGCAGTTGATTTGGTGTTTTATTTATCTTACACACACTCAACCTGATATACATTATGCAATTAGTGTGGCTTCGAGATACATGAATCAGCCTCATGATATCCACTAGAGAGAAGTGAAAAGAATCCTAAATTTTGTTAAAGGAACAGGAACTCATGGGATCTTCTACAAAGCAAAATCTGATCTTGATTTGATTGGGTTTACTGATAGTGATTGGGAAGGTGACAACACAGATCAAAAGTCTACATCAGGATATGTGTTCATGCTTGCAGAAGGAATAGTCAGTTGGTCAAGCAAGAAGCAGAGTGCCATAGCACTCTTATCTACATAAGCAGAGTATAGAGGAGTTGTAAATGTAGCAACTCAATCTTTGTGGTTGGAGGGGATACTTGGAGAATGTGGCTTCAAATCAAAATTTTCAACTATTATTTACTATGATAATTAGAGAACCATTCAAATCTGTAATGATCTAGTTCAGAGGTAGCGAACCAAGACCATTGAGATCCATATGCAATACATCATACAGCTTGTGCATGATGGTACCATTGATCTACTCTTCTATGCATCTTCAGAACAAGTAGCAGACATATTCACCAAAGCTTTTTAGTGAGAAGACATTCAGCAATCTCAAGTCACTATTTGGGATTGCTGATCATGCTATGAAGCATGATTGATGACAAGATTTCCAATTTTTGCTTTTCTTGTCAATGTTTAAGGGAGGATTTTCCCACTGGGTTTTTGCCTCTTTCCTTGGTTGTATGAGCAAGCAGTATGTAAAGGGTGACTAAGAATTGATGCTAGGCCATATAGTTTTCTGATATTTACTCATAAATTCAGGATTAATGGGGGGTGTTCGAATAATCAACCCATAGTTACCTACATTAGACATTAATTTAATTATTTTTGTCTTATTACCTAGTTTCCTAGATTCCATTCTATGCTAGTTGCCTTCTACATGTCCTAGAAGTCAACACGTGCTAAAAATGAGTCAAGGAGCACTTAGGAAACATCATGGAAACCTAATTTAGCATGTATATGTTATTCCGATTCTCTAAACTACATATCTACTTTTTTTGAAAGCTGCCCTTTTTTATTTCTGATTTAAGGCAAAAGGAAAAGCTAGACTAGGTGTATTTGCCTTGTTTTTTCCCAGATAATCCTCCCTCCTTTTCTCCAAATAAAAGCATGTATGAGTTGTATTTCCATCTCTCTTTATATTTCCCACTTGACTTAGCAAATTCATGAGCATCTACCTAGATTTGGAAACTGCTTTATGCACCTATGGGGGATTTGACTAGATTTGGTAAGCCTGCTTTTTTACTATTTCGAATGGCATATTTATGCATTCTATTCTCTCATGTATTTATATATTGAAAAATCCTATTACTTCATAAGTTTGGATATTGTACACTTACTCAATACAGATTAGTGTTATGCTCCAATTTCAGTCTCCTTTGGTGTGAATTTTGCATGTTTGATTATCAATTTTGTGAGTGTAATTGTTCTATCTCTTGGGTTAAATTTACATAATATATTTCTTCATAAGGTCCCATAGATAATTTCTCAACAACTTCTTTACCTATAGAACTATGGCCGATTGTGGATATCATGCTCATGGTTTCTACTTCTGGACTAGAAGGAATCGAGAGAAACATACCCATAAGAGTTGAATCCTTCAACATTCCTATAAAAACATATTCATAAGGCAGAGGGGATTTCCCTAGCATAGGAATATTGTTTCCAGTAGGGGAAGTAACACAAGGTGAACAAAAATCAAGTTGATCGATGGTCACAATATTCCATAAATGAGGGAATTGGATAGTACAAAAAACTATCGAAGCAATAGCCGTCATAGAATAAAACCAGCTCCTCCCCAATATTATATTGTAATATAATGGATCATCGAATACCTCCACTTGAATGGAAACAATATTACCCTCAACCGCGATCGATAGGGCTAGTAACATACCATGAGGTTGGAAACCTTGTCCGTCAAAAGATTTTAAATTTGTGGGTGAATTCATAAGTTCACGAGAACTAATAGCTCTCCAAAAAGACATAGACAACACTAAGGTAGAAACCCCTTCATGCAAAACAGTCCGATGGACCTTTCTCCCAACTACCTTGGCCGTGATTTGAAATGCGAGCTCGTGGGATAACCTGAACTTGTAATTATCCACATGATAATGAATCAAATTTTATTTATCCATATATAAGGCCCCATAAATCTGTGTAATTTCCATTTTTAATAAATTTTATTAAAATGACAAATTTTTCACTTTTTCCTCTATTTTGACCTTTGACTAGTTTTGATGTCTTGGTCTCCAAAGTGACCCAAATGCCACCAAATATTCTGAGAACGTATATGAATGATATTAATACTTGAATATGATTTTCAGGAATTATTTATGAACCTCTAAATAATTCTTCAAACTTGTTTAATATTCTGGACAAGGTAGGAGTTTTCACTAGCAAATTGGGGTTCCAATTCCCCCAGGGTAAGTGCATAAAATGGCTTTCCAAAGGCTCCCAAACCCACTCAAATTTATGAAAAAAGGAATAATATTTTTAAGGGACATAATGAAGGTATCATTTGTATCATTATTCAGTTTATAAATTATGTTATAACCCTCTCCCAAACAGCTACAAAATCACTAGTTCGACCCTTGGGGAAATGGCACCAAATCTTCTCCAAATGCAAATAAACTGAGTAAGATGACTTCAAATGCTTAATTTATGGATATGAAACTATTAATACTAAAAAATGGAATTCCATTAATCATAAATATATCATATAAACATTATTTTATTCGAATCATCAACATTACAATGACATACATCAATATAGTGGGGAAATGGTCATTGTTTGCTCATTAATAATCACTTTTACATACAAACATTTGGTATTTCGACCTGATACATTTTGAATATGAATAAAATATTATATTAATATTATTACAATCATAAATTTACCATGATAAGCTCTCCCAAAGAGTACAATAGCTCACCCAAATCACAATCTCTTGATGAGCAAGAATATGCAATAAAGACTGGAAATGGTTGAGAGAATGTGCTGCAATAGAAGAAACCAAGAGGTTACCTATATATCACACCTGGAAATACATAATTCATTAAATCTCCATGAAATTCTTGAATGGCATCTCCAAACACCAACTTGGACAGCAATCTTTCACCCTTGAAATTGGCTAAGGAAAGAAACTAGTCATCCACTAGCTCTCTCTCTCTCTTCACAAATGCAAATTTCTCAAATGATAAAAATTTATTATCTTGGTTGATACATTTATTTTATAAACATCCTTATCCTTCTAATTTTACCAATCCATCCACAAACTCAATCCAATTCTAATTAGGGTGTGTGCTCAATATTTTCCATGTGTCCTCCCTTCCCTAGCCTTCCATCTTCCTCCAATTCGAGTAGGGACCCATTAAGCTTCCCCGAATCACATGAGAACCTTATTAGATTCTATATTTAGGCCTGACATGTCATAATGGTCATATTTCATCCGTAAGGTCTGAAATATGTCATAAATTTGATAGCATCTTCATCATTGGTGTCATACATGTCATAGATGTTAGGGAATCTAGCCCAAGTGTCCAAGATGCTCTCATTTGACTCTTCCTCTCCCATGTAAGTTAAATTTCCTTCCAAATTCGACCTATTATGCATATTTTCAAGTGTATTATATTTCCACCTCATGCAAGAACATTATTCTTCCCATGGATTAAAAATTGCAAGAGGAGGATGCCATGTGGCACAAAATTCTAGCTTGTGTGGGCCCCATAATCTCCATGTGTCTCCATGCTCCATTTCCACTTCAATTTTATCTTGTATTTATTTAATTATATCCATTATTAAATATTTATTCCATTCTAATGTCTGAACATAATTTATTAGCTCCCTTATTAAAATTCCAAATGTATCCATCCAACCTAGGGAACTACTAGGATTGATGGAATTGTCCTTCTATGCAATTATTTGAATGGGGACATTACAGTCCTCCCTGCCCAAGATTTCTTGTCCTCAAGCAATTTAAGATTTTTATGCTGCAAAATATTCTCCTCTTACCATGTGGCATCTTCAATTGGTAGATCCTTCCATTGTACTAAGTATTCTTTTATAGTTATGCTTCTCAATCTCCTTTCCCTTGTCTTCAAAATGTTTTTCAGAACAAGTGTGAGTTGACCTTCATAATCCAAAGGAAGAATTATTTCTGAAGGGATAATTTTATGACCAAGATATTTCTTGAGACAAGAACCATGAAATACATTATGGATTTTAATCTCTTCCAAAAGTTCTAATTCATATGCTACCTCCCCAATCTGTCGAACTTCCTTGTATGGGCCATAGTATATTAATTTTAGCTTTTCTGCTCCATTCGTTTTGAGAGATGTTTGTTTATATGCCTACAAACTCAAATATACTAAATCATTAACCTGAAATATCCTTTCTTCTCTATGTCCAAGTGCATATTGCTTTTGCTGATTTTGGGAAACCTACAAATTGTCTTTCAAAAGATTTAAAATTTCTTGGCTCTATTCCACCTAGTATTATATTTTGGAGCTCTATTATCACCAAATATCATCTCAAAAAAGGTAATTGCATCATAACCATATAATTAATTGAAATGAGACATCCCTATTGACATATGAAAAGTGATGTTGTAGCAAAACTCACCCAAGTGTAGCCATATTTCCCATGTTTTTTCTTGCTCTCCCACGTAGTTTCTTAGGTACTATTCCAACCATTGATTCACCCTCTACATTTTTCCATTATTTTTTGGATAATATGTTGTACTTTTATTCAACTGATTTCCCACCAATCTAAAAATTTCTTGCCAAAAAGCACCCATGAATATACTATCTCTATCACTTACAATGCTCTTGGGGATCCCATGCAATCTGAAGATTTCTTTGAAAAAAGTATCAGCCACTTTTGCAGCACTAAAATATGATGTAATAGAAAATAAATGAGATTTTTTTTTAATCTATCCACTACCACATATATGAAATCCTTACCCAAATATTTAGGCAAACCGGTGATGAAATCAATTGAGATATTGTCCCAATTTTGCTCCAAAATGGGAAATGGTTGCAATAAGTTCTGATTTTTTTTGCTGAAATACCTTACATTCATTCACATATTTCTGAACATCTTCCTTCAGCCCCTTCCAAAATAATATTTTCCTTAATTGCCTATAATTTTTGAAGATCCCCGGATGGCCAGCTAGTGGGGAATCATGTGCTTCTTGCAAAACAATTTTCTACTTGAGATTTGAATCTTGAACCAAATAATATATGCCATTATAATATATCATCCCATTCAAAATCCTATAGTTATCACCCCCCTTGATTCCATATAATACATCACAAATAAATTTATCTTTGGCATATTCATCTAGTAGCATGTTTTTCCAATCCTTGGCAATGTCCATGAGAGAAAAAGAAGGTCTTCAAGATAATGCATATAATACAATGTTATTATATCCTTTCACATATTCAATATCAAAATTATAATCTTGAATATTTCTTACCCACTTTTTTTCCCTTTCATTTAGATCTTTTTGGGTGAGGAAGTGCCTTAGACTATTGTGGTCAGTTTTCACCACAAACTTGTTTCCTACGAAGTATTGTCGAAACTTGGCTAATGAATACATGATGGCCAAGATTTTTTTTCATATATGGAGTAAATTTTTCATGAGGATGAAATTTTTTTTTGTCAAAGGCTATAGGCCGTTGGCCTTTCTTTAGGACAGCCCCTATTCCTCCACCTGAAGCATCACATTCAAGAACAAAAGGCTTAGAAAAATAAGGTGATGCAATTATGGGAAAACTACTCATTACCTATTTCATTTTTTTAAAGGAATTTTCAGCCTATTGATACCACTTGAAAGAATCCTTCATAGTCAAATCATGAGTGGATAAGTCATCTTGGAGAACCCTTTCACAAACTTTCTATAACAGGTGCATATTCCAATGAAGCCTCTTAATTCGGTGATATTTTCTGGTGATGGACATTCAAATATAGACTTGATTTTTTCCATGTGTACATTGATTCCTTCCTTCCCAATAATGTTCCCAAGATACAATATTTACTTCATCCCAAATTCACATTTAGACATCTTAGCAAACAAGGACTGTTCTTGCAAAGTTTTCAACACAATCTCTAGATGTTGCAAGTGCTCTTCCGAAGTTTTACTGTAAATGAGAATATAATCAAAGAATACCAAAAAAAACCTTCTAATATACTTGAAAAATATTATATTTGTGCATTCTTGAAATTATGTTGGAGAATTAGTTAATCCAAATGGCATAACAAGAAACTCAAAGTTACCCTAATGACATCAAAAATCAGTCTTTTGCCCATCTTCTTCCTTCATTCGAATTTGGTGATAACCTGATCTAAGGTCTAATTTGGACAAATATTTGGATCCAAATAGATCATCCATGAGATCATCAATCCTATAAATAGGATACCTATTCTTGATGGTCTTCTTGTTCAAATCTCTAAAATCTATACACATCCTCGAGGTTCCATCTTTTTTCTTTATGAACACTATTGAAGAAGCATAAGGGCTAGATATTTTTCTAATGAGTCCCAACACTAATATTTATTGGATGGAATTCTCAATCTAATATATGAATTTCTTGGTATTTATATAAGGTGGTATTTTAATGGGTGAAGCACCCTCCTCCAAAACAATGTTGTGCTCAACCCCACTATCAAGTGGTCTACCATGTGGAAGATCTCTAAAAACGTTTTCATACTTTTGCAATAGTTTCTCTATCTCCTTTGGGTGTTCAAAAACATTTATTTTTGTATTGGGAGATGTGATATGACATTTATCAGCCCATTATATGTCCCCATACCTCAATATAGATCTCATAATATTGCAAGTCACTACTTGATTTGGGTAAGTGTGTTGCCCTCTCACAACCCTTAGTACACCTTTCAAATATTGAAATTTCATCTCGGGAATTTCATAATTTACTGTATGTTCCCCTATAGAATAAATCCATTTCACTTCCAAAACCACATTAGTATTAGAAACATCAACCACATAAAAACTATCAACAAAGTATAGTTACCTACGGTGACTTGCAACTTTGGAACCCATGTTTTCCACTGCATTGTGTTGTGACCGAGAATGACAAATGTAAAGCCATAAAATGGTTTAATATTTATATTCATTTTCTCCACCATATATGCATCAATGAGGTTATTTTTTTCTCCTCCATATACCAAAGTTGAAGCTCTTTTTCCTAGTACCACACCCTTGCATCGAATAGTGTGATAGCAAGGCACTGTTGAAAGTACTGCCATTCTTGCTTTGCTCGGTGAAGGTTGATTTTATTCTTGTATTTATTCTTCAATTGATGTATCATATGAATCCTCTTGATATAAATTGTGTCCTTAATCATACATACCCCCTTCATACTCATCATTATCAGAAAATACTTCTATGTATTGAACTTTTCCCTGAGTACATTTATGCCCCGGTGTCCATGGTTGGAAGTATGTGAAGCACACTTTTTTTATTTGAATTCCATCCATGTTTAGTATTTTTTTATTATCCTTTTCAAATGAATATATTTTCCAAGTATTCTTATCAGGTGAATCTCTTTTCCAAGGTTTCTTTTCAAATCTGAAGTTAGGCTTGGGAGGAAATCTTGTTCTAGGAAGCACATTTTGGAGATCTCTAGTCAAGCTCATTGCATATTTTAATGTAGTGGGATTGTGGGATTTGACCAAACCTTTTAAGTTTTCATCCAAAACTTCAGTGAATAGAAATACTAACCTTATAATAAACACATCAGCCACTATGAATGATAATTTTTGGAATTCAATCATATAATCAGTAGGGATCTCAACTTGCTTCAATTGGGCTAGTTCTTTACAAGATAATTCTGGATATTTTTGCTCAAATATATCTAGTACCCTGTCAATAAATTCTCCATATTTTTTAACTTGATCATGACCCAAATTTTCATTCCATGTAACCACCATTCATTGGAATCTCCTTCCAATTGCAAAATGACCAATTTTAAGCCATCTTCTTTTACCATTGTATTCAAATGAAGATACACGTCTAACTTTTGCACCCAAGTGTTAGCAGAACTTTGAGAGGAAACATAAAAAGTAATGAGTGGCACTTTACCAATGGAAAAATTTAATTCTTTTTTATGGTATAGATAACTATTATCTTCCTTCTTTTTTAGTTTGTTTGCAGCAATAAAGTACTTATCAAATGGTAGAATTTTCTTACAATCTTCATCCAATTTATCCCATTCTTTTTCCATTGTATCAAGTTCAAATTGAATGTTAGGATATTATTTGGGTATATGAAATTTAGGTGCAGTAGGCCTTGGTGTGCTCTGAAATTCATTGGGTATATTATGGGTTCTTGTGCCTGATAAAATATGCTCATCCATTGTCTTCTTTTCTTCTGATTGTGAACTACTGCTACCTTCTATTACTCCTTTGCTTCCAAATTGGCTACCCATCAATTCAAATCCTTTCATAATATGATGGGTCATTTTATTTTTTATGTCATCAAGGAGAGGTTTCATGAGTTTAGGATATTCGTCTTTATCATCATGGATTCCCTTCCCCTCATTAGTCATAGTTTCAGTAGAATGTACCTCTTCTTCTTCAACAAAAACACCTTCAACTTTAGGTTCTAAGGTTGGTGTATTATTTATTTGACTCCTTTTTAATAAAATAAGGTTCCAATACTATACTCTGATACCACTTGTAATGTCCCTTTTTAATAAATTTTATTAAAATGACAATTTTTCACTTTCTTCCCTATTTCGACCTTTGACTAGTTTCATGTCTAGGTCTCCAAATTGAACCAAATGCTCCCAAATATTATAAGAAGGTATATGAATGCTATTAATAATTTAACATGATTTTTAGGGATGATTTATGACCCTCCAAATACTTCTGCAATTTTTTTTAATAATTTGGCCAAGGTAGGAGTTTTCGCTAGCAAATTGGGGTTCCAATTCCTCGAGGGTAAATGCTGAAAATGGCTTTCCAAATTCTCCCAAACCCACTAGAATTCCTGAATATATGTAGAGGATGTTTAAGGTAAATTATTAAGGTCTCATTTTCATCATTATTTAGTTTATAAATTTTGTTATAACCCTCTCCCAAACAGCTACAAAATCACTAGTTCGACCCTTGGGGAAATTGCACCAATCTTCTCCAAATGCAAATAAACTGAGTAAGATGGCTTCAAATGATTAAGTAGATATGAAAATATTAATACTAATAAATTTAATCCCATTCATCATAAATATATAATATAAAAATTATTTCATTTGAAATCATCATCATTACAATGGCATACATCAATATAGTGTGGAAATGGTCAATGTTTGCTCATTAATAATCACTTTTACATGCAACCATTTGGTATTTATACCTGATAATTTATAAATATGAATAAAAGGGTATATTAATCCTATTAAAATAATAAATTGACCATGAGAATCTCTCCCCAAGAGTACAATATCTCACCTAAAGCGGAATCCCTCCATGAGCAAGAATATGCAATAAAGACTGGAAACCAAGAGCTTACCTGTAGATTACATATGCAAATAAAAAATCCATGAAATATCTGAATGGACTGTCCAAACACCAACTTGGATGGGAATATTTCACCCTCTAAATTGGCTAAGGAAAGAAACTAGTCATCCACTAGCTCTCTCTCTTGACAAATGTAGATTTCTCAAATGATCAAAAGCCCTTCTCTTGGTGATCCCTGTATTTTATAAACATACTTAGCCTTATAAGGTTACCAATACATACATGAACTCAATCCAATTTGAATTAGGGTTTTTTCTCAAGATTTTCGATGTGTTCTCCCTTCCCTAGCTTTCCATCTTCCCCCAATTCGAGTAGGGACCCATTGAGCTCTCCCAACTCACATGAGCGCCTTCTTGGATGATATATTTAGGCCTGACATGTCATAATGGTCATATGTCATCCTTCAGGTCTGGAATATGTCATAAGTGTCATAGAATCTTCATCATTGGTGTCATAGGTGTAATGGATTTTAGGAAATCTAGCCCAAGTGTCCAAGAAGCTCCCATTTGACTCTTCCTCTCCCATGTAAGTTACATTTCCTTCCAAATTAGACATATGATGCATATGGCCAAGTGTGATATCCTTATAACTCATCCAAGAACATTTGGCTTCCCATGGATTCAAAATTGCAACAGGATAATGCCATGTGGCATGAAAATTCTAGCTTGTGTGGGCCCCATAATCTCCATGTGTCTCCATGCTCCATTACGACTTCAAATTTCTCGTATTTATTTTATTATATCCATTATTAAATATTTATTCCATTCTAATGTATGAACATCGTGTATTTTCTCCCTTATTAAAATTCCAAATGTATCCATTCAACCTAGGGAACTAATAGGATTGATGGAATTGTCCTGCTATGCAATTATTTGAATGGGGACATTACAATCTGTCAATAGATTCTTGCGCTATGTAGGGAAACTTTGGAGTAACTCTAGCATAGACATTGCGCAATGTGCTTGAGCCAAATTTTCAACAATGTTAGAGAATTGGACGGCTCAAGCATTTGGATTGAAAACAGATTTCTAGAGAGTACTCTTAGGTGGATGCAAAATAAACTTGAGGTTAGGTTTCTCAATCGTAAGAGTTCCATTAGACGGGGGTGGAGGAGAAGAATTCATAGAAGGAACTTTCTTAGAATAATTTCTTTCATCCTTCTTCTCTATTGGTTTGTCATATGCCTGATTACAAGTTTGCAAGTGAACAGTTTCACGGGAAATCATTCAGATCTCTTCAGTAGAGTTAGAGGTTCCTTCTGATTACATATGATCAATCAGTTGTTGTTGAGACGAAAAAGGATCGGTAAGTATCGTTGGTGTAGGGTTATTTTTCAAAAAAATATTAATTTCTTCACAACAAGAGCAGTCTTTTGTGAAGTTATCACCACCACACAGTAGGAAACAATACTTATCCTTCCTTTTACCTTTGTATTCATTCTCTAAGGTCGCAATCTTGGGGTTTTCCTATTGGTTTCTGGATGTTTTACCTTTTCCTTTTCCTTTATTTTTATTACAGGGTGTCTGCATGGTGTTAATAGAATTCACCTTGGAGAAAACCACATGAGTAGAAGGAGTAGTGGTATAAGTACTATGTTGCTTAGCAAGTTTTGCTGCTGACAGGGGACAGATTGAACCTGCAACCCCATCAGTAGGAGTTTCTACAGGTGGCTTGGCAGGCTCTGTGCTGGGACGAGGATATTGAGGAATCATATCATACAAAGTTCCATACTTAGAATAAACCATGTCCATGTACTAAGCCTGACTGATGGCCTTCTCTTTAGTGATAACACCGCCCATAGACACGTCAAGGGAAATGGGTGGAAACATGTATTTTGTAAACCAATCAGCTAACAATTGGTCTGGGATAGGAGCTTTAATAAGTCTCTATCATCTCCTCCACTCATAAATATGATATAATATATGGGTGGCAGTATTGTGATGAAGCGATGTTAAAATATCTGTACCATTTTCATAATGGATAGGAAGCCAGAAATGAGTAAGAAAAAATGTTACCAACGAATTCAAATCCACAAACGAATGTTGTGGAAGTTCAATGTACCACTTAGCA
This sequence comes from Pseudotsuga menziesii, assembly GCA_001517045.1. Lineage (NCBI taxonomy): Eukaryota > Viridiplantae > Streptophyta > Pinopsida > Pinales > Pinaceae > Pseudotsuga > Pseudotsuga menziesii. Next base: position 774,345 of record LPNX010076367.1, read on the forward strand.
GCCATTCTAGTCAAATTTCACTAGAATAACCTTAAATGGACTGAATCATCCATCAAGGAGTTAGAATAACACCATAGATAGAATTTCATAATGTGATTTTTTAGATCTTCTTCCTACTTCCCATCAAACTTACGAATGTCTTATTGTAACTTGACCGAAATCGCATGCCATAAAGGGTTATGTTGGATGGGATTATTGATCAACTTGGAAAAATTAGGAAATTCCAAAGTTGATAAAAAAGGAAGTGGTCGATTAGGTTGAACATATTGGTAACATTGATATGGAATATGTATACCAGTATGACCATAAGTTGATTGATACACTGGATGTTCAAGTGGCGGACACATAGATGATCCTCCCAAATATCTGCCAGATGGTAGTGGACCTCCAAGAGGATGGACTCCTCCAGGTGGAGGTGTTACTACAGATGGTGGTCCTCTAGGTGGTCGTCCTCTAGACGGTGGTCCTTTGGGTGGTGTCCCTCTAGAAGGTGTACCTCCACTAGGTGGGCCTCTAAATGGTTGGCCTCTACTAGGTGGATCACCAAAAGGAGGCCATCCATAACCTCCAACATTATTCATAGGTGTTCCTTCAGGAATAGGAATATATAGCCAATTAGGTTTCCCCCATGGCGTAAACATATTTCCGGGGTAAGGAATCCCAGGATAAAAAATCCTTGAAGATGTAGGTTGATAATTCACATTATTTATAGGTGGTTGGTTTCATGGGTAAGCATAACCCTAGGAAGATGGATTGACTACATGTTGTACCCCTATGGGTTTCCCTATACTAGAAGGAGGAATAACCATATTGGTGTTTTTGGATGGAACAATGATTACTGGTTGTTCTACAGTAGGGGTCTATCTTGCACTGGAAGTGACTCCACTAACTAATGAAACAACTTGGGCTCGAGGTTGCCCCCCAGTGGTATCAGATACGAGAGAACTAGAGGTAAAACCAGGATTTGGAACTGTAGGAATAGGATTGGAGGGTTGACCTGAATCATAGGCTATTGAACTTCGAGCCATTGATCCTAAACTAGGATCCACTTTAGAAGATGAAAGTGAACGGTACCCGTATGTGGTTGTTTTTGAAAGGTGGGGAAAAGGGGAGCACATGGTTGCACGATGAGGAAGAGGCAAAGCAGTGATGTTCGCAAGGTACTCTTGAAAGTGTCACAAATGATTAATAGATGGTTGGAACCTTCTAAAAAATTTCTCATTTGATGAAACCTCTCTAATGGGAGTAACATACGAAGGCATAGTAGTGTTGTCAAGAATATATCACCTTCTGCGGACAGAAGTTGTTCCTCTAGTGTGAATGGTTCAGATCCATAATAAAAGAGTGAATGACAAAAGTTGAAGACCTTCCCTAAATATCATAGACACCTAGAATGATACTTTGATGAAGGGCCAGTGTACCTGTAGAACACATCAAACATACAAAAACATCAAAGCTACCAGAAAATTATCTACACATTCATACTAGTGACTAAGGATTCCAATACCATATATGCAAGATCAGTACAACAGATATGTGGGAAGGAAATCAGATTTGCATTAGAAAATAAATGAAAGAGCTTACAACCATGTGCCTTAGTTTTGATGCACTCTTTCAAAAGTCTAGCACCTTGTCCCCTAGCAACTCCAACTTGCTCCATAATTGCTCTTTGGTGGATTAAATCCAAGGCATCAATTCAATAGCATAACTTTACTTTCTTCTCCCTCTCTCAACCATGGGCTATGATCTTGTATTTATTAGGCTCAAATGGATAGGATGGTTGAGATAATTATGGGTGAGGTGGCCATAATATCCTACAAAGAGGGATCTTGACCCTAACCAACCCAGGTCAATAAGGATAAGGTAGGACACGAGGCTTTTATTCTAGAACCCTCGAGAATCCTTCTTTTTTCCAATTTTACCCAGGACACCGCTTATACCCCTTTATGATAGAGTCGTGAAGGGTAATAACTGTGCAAAAAACAAAGGTAAAAGGTGATGGCACCGCCTAGTTCTCACATAATGAGGGTGGTGCTAAACAAGGTACCACTTATCTGCTTGAGGATAAGAGAGGTGCTGCAATTTTACATGTTGAAACAACACCTACCGCAGGATTCTCTTCAAGTTTTGGGATAAAAGGGAAAATTTTATGAGTTAGGGATCTCATCACATGTTGGTGACAAATTTTGAATGTAACAAAATTCCCCCCAAAGCATGAGGCTAGAGGGATATCATAGTCGAGAGCCTTGATAAAGCAACTTATCGCTTCAAGGTAAGAGCCAGCTTGATTGGAGCATATCATCAAACATGCATTTGCAATACATTAATACTTTGACTTTATGAATAAATGTAACCACATCATGGCTGTAGACCAATACAAGGAAGATACATTAGAGGAATAAACAACCATGGCTACTAGAATACAACGTATATCCATGTGACAGAGGACTCAAACTTGAACATAGATACCAGATATACAATGTAGACCTATGTCATATAGACCCAAATTTGAGCATAGCCACGACCATACAAATGTGGATCCATGCTGGTACTTCATACAATATACTTCATCGCAACCTAGGGAGCAAGTTATGAGTGCTTAACAAATACCCAGGGTCTTCGTCTCGTCTTCCACAAAGTACGATTCTATACATGTGATTACAATGTTTCGAAGTCGAACATGGAAGAAACCACTTGATTACCGCTCAATGATGTGAACCATTAACAAATGCAAGGGAGATCACCATTTATGTCAATGATTCCCAGGGTACCCTAGTACATTCTACTGAGCATGAATAAAGGTCTTGGTCTCAAACACCCAACAAAGTCTTCTGATCAACGCCAATGATGTGAACCTTTTTCGATAGCGAGAGAATCTATCATTAAGGCATACACATCTCAAGGTACTAAACTTGTTTCTAATACTATTTCCTAGATGATGAGTTGACGTCCACAGGAATAGTCTCATCGAAGGAGGGCCATGATGAATCCCACATCGACGACATGAAACTTGGAACAAAGTTCTGGAATGTCGTAGATAATGTAACCATAGGACTGAATCAGTAATGACATAAAGGTTGTTTTAACTACAGAGGTAAACTTCTTTCTTCCTTTGAACATTGGGCGACACGACAAAACACTTGGCAGCATGACTAGACCAGACAAACACACAGTGTGACAGTGGACAATACATTCTTTTGAAAGACTCAAAGGAGTGACATGACTCATTAAAGTGGATCGACTTGTAATTCAATTGAATACCCAACTGACTAAATGATATGCAGACAAGTTCCATGTTCAAAGGTGACAAACAACTGCCATTATCACAAAATGATTCCCTTACCTTAATTCCCCCATCATGATTGATGAGTGCCTCTTTTCAGTTTTACAAGTTCAAAGAGGGTAACAAACACTCATTTTAGCTCATCCGAAGATAAGTCCATTCCCATATATTTCACAAACCTGAGAAAGGAGGGGTTCGTTCCCAAAATGGGTCTCTCGGTGTTTAATTTAACAAGTTCAATGAAAGAAAACTCAGCGTCATTCCTGTTTAGAGAGTCTGAACAATGATGAAACGAAACTCCAAAGGGTCCTTTTTCATAAAATTTAGTCCCTGAGGCCTGAAAAATTACAAATAATACCTTAGAGAACTCTTCCAGTCATGATTGGCTGGAGTGCTCCTTTTTCATAAATAGTCTATCCGAACCGAAAAAGAGATAACGTACCATCAGAAAGACGACTCTTCAAATACTTTATCCAGTATGAAGAATACAAGTACTCGACAATCTTTTCATATTTAGGGAGTCCGAAAAAAATTTAAAGGAGACTCCATTAGGTCTCTTTTTTGCGATGAGCAGTTTTATGAGCCTAAAAAGAATTAGAAAAACGACTCGAAACTTTGATACTAATTTTTGGGAGCACAAACAAAGTGTTGAATCAAGCACTCGAGGACTTTTTCCATTTTACGGAAGTATGAAAAATTCAAAAATAAACTTCCAATAGATTTTTACTGTTTTCATTCCTACCCCTTCAAGACTCAATAACAACTTCAATTATGTGAAAAATGACTTTTAACGAATCATATGGATAGATTATATAACGAAAATAACTTTAAAATATTAAAATGGCATTACAAAACCCTAAAAACAACTATAAAAGTCATTTCAAACAGTAACAACCAAAATATTTTACTATTTACCATTTTTCAAGAGCATTTTGGAGCACTTTGGTGTAAGAACTTCAGCAGCTGATTCCGGGAGATCTGACCATCCGATTTCAGCGTCGTCAGAGCCAGGTAAAAGAAAAAACCCTAATATTTTACTTTCCAGCATTCATTTATGATTTTAGAAGGGTTTTCGGATTATTTAAGCAGGTCCTAACCTCAAAACTCAGGCATTGCTCCTGCCCTTTACGGGACAGGCGGTGCACCGTGAGAACCGTTCCTGAAACACTGCGCTCAGGCGGTGCCACCGCTCTATGCAAACAGAGCTCAGGAGGTGCTGGTCATGAGCTTGGAAAATTTGATGGATAAGCCAAAATGCAATATTTTTGTTGATTTTAATGATTAAGTATGTTTCTAACTAGCCTATCAATGTCTTCTGATAGGTTTTCAGTGGTTAAATATGGTGTTATGGAAAGAATGGTTGCATGATGATGATGATGTCGATGCTGAAAGAGATGCGGGATGTATAGCCGCATTAAGGAACTGCGGCCTCCTGAAGTTCTTCCACATACCTAGTATGGTGTCCCATGAGAGATTGCTAGAGAACATACTCCACATGTGGAACCTAGATCAACAATATTTCCAGGTGGGGGTGCATGTATTGACCGTTGAAGTAGAAGATATCTACTTCCTAACCGGATTGTCGATATGGGGTGCTCCGATCTCATTGACATGTTCCTACAGGGGGGAAATCACTACCCAGGAGCTGATCGATCACCACTGCCTTCTAGGTACTAGAACTTCAGGGAAGAAGATTCCCATCAAGGAAGTAGTGGATCATCCTCTTCGAACACTTCTTTTTACCATGCAGAGGCTAGAGGGGAGCCAAGCGGCTCATCAGGATTCTAGGGAACATATGTCATACGCGATAGAGGCTTTGGAACCCACATTTTTCAACTGGGTGGAGACATTACTATTGGTATTTAAATACCATCTGACCAAATTTCGATAAGGAGAACTAAAAAAGTTTGGCTATGGTTCTATCTTATCCTACTTCTTTTTGTAGTGGTTCCCTAAGCTAAGACCCCAAGTGGTTTTTACTCAACTGAGGGCAAGAGACCCTCTGATCCAGATTTATGCATGAACAAAATGAAAGAACATATAAAGAATCATAATAACAGACAATTTGCAAAGATAACAAAGATACACTAAACACATATTCTATTAAATGGCGGAAATAGAACAGATTGTAATACAATTGCTAGAATGGTGGTAGCGATATCTGAGAAGAGATGTGGCTGCTATGCTCATTCGTGCCAAGCTGAATAAAAAATGAGGCCAAAGGTTCCTATTTATAATAAAAATGAGGTGAGAACCCCACAAGTCCCAAAACGTAACCCTAGAAGATGAACCATCATAAAGTTTGCGGCCCCACGATGGTAAGTTGAACAGTCAACTTCCCGGGGTCATAACTTTTGCATACGATCTCTGATTTGGGCGTTATATAGCTCGTTGGAAAGTTCTATCTAAGCTTTACAACTTTTGGTTGGCCAAATGCATGTCGATGGCAACCATTTGGCCCCTAATCTCCAAAAAACATCATTTAAGGCCTCAAAACGGCCCCAGAAGTTTAGGACTCCAAAAACTGCCGAAAAATAACTAGGAAACTGCCACAATGGACAATTGTTTTGAGCCAGTGGAATAGGTGGGTGGCCACCGATCTCCATCTGGATCACCCTCGTATGTTGAGGTGGTTCAGGACCATGGCCCGTACAGGAGCAGGCAGAGGGAAGGTGAAGTTTGGAGCTCCATTCTTTCGATGGCTTAGTGACCAGATCCTCATGATTGAGTATTACGCATATGCAGGCACTGATTTTAGGGGAGATCCTGACCTGCCACTTCCATCTGGATGACAATGGGGAGACATGGGTAAGAAACAAAAGCCCTAAGATAGTTCTTTAAGTTTTTATCTTTTTCAAATGTTTTTATCTTTTTATGTATAGCAACAAGACCTAAACTTTTCATGCAGATGTTGGAGCCGCAAAACCTAGGGGATCATCCCCACTGGACAGACAAGCAGGTGCTCGATTTTTTCAACGGGGTGATGACCCAACGGGGGAACTGGAGAAAACCTAGAGAGGTTGAATTTGGACATCCCAGATGCATCCATTGATGACCTTCCGATGCGCTATCAAAGGCATACTACAGGAGTGTCGGGCTGCTTCAACCTCCTGCTATGTAGAGTAGTGTGGGCTGTGATGTGTTACCATGAGAATCACTAGGTCTTTCATGATGTATTACTTAAAGGTTCCATAGCTTCATATTTTTGTATTTTTTTGTGCTTCCTAAAATCCAAGGTGCCTCAGATGAGGTCTCGTGACCTTATTTTTTGTAAAAAACACTTATATATATATATATACATAATTTTCTTCCATTGTTTACACACTTCAAATGAAAAATGTATTTATATGAGTTTTATATGTTTAAACTATTTATTTACAATGATATGAACTATGTTTAAATTTTCATGTTATGAATGGGCAATATGCCAATCTAGGACATAGTTTGCCAATGAATCAGCAAATGTGTTGTTTTCCCTAGAGATATGCCTATAAGTAATAATTTCAAATGATCTTTACAATAAACGTACCCTCTGATAGAGATGGAGTAGTATAGAGTTTCTGATGGTGTAGACCTAATTTAAATGACAAACCACCAATTGTGAGTCCATAAAAACTACCAAGTTACGAATGTCCCAGGATGCAGTCTCAGTCAAAATACCTAGTGATTGCTTCATACTTAGTGATGTTGTTCATCGCAGGACTATTAACCCTGAAAATACCTCACTCATCTCTACATGGCCTACACCACCCAAGGACACCCATGCATGACTCTCATTTGACCCCATTTGACCCCCACACTCTCAAGAAGGCTTAAAAACATGAAAAAGGGCTTAAAAATCCCTAAAAGGAGCCTAAATAGCTCTCATAGGGGCTAAAACCCCTCAAAGGAGCCTAAAACCCTAAAAGGAGCTAAAGATTGAGCAAAAAGGGCTAAAATCCCAAAAAAGGGGCTAAAGCCCTAACCAGGGGCTTAGAACCCTAAAAACGCTATAAATAGAGGGGTGGGGGTCATTCTCAAAACATTCCTCCCTTGCATACTATTATGCTACCCGAGTGGATGCCTTGAGACCATTTTCCTCTCAAGCCACCCACACTCCCTCTCATCCATTTTCCCTTTGAGCCATAGCTCCCCCATTTCCAAGAGAGAGGTGCTTCTCCAAGCTAGGGCATGGTGGCCCATTTCCACCAAGAGGTATAATATTTTGTTTAATGTCATTTTCATTTTATTTTTTTTCTAACTCAATTATCTTGTAATTTTATTTAATGTTCTAACAAGTGTGTGCAGGGTTCTGGAGTCTAACCTTATGTGCAGGGTTTCCATCTCTTTCCTTTCTGTCATTTGCTTCATTCCAATTTTGTTTTTCTTGCATTACCATTAGGAACCCTACCCTTTTGTCTTACAGGAAGAAGGTAACCATTCCTACCCTGTAGCAAGGGAGAAATACCTTCTACAGAGTTGATGACCATACCCGGTCGATCCCATAGGATCCCTGGGTTTATTTTTCAAAGTTTCAGTTTTTAATTCTGTTTTTTCCCTAGTTTAATTTTCTATTTAAATCTAGTTAGATTCCTATTTATTTGCATTTCTAGTTATTTTTGAGCCTCCTAAAGGAATATTCGAGTCCATTTGGCCATAGTACAGGTTGCTGTCAGCCGGATCTGACTCAGGACCCAAGAAATTTCAGTTTTTAGAGCAAGTCTCTCTTATCAAGCCCAGAGAGGGGACCAGGTCACTCATTTTGGCCTCATAGGTGCGACCAGGTCACCTATTTAGCCCCGAAAGGTGTGATGCCCTTCCAGAATTCAGCTCGCTTATATCTACAAATTCTAAGCAACCCCCTCGCCTATTTCTGGAAACATTTGGTGACCCCCTCACCACATTTGACCTAAAAGTGTGATCTGTCACTCAGAGTTTGATTTTTTAGAAGTTAAGGACTGTCAGTGTGGCTCAGTCACCTCTATCCATCCAAACAATTTTTGTTTTTGTTTCTGTTTTTGTTTCTATTCATTTCATTTACAAAATATGTAAATCAAAGTGTAAATCAATGGTTAATGGATTAATGAACATAGCTTGATTAAAATTTACTTAAAATCAACATCATTCCTAGCCCTTCCTCCTCTACCTAGTCATCACCCTTCGGGGTATTCTGGGATAAGACGAAGCGTGAAGCTCGTATAGTAATAGGCACTTCACCTATTTATTTTCAAAGCCAATAAAACGGGTGACTTGGAAGTTAGAGGGGGTAGAGAAGGAGGGCTTCTCACGGCACTCAGCGTCCTCCCTGTTGACCAACTGTGCATCCGGAGGGTGACCTGTGGATCTATGGATAGGCTTAGTCCCATTGTGTTGAGATCCCAACACCCTCTCCTGGTTGAAGAGAAATATAGGTGCAAGGTAGTCACCTAGTCAGGATATCAGAGTTCAGGATCACAAATGGTACATGTCTAAAAATTTTTGATTACTATTTACTGCTTTCATTCACAATGTTATGAACTCTATGGAATATTCATAAACCATTTAAGCAGCCACCAGATATAACATAAAAATAAAATACATACACACCATACAACATAAATCAACCCAACTCAGTTCATGATGCTAAGTGAGCCAGTAAAATTTACAATTTACACTAAGTTAAACATCTGCTATCTTTGAGGACATAAGTCCCTGACTAGCTTAACCATGGGAAGTACTTGGGCCTAGCCCAGAAACTCACAGTGAGGAGTACCACGGGAACCCCAAAGTAGCTGGTCACTGAGAGGAATTCCCAAGCGAAACGGGCAACGACCCCCATCTATTGACTAGCACTCATGTGAGGAAAAATCCAAGCACTATTTCCTGGTAGTCTTGGTGGCCGAGTGACCACCTAAAGCCAATAGGAAGCCATTGAAACCCAGGTCCAAAAATCATTACATCCATTTTGACATACAAATATGACATGATTGATCCCTCACACTCTTCCTCGTGCCTAAGAGGTGAACCAACACAGTACGGGTCATTAAACTGACATCGTCGAGACCATTCTTGATGACCTTCCACACCATCAAAAGGCCACATAGCCTCTGATTTAGATTCAGACTCATATCAGTCTGAACCAAATCTGCACAGTGCACCATCAAGCCCCATGGCTGGTGCAAACCTAGATCCATTTTTCGGCGTGGTAATTTCTAGTGGACCCATGTCCACACCACAAACTATCACCAACAACCCTGCAGGTGGCCCTAGCATGGTTATGCAAACCATCATAAGCCAGCTACCACCACCCATATTGACCAGTCAAGTTGTCCCACCTGCAACTCATGGGGGCAGTGGCCCCTCCACCTACACTGGCCCTCCTATCATACATGGGGGCGGTGGCCCTTCCACCACACTTGGGGGCACTGGACCTTCCACAATAGTGCCACAAGTACCCCCATTTATGTAGGTGCATCATGTACCTACAAACCCCACCACCATGGCTGCCCCATCTCAAATCAACCTTGGGTCAAGCCTTCCTTTCATGGCATGTCTCAACTTCCCTGATTTGGCTTGGTTAACAAATGACCCTATCCGCCATCAAAATTTTTGGCCTCCCATGCCAACCAAACTTCCCTTAGACATTCCCAAGTTTGAAGGGAAGGTAGGGAAGTGCCCCCAAAACCACATCACAATGTTTCATCTATGGTACTCATCAAATAGCATAGTAGATGATTCAATTATGCTAAGACTATTCCAACACACCCTCATAGGTACTGCAGCCAAGTGGTACATTGAGCTACCACAAGCCAAGTACCTAGATTTCAACTCCCTAACTTTCATGTTCCTGCAATATTTCCAACTCCCCGTCAGATATGACGAAGGGGTGGAGATATTTTTATCTTGCCACCAAAATATTGCAACCCACATAACCGACCACATCCATGAGTGGCAGCAACATCATATTTTTTGTAAGATCCAAATTGATGATATGATATTCCTGGATTGGTTCCTTAAAACCTTGCTCCCACCTATAACAAAGGACGTAGCATCCGAATGTCCCCAATCCGAAGAGGAGGCCATCTTGAAATCCCAATAGTTTGATCTGATCTATGCATAGTTTGGATAATTTTACACCGTCATTCCATACACTCCCCATGTAGGCACCTCCTACCGGAATGCACCAGGGGCATCCCATGCTGCAGATGGCATCATAGGTTTTGTCTCTCACCAACCACAGTACCGTCTGACACCACCTACAATACCACCACAACCAAGCAACACTCCTAGTGTTTCTTACTAAAACCAAACTCCAGACTATGCAAGAATGATGTCCCAGTCCAAAGCCACAACTTCTCATGCACAACCTGCACCACCGCAGCAGGCTGCCAAGAATTAGCTTGGTTGACAAAGCAATACATGGGACAAATGCCCACATTTGTGGCATCGACACCTACCTGAGTCTACTATGCACCACCGGTGCAAGTTGTTCAAGCCCTCAACCTTGCTCCATTGGGACAAGTGTTTTCACAACAAAAACGTCCCAACCAGCCAGCCCCCGATAAACAACAAGGGAAAGCCAGGAATAACCAACCCCGAAACCAAGGCAACAATCAACCACAGGGAGGCGTTCAACAACCAAATCCTCCCAACAATGCCGCGGTGAACCAACTATCCCAAAATCTTCAACGACCAAATGCACCAAGACGTAACACTCCATTGGGGACAAACCAATAGTGCACATTATGCAAGGTCTATGGGCACTACATATTCGAGTGTCCCTTCATGGGTCGCACTAAACAAGCCATTAGAAACGAGGTTCAACATGCCACCAATACAATGGACCAAGCCCAACCCAACCCAGCACCACAAGGACCTCCTCCTATGGTGCTCCAAAACCCATTACTAGTTCAAGGATTGGTGGCAACTATACCCCCTCCCCAACCCAATCCCAATGCTCTTGGGGCACCTCCCATGGCAGAAACAGGTGTCCACCACTTGCTAGCTATGACAACTAAAGAGGTCAATCTACAAACCAAACGAAATCAGTATGGAACCAACACCGAACCCACTGACACATTAGCGGCATCTATGTCTAAACCAGTTAATGCACCTCTTCAGTTAACCCCTTTCCCGCACCCCCCATACGTTGGGTTTCCAATAATTCCACGACTAGAGCTGCTATCAGCTACAACATCATGGATGATTTGGCCCAAACACCTACTGCCATGTCCACTCTTGAGGTACTCAAAACTTGTCCAATGCAGCGAAAATCCTTACTAGCTGCCCTTGGGGCCATAGACCCCTCTGACTCCAAGTTGGTCACATTCGACACAGAGAATGGAGAACCGCGGATTTCATCAACCATTGCCTTCCAAATCCCTGTGTCTATCCGGAATTCAGTCATGTACCAGTGCATAGTGGAGGAGGGGGCATCCACGTGCATTATGTCTACCCTATTTTGGTAGAATATTGGATCCCCAATTCTACAACCATCCTCCAAAACTCTGTGGGCTTATGATGGCCATCCCACTAAAGCCCAAGGAATCCTCCCCCATGTCCCCATCACATTATCTAGGAAGACAGTTCTAATTGACATAGAGGTTGTCAATGCTCAATTGGACTATAACCTTCTCCTCGGAAGAAGTTATATGTACGCCAGGAGAGCCGTAGAATCAACTGTCTTCTGTCTCATGATGTTCCCCCACGAAGGGAAAATTGTGATAGTTGACCAACTGACTTATCACAATCTACAAGGGCTAATGGAACCTGCTAACGGTATCCCTAAAATCAACACCATTGATCCACAAGGGTAGACCACACCCGCCAATGTTATCCCTGCGGTCAACACCATGGTTGACAACATACCAACCTCCCCATTGTTGAATGTGGGCCCTGGGTTGTTTTCCAATACCACCATGATGACTTCTTTCCCATTAGTGTCATCGCCGTCGACACCAAACGAGACTGCGTATTTGTGCATGCTCTAATATAGCACTTCTGCACCAAAACAACAACTGCAGTCGCAACCCCTACTGCATCCACAACATTGTCCATGGCCACAACATCAATAGCAACCACAACATCATCCACATCTGTAGTATTACACGCAGCTACAACCATAACCTCATCCCCACATATAACCATTAGGGAGTTATCTGGGCTCTTCCCCGGTCCACACAATTCTCTTCCTCTTTCCCTTGCCTAGTGTCATGAGCAAGCCAGTAATGGCCACCTTAAACTTACCCAACTTTACATTAGGAATTCCCGTGTGGTATCTTGATCCATCAGCTCAACCACCAATGCCCCAGGTAGTATTAAACCTCATGCAACCCATTGTGGTTGAATCCCATCCTCCACCTGGCCCACAAAATCCAACCACCGCACCCCCACCCACCGTGGTTGAACTTCCAAGAACACCAATAGTGAGAAGCAAGTCATTGAGAATAAAACATGCTTGTGCCCTTTGTATATTGTATGGACACTATTCTCACCACTGCCAAGACTTGTCCAAGTTTTGAATGGCTTTAGCCGACCTTCATCAACATTCCCTTGAATCTGAGATCACCTTGATTGAAGAAGTTCACCCCCCACCTCCTTCTTCAGACACCATGTCCATTTACATGATGTCCAGTTCTACTAACCCTCTTGTCTCCACCACCACCAACAGTCCATCAGACCTGTCTCTTCTGTTGTTTCTGCAACCGCAGCTCCATCCGCAGCTGCAACCTCAGTCTCAACCTCAACCTTAGTTACCAGGGAAACAGTGACATTCATTCCTGATCAACATGATCCTTTTTCTTTTTCTTTTCCTTTTCCTTTTCCTACCATCCAGGATCATGAGTAAGTCTATCTTGGCAACCCACAATCTAAAGGATTTCACACTAGGAGATCTTGTCTAGTACCTTGAACCACCTACCCTACCTCTAAGGCCCCATGATGTGCTGACTCAATTCCATCCAATTGAGATGATGTTGCACCTACCTCCAGGTCCATCAAAGACTCCTCCTATCTCCCGGCCTTCCTCTCTTCCTCCAATAGAGACTGGGGGTAAGGCCATCAAAACCAAAACCAAAACCATTTACATGATATCTAGCACCAGTCACCCTTCTATCTCATCGGCCATGGAATATCCACCTAATCTACCCCGGTACCACTTGCGCAATGACAGGGAGATCTGTAAGACCACCTCCCATTTTACTCCATTCCCTTTAAACCATAGTGTGGAATTGGTTCTTTCCATAAAAGACTAGATTCCATCACCCTGCCTTTACAATGACCTTCGTCTCGGCAAGTGCGCATACCTCTTCACTGACTCAAATGGTCGACTCTTGAAAAAGCCATGCAATGGGGATCCACCTCAAGAGAGCCTATGCCTAATATCACCACTATAAGTCCCTTATAGTGTAGCTTTATCCCTTTTTGTTTTGCAACATTTTTACCACAAATAAAAAACCCCCCTATCTAGGGGAAACACCATTAGCTACTAGTTCAGAGTCACTCAGAGACTATTTGAGACACCTCTCACACTGCCAAGCTCAAATATCCTAATGAGACCATCGTCTCATGTTTAAAAAGCAGTTTTCGGGACCACTTCTCAGAAGTTACCTCAATTTAAGAGCCACAACATCATGATGCAAGTGTCTTTGGACCTATGATTGCATCACACTTTCCTACCACCACTCATGTGGGTTTTTGGGCCACCGCCTATAAGGAACATCATTTTTATTTTAACACATAGCTGTCTACTTCATCCACCGCACGTTATGCAGATCTCTGGACCATCATCTAGAAGACAAATCATTTCTTTTGCATGTATTTGGCGTATAACTTCCTCCATACTTGCACTCACACCACATGTACTCAGGTCCATCCACCACAATTCACACACGACTCTCCTGACCTCTGTTCAAGAGCCACCTTGGTTTGCATGCCTCTGTCGCATCGACTTGCGTGCCTCTACTGTGATCTATCCCGTGCATGTATTGGTATGTTTAAGAGCCACCTGCTCCATCCATACTGCGTAGATGACCTTTGGACCACTGTCCACCATCCCGACATGGGGAACTGCATGTGCCATCACAATCGGTTGACCATACTAGAGTTTCTTTTAAGCTCTTTTCTGACTCCTAAAAGAATGAAAAAATTATCAAGCATAGCTGCTTCCTTTCCCACTCGTTAAAGTATAGGAAAGGGCATCTACATCATCTCGTTTATCTCCTTTTTTGGACTATGTAGACCATCAAATGAAAAGGACCACCTTGGCACATTCAAGCCAAGACCGTTCCCCTCTGCATATTTTTATGCTTTCTTGGGCAGAGGGCCTGAACTTTACGAAAAATCTCACCACAGGTTGTCGTTAAGCTCTTTTCCAACCTTCTCATCAAGAAAATATTGCTGAGCAAACTTGGTTTCATTCATGCTCGTAAAAGTATCTAAATGACCGTCCAGTCAGTATAGGTTGAACCTTTTCTCGACTGACTGGACTACCAATGGTAAAGAAGTCTCTCATCCCCTAAATGATGGGCGAGCTCTCCTATGTATACTTTTATCCTTTTTTGGGCATAGGAGACTACCAACGAAAAAGAGCCCCCACTGGAGTCTTCTTCGTGCTTTTAAACTCTCTAAAATTGAAAGCATCATCGAGCATTTACTTTCTCGGGCTCGCCAAAAATCCATGAGATCGTACCACAATGGTGTCTCTAGACCCCACCCCATAGATAATAGTTTGGCGACATTCCCACTTTAGGTTTCCTTTGTTCATAGTATTCTGCAATGTGTCTTCCTTGGATCCCACACTACCAAAAGTATCTACCTCCCCCAAGTATTTCCCATCTACAGTGACATTCCCGGTATTACAGCTATGATCCCATTCCCATGAGTCAGTTTCTTTTGCTACCTGGTCCACCCTACCATCATACTCTGAACAAAGGAAGTTTGAGTCTACTACACTCCCTCTACCCCTGTTCAACTTTTTCCCTTCCCCCCTCCTCCATTCAGTGGGTTAGTCCTCAGATTGTCTCACATCTTTCGGTTATCTCCCTCACGTTTCTGGTCAAGGAAACACCATTTTCTTGACCAGGGGCAGGTCTCCCTCTGTCGACGACAACACACATATTCCAGAGGATAGACCGAGAGGTATCTGTATCTTGGTTTCATTAACCTCATTAATGCATTCCTTGGACCACTTGAGAGGAGACCTTAATGCCTCTCAAGATGGTTGTTTCTCATGTGCTCAACTCCAACTACATCATCACACCATTGAGATTTGTATAGGGTATTGGTCTGTGCAGTATTTGGTTGAAGACCCTGGATGTCACCTAACTCTAGCGAATTGATGAGTCTATTCGAGGGACCTAAACAGGTTTATGTCCCTTGTGATTTTCGGGTTGCATTGGAGACAGTGTTTAGAAGCCCCAACTGTGCTTCTAAGTAGATTTATGATTGATGTATCATACTTGTACCATAGAGACTTTGACTCTCCATCAGTGAGTCCATATAGCTATGAACCATTCCATATATAGTAGGCTATCAATCATGAAGATATAGCATTCCATGATAATGCCATGGGTCCAATGAATCAGTTCTTCAGATCAGTATTGTATTCATCCTCTCATTGAGGCAACCACTATGTATCATCAGTTTTATATGATCGACTCTTGTATTATAGAGCATAGATCACATTATTCTTTTGAAATTGTCATGAGCATGGGGATTCTTGCCTCTTCCATACACATGTCATGCATTATTTGTATCTCACCCATTGATGGGAACCATATTAATACAAAAACCAAAAGCAACCATGCCCTAGCCCAAAAAGCACCACCTCTCCGTAGAAAATCCTATGATGTTCATCGGCCATACGATGAGCTCCTGCCCTCACACATCAGGGGGCAATATGTTAACCCAAAAGATACCTCACTCAGCTCTGCATGGCCAACACCACCCAAGGACACCCATGCACGACGCTCGTTTGACCCCATTTGACCCCCACACCCTCAAGAAGGCTTAAAAACATGAAAAAGGGCTTAAAACCACCTAAAAATAGCCTAAATAGCTCTCATAGGGGCTAAAGCCTCCAAAAAAGGGCTAAAACCCCTCAAAGGAGCCTAAAACCCTAAAAGGAGCTAAATATTGAGCGAAAGGGGATAAATCCCTGACCAGGGGCTTAGAACCCTAAAAATGCTATAAATAGAGGGGTGGGGGTCACTCTCAAAACATTCCTCCCTTGCATACTATTATGCTTCCCGAGTGGATGCCTTGAGACCATTTTCCTCTCAAGCCACCCACACTTCCTCTCATCCATTTTCCCTTTGAGCCATAGCTCCCCCATTGCCAAGAGAGAGGCACTTCTCCAAGCTAGGGCATGGAAGAATTGAACCAATAACTCCATCAATAGGAGTTTCTGCAGGTGGCTTAGCTGGGTCAGTGTTGGCTCGAGGAGCTTGATGAATGAGGTCATACAAAGTCCCATACTCGGAATAAACCAAGTCTAGATACTGCACATGACTAATGGCTTGCTCTTCAATAACAGCACCCCCCCATAGCCACATCTCGGGCAATGGGTGGCATTGAATATTTCGTGAACCAATAAGCTAAGAGTTGGTTCGGGATAGGAGATTTAATAAGCCTTATCTACCTTATCCATTCATGAATATGATCTGAAATGTGTGTGGAGGTATTTTGACACAGTGTTGGGCTATCGGGAAGACCCGGGCTTTATACCATTAACTTCTCAACAACAAAAGACCCACAGTGTTGGACCTTTCGGCAACAACCTGCGAACAGGTTGCAGTCTCACCCGAAACAGCTATGGGATGCCGTAGAATCAGGTTTCTACAAGCAGAAGAGGGATATTACTGTACCTTTATCCTTTAATAACTTATATTCATATAACACAGGGATTCAACATTCACATATATAACTTCGCAGCTAAATAAACAGATAGTGACTTGCTTAACCCTTTACTGGGAATTCACAGTGAAGTTATTAAGTTAGCAGTGATCTTATTTATCAGATGTATGTTTATCAATGCATGAAAGAACATAACAGAAACAACACAAAGAAACACAACACAAGATATAACGTGGTTCACCCCCAGTGTAGGGGCTATGTCCACAGAACTACGTTTTATTCAACTCTTTACTAAAACCACAGTTCTGATCTGTGCACTGAGCTGTAGATCCTTTCAATTCCTTAAAGCTACACACACAGCTGCAGATTTCCTTAATCACCCAAAACCCTCTGCACACACAGCTGTAGAGGTCATCCACGCACACAACTGGGACTTAACCTTCTTACAAAACAAGCCTTAGCTTCGCATCAATTCATCTTACATCAAAAGCCTAAACTGACTTCTTTACAAGTGCTTATTTATAGTTCTCTTATTACAAAACCATGGACTTAAACCATGGGCACCTCGAACCCTAAACCCTGGACTTAAACCATGGGTTTATTACAAAAGAAGGTTTTTACTCAACCCCAACACCCCTAAGACTATTTTGAGTCATAACTCCGCTTACAAACTCCCATAACTCCGTAGAGTTACCCACCTTAAGGACCTTTAGGGTGCGCACCCCAACAGGCCCCTAAGACTCACCAGTGTCCCGTCCCAGGACACTCAGCTGCTTTTCTGGTGGTAGAATCTTGTTGGTGAAACATAGTGCACTGCTTGCTGAAGCCATATATGCGGTTGTTGGCTGCTTGTTTCTTTCCTTTGTAATATTTATGCTGGTTAAGGCCTTCTTGATCTATTAGCGACCCCATCCTTCGATATGCTTGCCGAACATTTGACCATCCACAACTTAGGGTCCCCAGAATTGTGTGTCAAGGTGCATAAGATAAATAGCCGCCTCGGTTCTGCCAAACCAGGGGGATACATCTTGGGATATTTCAAAGGCTTCCTATGAAGACCGGGGATTTTCTTCATGCAGCTTAAAGCGCACTTCTGCCTTTCTTCCTTCCTCTTAGAGCGAACTTCTGCCTTTCTTTGTGCCTTGGTCGAACATGGCTGCATAGGTGGACTGCTCAGAAGGTTCAGCAGAGCTCTCTCCCTGACCAATTGTAATAACTCCTAGACTTCACAATCATTCGACATAGTTCTAACTGAAGAAAATCAAAGAGCTGCACAATGCAGGAGTCGCAGACCGGTGTAGCGTCTTATAGAATCCCGCAACAAAATCTGTCATCATAGTGCACTAATGATGCCAAATCTGATGGAGTGGCGAAAATCCTGTCCACATGGTGCCAGATTTTCCCAAAATCTCATCATTGCAGGTAGTTAGGGCAGTTCTCGTGCCAGCGCCGCCAAGTGTAGTTTGTCCCATCCATCACATTTTAGGCTACGATACACCTTTGATATTCGACATAACCACTAACTTTAACTTCGCCTTGATAAGTACCTTCGACACAATATGCACCTTCGACCCATCCTGACCTATACAGCAACCAAACTTCAACCTTCAGACTTTGACAGTCTTCAACACTTCGTAGCTTTGAGAACAGCTTCATTATAGTCTAGTACCCAATTCCAACTATTCTTGGTACTTAGACTGTCCTTCATGTTGTTACTCCTAATCAAGGGGTCTCGATTTGTCCCTGTACTTCTTTATCCTACTTCCATTCACCATGGAGGGTAAACTTTCTCCATTGAATTTAGCTAACTGGACTGCACCACCATCAGTAACTTTCTGCACTATATATGGTCCTTTCCAATGTGTCTTGAACTTACCCAGGAATTTCATGAATTTGTTGTCATATAGGAGCACAAGATCACCCTGCTGGAACTACTTCTTCTTGATGTGTCTATCATGCCATGCTTTTTCTCTATCTTTCTGAACTTGCTGCTGGAACCCTACAATGAATATATCCTCTTCAAATTCTAGTATCTTTGCCAGCCTTTCTTTCATCATATCTGGGTCATCCATCTCTGTAAAAGCAGATATTTTGAGGCTAGGTACAATGTACTCCATGGGCATGACTGCTTCTTGTCCATAAACCATCCTAAAAGGTGTATGGCCTGTCAACTTCTTGCAGGTGGTTCTATAAGCCCATAGTACTGCTGGAATTCTAAGGTCCCAATCATTTCTGTTAGCATTGCAAACCTTCATCAGAGTGTGTTCAAGGATCTTGTTAAAGGCTTCGACAGTTCCATTTTCTTGAGGATGATAGGCAGTACTCTTCTGATGATATACTTGAAGTTCTTCAGTTAATACTTCAATAGTCTTATTTAAGAAATGTGATCCTTGATCACTCATAAGAATTCTAGGACACCCAAATCTTGACAAGATGTTATCGAAGATAAGCTTCGCGGCTGTAGAAGCACTACAGGTCTTAACTGGTTGAGCTTCGGCCCAACGAGTAAGGTAGTCAGTTGCTGTGATAATGTATCTTGCTCTGGATTTCTTTGCAGGGGGATTGATAGGTCCAACAAAATCAATAGCCCATTTATCAAAGGGTTGTAGAGTTACCTGCAGAACTAGAGGCATCTCGTCCCATCTGGATGGTTTGCCTATCCTCTGACAAATGTCACACCTGTGGCAATATTCTCTTGCATCCTTATGAATTGAGGGCCACCACAATCTGGCTGTCAGAATATTTTGTGCTATAGATTTTCCTACGTAATGACCTCCTACTGCACCAAAGTGTGCCTCAGCCAAAATTAATGGCTTTTCATGCCCCAGAACACATCTGCGTAGTATTTCATCTGGTCCCATCTTATATAGTTGTCCTTGTATTAAGGAAAAGTCGGTTGCTCTAACCACCAGCTGCTTCTTCTACTGCGTTGTCATTTCGGCTGGTGCAAAACCTGTAGACAAATACTGAACAATATCCTGGAAATAATCATCAACCATCTAGATGGAAAACAACTGGGCATCAGGAAGACCTTCGTCCAAGCTAATGGGCTCTTCTCCTGACTGGAGCCTCGATAAATGGTCAGGATCTAGGTTCAGTCTTCCAGGTTTGACTATGATCTCAAAGTCATATTCCCGAAATAGAATCAACCATTTTCATATCCTTCCACCTAGCACATGCTTGTTAACCAAATACTTCAAAGCAGAGTGATCAGTGAACATCTTAAAATGAGATCCTAACAGATAATGTCGAAACTTCTGTAATGCATACACCATAGATAAACCTTCTCGTTCTGTAGTAGTATAATTTTTTTCTACTGTGGACAGTTTTCTACTTGCAAAAGAAATAGGGTGATCGATATTACCTTCACCTGACTAATCCAATACTATTCCCAGAGCAATGGAGGATGCATCGACATGCACATGAAACTCCTTATTCCAATCGGGGAATACTAAGATAGGGGCTGTTACCATCTTTTCCTTCAAAATATCCAAGCTTGCTTGACACTCAGGTGTCCATTCAAACCTAATATCTTTCTTCAACTACTTTTCCATAGGGGCTATTATCTGAGCATATCCTTTAATGAATTTCCTGTAATAACCAATATGAACAAGCGTAGTGCGCAGTTGTTTAACAGACTTCGGAGGTGGCAGGTTCACAATAATGGCTATCTTCGCAGGATCCATCATCAATCCTTTCTTACAGACAATGCGACCTAGCAGAATTCAAAAAGGTGCACAGAAGATACACTTTTTCAAGTTCAAGGAAATCTGATGTTGTCTACATGTGCCCAACATCAGTATTAAACTAGCTATGTGGTCTTTTACTAACCCGAAGATAGTCCAATCATCAAAATAAACTTCTAATAATTTATGTATGAATTCCTTAAAAGCAGAGATGACTACTCTAGAAAACATGGAAGACGCATTCTTCAATCCAAAGGGCATAACTGTATACTGGAAGGATCTCATTTCCGTAGCGAAGGTTGTCTTATGTCGATCTTCTGGAGCAATTCGAATCTGATGGTAACCTGAAAATCCATCAGTAAAAGAGTACACTTCTTGACCTCCCACATTGTCTAAAACTTTATCTGTAAAGGGAGTGGGGAAAGGATCATGCAAACATGCATCATTCAGCTTCCTCAGATCGACACAGATTATGATTTCTCCCTTGGGCTTCTTTTCTTGCACCACCATAGGACTGACCCACTCGAATTCTTCAACAGGCTCAATTATTCCTGTAGCAAGCATCTTATCCAGCTCCATTTAGACTTTTTCCTTATACTTAGGGTTCAACCTATAAGGGCATTGTTTCACAGGCTTCACATCAGGTTTCAAAGGGATCTTTATCACTCCTATATCCCCAAGGATACCTTTCATCTCTGAGAACTTTGTTGGAAATAGATCCTGATATTCATGGAGAAGTTGGGTCACCTTGCTTACCATTTCGTCATCCCAATAATCTCCAATGGTAGCATACGTAGGGTTTTCTTCTGACCCAATGTTTACGGTCCACATCTTCAGGGGTGGAGTCACTTCAAGTGCCTCAACTGCTGGTCCATGTACTTCGTAGTGTCCTTCTGACTCAGGAATGTTAATGTTACGCGGATCGCCATCCTCGTCAATTGCGAGGTTGTAACATTCTACTGCATTGGCTTCCTGTGCCTTCCAATCAGGTTGGTATTCTACTATGTCTTGATCATCAAATACTTTAGTATGGATCAACCTAACAACTGTGTCCATAGCAGGAGAAACCTCATTAATAGAAAATGTCAGCACAAAACTATCAACAAGACAATCCCAACTTACAGTACCGTGGCGAAGCTCGACCTCTAGATACCAATTCTTTGCTATGGGTTCCAGGGTGTGCACAAACCTATGTACC
This sequence comes from Pseudotsuga menziesii, assembly GCA_001517045.1. Classification (NCBI taxonomy): domain Eukaryota; kingdom Viridiplantae; phylum Streptophyta; class Pinopsida; order Pinales; family Pinaceae; genus Pseudotsuga; species Pseudotsuga menziesii. The sequence continues at coordinate 796,324 of LPNX010076367.1, forward strand.
CATTCTTCACAAGGTACATGCTTCCATTCCTCGTAGTATTGCTCCAAATGTCCCTGAGGACTAGTATTACCATTAAACCTGCTTCGCATCGCCTGAGGTTGGTCCCTGAATCTTAGGTAAAGGGTCTTCTGGCATCCTTCCCAACTATGAATGTACTTCTTGTGACCATTCCACCATCTGGCTGCTGTGGCTCTGAATGCTAAATCCAGAGTCTCCATTTTTTGTGAGTCTGGTACCTGCTCTGAGAACTGCACAATAAACTCTTTTGGGTTTGTCGAACCATCAAAAAGAGGTAAGGGTCTTGTCTGTGAGCCAAGCCATCTGAGAGACTAGGTAATTCTGGCACATCGATGGCCATGTAGCTCATACAGTCTACTCTACCAATTCTCTAGGCCATCATCTGAGTCTATCATGTAGGAGCTGTCACACTGCCAATACATGATACCTTCGGTAGTAGGACCAACATAATCTTCTTCCTTCGCTGTGATATTGTAGATGTGGTCCAAAACATCCTGGTCTTCATCTCTTACTAGCTCTGTGTATCTCTCTCCTTGAGAAGGATCCAATGGGAATATGACTCTCAGCCCTTTCCCTTTGAAATTCATCTGTCTCTTCTTAAGGTTAATGACTACATCATTTTCTAATTCCCACTCAATACCTAGCAATGTTGGATAGGGGTTTCTATCGTCAATGAGCTCAATAACTTCAAAGTCTGCTACAGTACAGATGCCATCAATATCTACTGGGACATTAGGGAATCATCCTAGGGGCACAATCTTTTGTTGATTGGCTAATCTCAACTGTATAGGGGACCAATCAAGGGTAGGTTTTCCCATTTGTTCCCAAGTTTTCTTAGTTAATACATTTACCTCTGATCTTAGGTCTAAGATAACATCAGTCATATCATACTCTCCTATCTGAGCATTCAATCTCATTTCCCTGCCAGTTCTCCTGACTCTATTAACAGCTTTTTACTGACCAAAGCTTTGCTGAGGTTCGCAGGAAGCAATAACTTTCTGCAACTCACTTAAAGCATTCTGATTTCTTAAGAGCTTCAGACAACTCTGTAAAAAGGAGGACAGTGTACTTACTTTGTCTGTTGAAGCTTCTTCTGTCTGTGACTGCTGTTGATGTTGTTGCGCAGGTGCAACTGATGTGCTAGGAGTAGCAAAATCTCGCTTGGCTTCCATGAATGTCTCTTTTTCTCTTTCGATATCAAATGCTGGGACTTTCGCTGGGGACTTACGAACCCAAGCCTCGTTAGGTTGTTGCTCCTTATTCTGTACTTCCATCGTAGCTCCACTTCAGGTAACAACATTAATGGCTGGGGTAGGTCTTTCCTCGACAAAAATCATCTGAATATTCTGAGTAGGAGCAATGTTTCTTTCCTGAGTCTTAGCTTTCAACTGTGGGCACTGCTCGATCACATGATCTACTGCTCGGCAATACCAACATGTCGTAGTTGGGTTCCAACAGTCTCTCGCTAGATTCCCGGCCTGGTTATAGTTGTAACACACAACCTGGCCTCTTTCTCTTTCAGCCATACCACCTCGGCCACGACCTCCAAAAGCACCTATACCTGATGCACCACCATGGTAACCATAGCCATCATTTCTCTGTTCCTCATTTTTTACCTAATAAGCATCGTAAGTTCGTTCTCTCATGAGGTCAAAGATGCGACACTCATCTTCGTTGTGTCCCACGGATTTACAGAACTTACAATAAGGGTTCTTAGGGACTTGCACATACCTCTGCAGAAGATAGCAGTCTTTAGGTCGATGCTGGCCAGTTGTCCAACAGATCTCACAATATAGAACAGTAGGGCTGAACGGGTTTGGTGCACCAGTATTCAGGTAGTTTCTTACCACAAGACATTGTTCCTTGTCGTGACCTTCTGTCCGACATTGTGTACACCAAACCTCTTCGCGACCAGTTTTTCCTTTCTTCATATCGCGAAGCTCCAGAGCCATCGCTGCCAACTGCGCTTGGATTTGAGCAATACCATAATTGTCTTCGACAGGAGTGGTTTCAAGCTTCATCGCGATTTCCAGATCCTCCTGCTAGTCAACAACCTTCTGCTGCATGAGTGGAGTTCTGATATGCAGTAGCAATGCTACAATGAACCATTCTTTGTGATGCACAGGTCCAATGGGGAAACTGACTTGGTTTAGCAGAACTTTGAATCTTTGATCAAAATTCCACACTGATTCGTCGCGCCTCTGCTGAATCTCTTTCAATTCAGTGATACACTGCGACTCTGATTTTGGCTTCTTAAATTCCTTTATCATTGCTGCTTTTATATCAGCTAATGCATGGTTTTGAGTGCTGGAAAAATTCATGAACAAGGTCAGAGAACGGTCTCTGAAAGAAGTAACCAGCTGTGCTCTTTTTGTATATTGATCCATAATGGTCTTAGCAGTCCACACTGCTTCACATAAAAACCAGAACTATTCTGGATCCTCTGATCCAGTTCCTTTGAAAACAGGGAGCTTAATGTCATCATGCATGTGGGCCATAGTGGATCTAGGGGGGGAGGGAGGGGGACTAAAAGTAGGCGGGGGGGAACTTACTGGGGTAGACTGTCCTGCGACAGGAATACTTGAGCTAGGGTTACTTTCATACTGCGATGGTTTCTCAGGGATAACAGGTCTACACTGCGGGGTTACTGGAGGGTTTCCAACATAAGGGGTTTCTTCGGGTTCTGAATCTGTGGGATTTATAGGGGAATAATCGGTATGCTGACCCTGGGAATATGATCTAAAATCTCTCTTGTACCTTTTGCCACTTTGCAGCAAACCGCTTTGCTCGTCGAAGGTATTTTCACTTGCAAACATAGGTTAGTAATACTAAATCTAACAGTCTGATTCAATTAGCAATATACCTTTTTCAGCTAATAGCATTTTAATTCTCAAACTAAATGAATTCAAAAACTTACCCCTTAGTCCTTTGAAAAACTGCCGTTTAGCTTCACTAAAGGAAGTACTCGTGTCGATGGCGAACTCCATCACAAATGCTTCAAGGGTTCGCGTTGTCTAGAAATCAACAGCGCGGGATATCTCGTTGTTCACCCTTTTCAGTATATTAATTCTTGTGGGGGTCCAATCAGGAAACTGATATTCTTGGAAGTTCGTCCTTCGCTCTGTTAACCTGGATAACCATTGGTGCAACTCTATGTGGATACTACCAAAGAAAATTTCATAAACATCACAGAAAACATACCTTTGTAAAAAGTCATTTGCACTACGACGCAGATCTTTGTTCTCTTGCTCAGCGAATTTCAGATAAGTCTCATCAAGCCAATCATTGATTTCCTTCACAGAGGGTCTCCAGAACATAGCCCTTGATGTATGACGTAAACCCCTCTTGAGCAGATACTGAGTTCAACCGGAAACGGAACAAATTTGTTGGGCTATCGGGTAGACCCGGGCTTTATACCATTAACTTCACAGCAACAAAAGACCCACAGTGTTGGCCCTTTCGGCAACATCCTACGAATAGGTTGCAGTCTCACCCGAAACAGCTATGGGATGCTGTAGAATCAGGTTTCTGCAAGCAGAAGAGGGATATTATTGTACCTTTATCCTTTAATAACTTATATTCATATAACACAGGGATTCAACATTCACATATATAACTTCGCAGCTAAATAAACAGATAGTGACTTGCTTAACCCTTTACTGGGAATTCACAATGAAGTTATTAAGTTAGCAGTGAACTTATTTATCAAATATACGTTTATCAATGCATGAAAGAACATAACAGAAACAACACAAAGAACCAAAACACAAGATATAATGTGGTTCACCCACAGTGTAGGGGCTACGTCCACAGAACTGCGTTTTATTCAACTCTTTACTAAAACCACAGTTCCGATCTGCGCACTCAGCTGCAGATCCTTTCAAGTCCTTAAAGCCACACACACAGCTGTAGATTTCCTTAATCACCCAAAACCCTCTGTGCACACAGCTGCAGAGGTCGTCCACACACACAGCTAGGACTTAACCTTCTTACAAAACAAGTCTTAGCTTCGCATCAATTCATCTTACATCAAAAGCCTAAACTGACTTCTTTACAAGAGTGCTTATTTATAGTGCACTTATTACAAAACCATGGGCTTAAACCATGGGCACCCCGAACCCTAAACCCTAGACTTAAACCATGGGTTTATTACAAAAGAAGGTTTTTACTCAACCCCGACACCCCTAAGACTATTTTGAGTCATAACTCCGCTTACAAACTCCCATAACTCCGTGGAGTTACCCACCTTAAGGACAGTTAGGGTGCACGCCCCAACACACAGAGAGGTTAAAAGGTCCGTACCTGTTTCATATCGGATGGGTAGCTGAAAGTGTGTGAGGAAAACAATTTCCAAGGCACTAAAATCCACAAATGAGTGTCGTGGAAGTTCGATATACCACTTCACGATCGTGCCAGTCAAAGTGCACTGGAAGAGTCTTAATCAAATAGAATCATCCATCAAGGAATTGGGCAAACACCATATATGAAAAGTCATAACGTGATTTTTAGGATCATCTCCCTGCTTACTATCGAATTTCAGGATATCCGATGGTAACTTGACTGGAATGGGAGGCCATGACCCATTGTGTTGGATGGGGTCATTGATCAACTTAGAAAAATCAAGTAAGTCCACAGTTGCTAGGAAAGGTAACTAACAATTCAGTTCAACATATTCTTAATACTGATAATGCATGTAACCACTAGTAGGAGCGTAAGTGGACTGATACATAGGCTGCTGAAAATGCTGATGAGATGATGAACCTCCAGAAAACGGAACTCTAGGGTTAGGGCCACCAAAACCACCAGGGCCATTAGGAGGATTAGGTGGAGGACCTCCAGGACCACTAGGACCACTAGGAGGAGGACCTCCAGGGCCTCCAGGACCACCAGGACCCCCATAACCACTAGGAGGAGGACCACCAGGACCCCAAGAACCACTAGGAGGAGGACCACCAAGACCTCCAGGATCACCAGGCCCCCCATAACCACTAGGAGGAGGACCACCAGGACCCCCGGAACCACTAGGAGGAGGATCACCAAGACCCCTCGGACCTCTAGGAGGAGGGCCACCATAAGGTGGCCCTCCGAAACCTCCAGCTGTATGAATAGGTATCCCCCCCATAGATGGCAGGTAGCATCAGTTGGGTTTCCCCATGGAGTAAAAGTATTTTCAAGATATGGAATTCTAAGGTATGACATGCCTATAGGGGTATATTGGTAATTCATATTTCCTATAGGTACTCTATTTGATGGGTAACCATACCCACAGGAAGCTTGACTAATGATAGGTTGTGCCCCTAAAGGTTGGCCTGAACGAAATGGAGGGTTACCTATATTCGTAGGGGGAACATAAACCATGGATGTTATTGCATTAGAGGCCTAACTATTATGAGTAACAACTCAACCAGAAGGTAACGTAGATCATGCCAGGGGTTTCCCCCTGGCACTATAAGGTATTGATACAAGTGGAGTTGAAAGTTTCCCCCTAGCCCCAAAAGACCTAGGACGACTAGAAACAGACCTAACATTTGTAACCATAGGGTCAGAAGTTTGACCTAGCTGTTTTGAAGTCTCAATAGGATCAATAGGTTTCATAGAATCAGCCAGTGAACTATATATGTCTGGCCAAGGTTCTGTATTACGGGGAAGGAGAGCCAACATAGGTTCTTTATGAGGGATCGAGGTTGCTAAGATAGTATCTAGTCTTTGCATTCTCTCCTAAAAATTTTATGCACGGTGAATAGCTGATTGAATTTGTCTATATTCCTCTTCACTTGGTGAAGAATGTTCATGAGGAGGTCGACGTACTCCAAATGAAGCAATGGCTTGTCCCATTGAGGTTCCCCAAAACGGACCATCTGGCCCATAATCCAGATGAACAAGACTATCAACACGACCTTCCACAGGACCATGGAAAGAAGTGTCACCGACAGGAGGTTGTTGAGCCAAGGGATTTGTATAAGAAGTGAATTGGTCTCCACTTTCTACAACTATATTCTCCTCCACCTGGGAAGTATTTGCAGCTCCTTAGGCAGTAGCTTCCATTGGACCTTCTCCTGTAACGGGAAGAAAGTCGGGTGGTAAGCCCTGTGTTCTTCTGGACCATCTCACAGCTAGATTGCACAGTTCCTAATCTAACCTAGGGTTTCAAAGCTAAGAAAAAACACACCAAAATTTTTTCCTACTCAAGCTATAGGCCAACAAGCAAATTCAAATGATATGATGAGCTCAAATGGTCAGTCTCTCACCAAGATTGTCAAGTAGGTGCAACTCACTATATACCACAAGGTTACATGCGTAGTAATCTCCCTGAATTTTGTTTTTAGTGTATTTCTCCACACAAGATGGCCAAAGGGCTTTTCTAAGATAGATAGGGTATCCTAGTGGGGTCTTCCGATATACTGAAGGTACATGGGAGCTCAAATCGGTACTAGTGATGTCTAATGCACAATTTTCACAAGGGGCCTTCCGATATACAATCAAGTACATGAAGTACCTTTCGATATACCTCAACGGTACATGAAAGGCAGTTCATTATACCAACGGTACATGGAAGAACCACGCGAGTCTCGGGATGTAGTGCAAACAAGTAACAACATCTCCTACACTTAACGATGCCCGAACATGTCTCTAACCTAGCACTCAAATTTCTATACAAATTTTAAGCCTATAACTACCATTAATTTTAAAGTGGGCGGTTAGGTGAATGCATGAGATTTCGACAGAAAAGTAAAACAATGCAGATATGAAATGCAAGTTCATTCACTTTACCATTCAATATGCCTAACTATGGGAAGGAGAGAGAGTGTTTTCTTTTCAATTTCGCTTTTGAACCAAAAATTCCCCAAACAACACTAAAACTTCTTTTTCCAAGCATACAATCAAACAACACTTTCTTCAAATCAACTCTTTCAAAAACACACAGGTAGGGTAAGATCTCTTTTAAAATGAAAAAGAAAGACAAACAACACTCAGATATGCGTATGCAAGCTATACTTTCAAATTTTATGAAGAATGGAAAGATCTAACTTAAACTATTGATACTTTTTCCTTTTTGATGAGATAATGATGCAAAAGAGACAAAAGAACAGAGGAGTCCTGAAATATTGTGAGGCTAATCAGGGATCCAATGGCTTAGGCTCAACAAAATAATGACCTAATCTCAACAAATTTTCTTTTTAAAGCGAAAATAAGTCTTTCTCACACTTAACAAGAAATTGAAACAAGTAAACTGCTTTAATGGAGTCTTTTTTTTAAGTGCTATTCCATAATAAGCAGAGATCTAATCTGACCTATAGTTTCCAACTAAATCCTTTCAATAAAAAACAAACTTACAAGCAGTAATGAACGACGAATCTAACCTAGCTTTTTTATTTGAACAAACAAGCAATTTCCACCTAAAAATTCCAGATTTCAATCACTCAAGCAAACTCAGACAAGTCTGGACAAAGGAACTGAACACACAAAATCCAAACAATCACAATTTTTTTGCAAACACTTGAAAAAACCTAAGTCTGGGATAGGCCTACTTGGCACCGTGCAGATGGAGTTACTGACAGGTGGTTTTGAGGTAAAATCGCTTCTTGCTCACTGGACTCAGGCGGTGGTACTGCCTATTGCTAACTGGACTCAGGCAATGGCACCACTTCCTGCCAAAGGTGCATGCGTGGTTCTCTGTAAAAACCCAGAATGCACAAGAGAGTGAAAAAATCAAGTTAGAACGGTCAAAATATTTACAAAAACCAATGAGTCAACATCAATACAGAGTGCATGAAGTCAAAATGACTCAGATCTGAAGAGATCTGAAGATTTCAAACATAAAAATTCACTAGGTCAGATGTAGATCTGACTGCAAGGATGGGAGGCTGGAGCTTGGATTCAGACAAGAGTAGTTTAGAAACTGACGACGAACAAAATAGATCAATCCCTAGTAGAGCTGCCAATTTTGTTGTCAGGAATATATCACCTTCTGTGGACAGAAGTTGTTCCTCTAGTCTGAATGGTTCAGATCTAGAACAAAAGAGTGAATGACAAAGATTGAAGACCTTCCCTAAACTTTATAGACACCTGGAATGATACTTTAATGAAGGGTTTGTGTACCTGTAGAACGCATCAAACATACAAAGACATCAAATATACCAGAAAATTATCTACACATGACTAAGGAATCCAATAACATATATGTGAGATCAGTACAACAAATATGTGGGAAGGAAATCAGCTTTGCATTATAAAATAAATGAAAGAGCTTACAACCATGTGCCTTAGTACTGATGCACTCTTTCACAAGACTAGCACCTTGTCCGCTAACAACTCCAACTTGCTCCACAATTGCTCTCTGGTGGATTAAAGCCAAGGCATCAATTCAACAGCATAACTTTACTTTCTTCTCCCTCTCTCAACCATGGAGTATGAGCTTGTATTTATAGGGATCAAATGGATAGGATTGTTGAGAGAATTATGGGTGAGATGGCCATAATATCCTACAAAGAGGGATCTCGACCCTAACCAACCCAGGTCAATAGGGATAAGGTAGGCCACAAGGATTTTGTTCTAGAACCCTCTAGAATCCTTCTTTCTTCCATTTTTACCAAGGGCACCGCTTATCCCCCTTTATGATAGAGCGGTGAAGGGTAAGAACCATGCAAACAACAAAGGTAAAAGGCAGTGGCACCGCCTAGTTCTCACACAACAAGGGCAGTGCTGAACAAGGTACCGCTTATCTGCTTGAGGATAAGAGCGGTGTTGAAATTTTACATGTTGAAACAACACCTAGAGCAGGATTCTCTTCAAGTTTTGGGATAAAAGGGAAAATTGTATGAGTTCGGGATCTCATCCCATGTTGGTGATAGATTTTAAGTGTAGCAAGTAGTTCCATATTCAAAAATGGATTGACCTAAAGAAATTCTCCAAAAAGGAGGACTTGTACCAAATTCTACTCCTATGGTATCATCAGACGTGTGACTGAATACCCAGTCTAATGCACCAAGTTGACCTTCCATTGGAAAATGAAAGGTTCTATCAGCCGTAGGAGGCTGCTCGGCCAAGGGATTACCATAAGAAGTGAACTATTCCCCATCTTTCACAACTAGATTCCCTTCCACATGAGAATCATTCATGAAATATTGGTTTCTGGCTTCCATTGTGCTCTCTCCTACAATAGGAGCAAAGTCAGGTGGTAAGCCTTAAACTCTTCGAGATCATCTCAAAGGTAACTGAGCCAAACTACTGGCCACAAAAAAACTAACCTAGGGTTTGAAACTAGAATCACACACAACATCACTCCTAGGAAAGATAAAGTCATAAGAAAACTTAAATGATAAGAAGGGATGATACAAGTTGGTTCCTCACTAGTATTTTCAAGTCTTCGCAACTCGTGATACTACAAGGTCCAATATTAAAACATGACAAGGAGGATTGGGATCATACCCTTTCCTGAATACCTGACTACCTGGAAGACATGTGCATAGTATCTTCCTAAGTGTTGTTCTTGGTGTATTTATCCAACAAGATGAACAAAAAGATTTTCTCATTTGGTTTAAGGTATCTTAGAGAGGTCTCCCAATATACGCAAGGTACATGGAAGCTCAAATCCGTGTTAGTGTTGTTTAATGCACAACCATTCGATGGGATCCTTCTAATATACTATTGAGTATGTGAAGTACCTTTCTATATACCTCAAGGCTACGTGAAATGTCGTTCGATATACTAGTTGGTAATTGGAAGAACTACAAGCCCCTAGGATGCAGTGCAGGAAATAGAACGACAACTCCTATGTTTATAGATTTCAGAACACGCCTTCTAACCTACCACTCAAGCTACTAAAAAAATTAATCTAGAACTAGCATTAATTTTATCTTAAACGATTAAGTGAATGCATGAGGTGTGGACAGAAAAATTAAAGCCATGCAACATGATTGGGAAAATTTTCACTTTATCTTTCGAATTATGCGCTACATATAGGAGAGAGACAGTGATTCAATTCTGTTTCTTAAACAAATAAATCCCAAACAATCACACTAAACTATATTTCAAATTGCAAGAAAGAAAAATACTTCTTTTAACTGATCTTGAAAGTAAATGAAGTAATATCTCCTTTCCAAAAAGAAAGGTGCTACTATTACTTGGAAAACTAAACTCTTTTTTAAACTCTTCAAATATGAAAAGACCTAACTCAAACTATGATATTTGTGTTGAGAAAAGAGCATATAAATAAAGGGAAGAAACATCAATGCCTGAAAGTTTATGAAACTAATCAAGTATCCAATGGTTCATCCTCAAATATAAATATGATCAATATCAAATTGTTTCCTCTAATCAAAAGCAAAAGAAATCCTTCATTAACCTATGAAGAATAAAAATGGAGAAACAAAAAGAAAAATGCTTTCTTCTCATTTGATCTGAAAATAATAAGAGATCTAACTACATGAATTCCAAACACTCTTTCGAAAATCAAACCCAAGCATAGGAAGCAGCTGAATGAATGAAAAGAACCTAGCTCTTTAAAACAAAATGAAATAGGCCTTTACCACTTTCCATATTTCAAATTTAATGGTCAAATATCATTGGTGAAGAAAGAAACACATTCAGAAAAGAAAGAAACTCGTACTAAGTTTTGAAATCACAGGTGTAGCAGGGTTTTCAACCTCGCTACATGCAAAAGCACCTCCCTTTCGTCATTAAGACATAAGGGTAGAGTTCAATGGAAAAGAGCTACCTGCAAATAAAATATTAGTAACACAAAATATATAAGCAACATGACTAAACTAAACAAATAAACAAATGAAAAATATACCTTGTTGTTTTCTTGAAAATGGGCTACAGTGGCCAAACTTTGGAAATGGGCTGCCTCTCCATAGGTTGGTTAGTACAGAGGATGCCTCTACATACCAAATGGGAGATGGTGGGGCTATGGAATGATTAGAAAAATGATGAGAGTACTTTGAGAATGATGGTTTCTCACCATGCTCAAGGAATAGAAAAATGGAATAAGGAATAAGTCAATCTTGTGATGGAGACCTCCACATTATTTTATAGTTTTTTCTTGTCATTTTATCTCTTTTAGGGTTTTGGTACCCTATTTAGGGTGTTAAGCCATATTTAGGGTTTTAATCCCTTTTATAGGTTTTTAAGCCCTTTTAATGTTTTTAGCTCTTTTGTGGGTTTTTAAGCCCCTTTGTGAGCTTTTTAGCTCTTTTGTGAGATTTTTTGCCTTTTTGTGGGTTTTTTTCCTTTTTTGAGAGACAATGAAGGTAAACCATAGTTGTGAAGGCGAAAGGTAGGAAAAAATGGTAGGGAAATGATGTGTGTATGTGGTTTAGACCATGTATATATAGGTGAGCAATTTTTTGTGTTAACAGATTGCCCCCTGATGTGTGAGGGTAGGAGCTCATCATACGACTGACAGACATCATAGGATCATGAGGATAGTGGAGAGACTAAAGAGACCTATGAAGAAGTGGCGCTTCCTCATTCGAACCACAGTGGATTTTGGTTTTTGTATTAATATCGGTTCCCAAAAATGGGTGAGATACAAAGAATGTATGATATGTATATGGACGAGAAAGGTATACCCAAGCTCATAATAATGTCAAAAGAATAAATAATGGGATCGAGGCTCAAAAATATGGAGTCAATCAATACATATACAACTAATGTTACATGATGTTGGCCTCAATGAGAGGTTGAATATCCTGTTGATCTGAAGAACTGATACATAGGAACAATGGAATTCTCATGGAATGCAATATCTTCATAGTTGATGCTCTGCTGACTCTGGAGGGATTCCATAATGAGGAGTGAGAATCTCTATGGTAAAAATATGCCACATCAATACTAGAGCTATAGAAAAGCACTGCTTTGGAGATTCTAACCAATGTTTCTAATGCAACCCAGAAATCACACGAGACATGAACCTGTCTAGGTCCCATCATAGACTCACCAATGTTCTATATTCAAGTGACATCTAGTGTCTTTGACCAAATACTGAAAGAACCGATACCTTGTACAAATCTCAATGGTGAGATGATGTAGATGAAGTCGAGCATGTGAGACACAACCATCATGATAGGCACTAATGGATCCTCTCAAGTGGTCCAAGAAACTCATCAATAAGGTTAATGAAACCAGGATAAAGCGACCTTTGGGGATATACTATAGAGTGGATGTGTTGATGTCTACAGAGAGAGACCTACAACTAATAAAGGAAATAATGTTTCTTTGATGGGAAGCACAAGGGGGATAAAGATATGGAACAATTAGGGGGCTGGCACATTGAATTGGGTGAACAGGGGCAGGGGATTACGGGAGACTCAAACTTCCTTTGTTCAGAGTATGATGGCATGGCTAACCTAGAAGCAAATGAAACTGTCTCATGGGATAAGGATCATAGCTGTAATACCAGGAATGTAACTACAAATTGGAAATAATAAGGAAGGTAATCGAAATATGAATACTAAGGGGATCCAAGGAAAACTCACCGCAGAATACTCTTAACAAAGGTGACCCACTTAAGGGAAGCTGCCAAGCTGTAACATAAGGTGGTGTCGAAAGACACCATTATGACACGATCTCATGGAGTTTTAGTCATCCTGAGAAAGTAAGTGCTCGATGGTGTTTTCATTTTTAGAGAGTCTGAAAACATGAAGAAGACTCTAATGTGATATCTTTTTCGTATTTAGTCTCCTGAGTCTGAAAAAGGATAAAAGTATGCGCAGGAGAGCTCGCCCATCATTGGGGGAAGGAAGAATTATTTACCGTTTGTATTCCAATCAGACTGAAAAAGGTTAAACTTACACTGATATGATATTCATTCAAATACTTTTACGAGCATGAACAAAACCAATTTTTCTCAAAAATATTTTCTTGATGAGAAGGTTGGAAAAGAGCTTAAAGACAACCCATACTGAGCGTTTTCATAAAGTTTAGTCCCAATTCTTAAGAAAGCATAAAAGGATGCAAAGGGAAACATTCATGGCCTAAGTGTGCCAAGGTGGTCCTTTTCTTATGATAGTCTACATAATCTGAAAAAAGGAGGTAAACAAGTTTACATAGACTCCCTTTCAAATACTTTAACGAGCGTGAAAGGTAGAAAGCATTCTCGATGATCTTTTCATTCTTTTGAGAGTCAGAAAAGAGATTAACGGAAACTCCATAATGGTCAATCAAGAAAGGGGAAAGTGTTCGAGAAATGGACAAAGGTTATGTTGTGATCATAGCTAATGGGAATTAAATGTAGAACACTAATGGGGACCCCTTGCTGGATGATGGGTGGTGGTAAAAAATGGCTGACTATATAGTATGGATGGAGCGAATGGCTCATGAATGTGTATAATGGGAGATTCACATGATGGCACACAAACCAAGGTGGCCTCCATAAAATGACCTAGAAACACCTCATGAGAACAAGAGACAAGGGTCTCGTCAACGGTTAGAGGGCAGAAAATTGAACCCGGTGACATGAATGACGTCTCAAATGGACTCTAGATGAGTCTATGGTGCTTGAAAGAAAAATAGACCCAATGAGGCCTATAAACAGGGGAGAACACATGACATGTGTCATTGTTACTGTTTAGTGCTGAGTTGGATTTGAGGACCCCAGATCTTTTTTTTTATTTCTCTCATTTTGAGCGGCGGTTTTCCGATTCGTCATTTGCAAGTAAGAGTACTTAGCAAAAGCATCCTTTTCACTGGTTTAGTTTGGTTTTTTGCTCATCTAGGTGCCCTAGGAAAACTAAAAGGGTTCATTCAGGTTGGGTCACACTTTTTGAGGGAAAAGTCGTGACTGGGTAGCACTTAATTGCCAAAGAGTCGCGACCCAGTCGTGCCTATTGAGGAGAAAGGCGTGACCTGGGTCACACCTATTCGGCTAAAATGTGTGATTGGGTTGCACCTGTTCAGCCAAAAGCGACGACTTGGGTCACTTAGTTTGGCTAAAAAGGTCCGGCTTCATCCCTGGATGAGTTTTTTGTTGAGGTTGTGTCTGAAAAGGATCTTCTCTATGTGCATGATGGCCCGACGTGTGCAAAGAGAGTAGGATATGGGGACCTTGTGGTGACAGGCCATGTGAAACACGGGAGTGCAAGATACACTTTCCCAAAGTGGGTTACTGAAATACCTCTAGGTTCTATTAATGCATACTGCGAGACTGTTATTAGAGACAGGGGTGGGTTTTTGGGATACTGGCACATAGTGCCTTATTATCCAAGGGCAGCGACTTGAGATCACTCTCCAGGACATTTACTTTCTTACTATGCTCCTAATGTTGGGAGTGATCAATGACAAATCTCCAAAGCTTTCATACGAGAAGATGTTGGATGATATTTGCGAGAGGTACTGCTATGCCTCTGCTACTGTTGAAGCCTCAATTATGGATGTGGCTGAAAAGGGTGTCTAAGACTTACAACATAAGAAGAAGACCCATCCAAAGGCTTCAAGCAAACCCGCGCAAGTATAGCTTTATCCTCGAGCTATTTAAGGTAGTGATATTCCACGGATATTTCAATAGCCTCCGCTGGAACAAGGTTTTTTTCAGATGTAAAGTGATCTGTCTCCTTCTATGGAAGAAGATCTTAAGGTTGGTGATAATTGTAATAGGTATTTATGAGTTCTTTGTGATGATAATCGAAATGTAATAAATGACACTTTATGTATAATAATTGATTTAAGATCTCTCACAAATATAAATATATTTTATAGAAATATAAAATAAATCTATGTTTGCCAATTCTGAATACATATTCAGCATAAACAATTAAAATTGCAATGTAACATTCAGATTTAACATTCAGATTTAAGTGCATAATCATTCTACTATTTGGAATACTAATTAAAAAATTAGTATTTGAAATCATATCAGAGCGATTTTATTAATTACTGCAAAAAAAAATTTGTAATAGATTAAATAAAGAAATTTATTTAATACATACATAACACATTAGCAAAATAATTGAGAAATCATCTCAAAGCTAGCGTATTGGATAATGATTGCAACATACATATAAAGTCTCAAACAGACATAGAGTAACCAGTCTTCATTAAAGAAATTCAACAAATACTCAAACATGATAAAAGAAACTGTTTGTATATTATGAGATTGCAAAAAATTACAATTCTCTAGAAACTAGAGAGTGTCTTAGATCCTCCCTGTGTGGTTTGCTCCTTCTCTTCTGTTTTCCAAATCCCTCCATCAGAGAATAGTGTTTCCGGAACCTTTAAGAAAAATCTCTTTAGCTCTGTGCTTTCCCCCTTGTTCAATCGGATTAATCCATCTTTTATAGACCGGAAGCGGATAATATTTCTTTGAAAACAAAACAAAAAACCCTCCTTGAAAGAAGCCTGATCAAACTGTAATGTCTTTTAAATGATTTGAGAACTTTCCAATGATAGAACCTAAAAGACAACAACGACCTCCTTATTCTTCTACGAATTATCTTCACGATTTCAATGATCCAAAGGCTTGTAATCTATCGAATGGTCCTTTATTCATGCATGTCTTGATCTATTTCTGTTCCAAATGTGTCGATCGTATCGATTTCTTCATTATCTTTCTTCCTTGTAAATCTGAAAATCAAACAATAAATTATTTTGAGTTATCAAAATCGAAGCATACTAAATCCCAAAACAATATAATACTAACATATGAAAAGTAAAATATAACATGATAAAAAAAATAAAAATACTAAACTATCTGGTAAACATCAAATGAGACGAGAGGAGATAAGGAAAAGGTTAAACATGACTTCGTCGATCCAAGAGCATTCTTGTGAATGGTATTCACATATATTTTCTACGTAAAATGTGGATTATCAAAACCAAAACTCATACACGCACCTGAGATGTATTTTCTTTGATATCTAGTAATGTAATGTGGCATTTCCACATAATCGTGACAGTTCCATGCCAATCTTTTATTGGAAGTTCACTCATTCATAAAAATCTAATCGGTATTTGTTGAGCTTTATGAGGTGATGAGTTAAATGGTTTTGTTGAGATTGTCTTTCAAATCATGATAGCTTCTATGATTGTCTGGCGTGACTAATATATGGCGGTGATTATTCAGTGATTTTAATGAAACCTATGTAATCTGTTATATTTGTTCACTGAAGTAGCTGCGAAATTTCTAGGTGTATAGTCTAATTGAATTTCGTGAGTTATTTTATCCTTATTCCTTACCGCGCCCGCTTCCATTCTCCATTGACGTCACAATCTTATATGACTTTCAAAAATAGTTAGAATAAGTATTATTCATTGTGCATTTTATATAATATCCGTGAAGAATAAGAAAGCAGTTTTCAGAAAGAAAGAAAGGGATTTTTAAAGTTTTTTTGTGAGTTTCAATAAAATAAAAAGTGAGCCTAATAAAAAGGAAATACATCAATTTCAATAAAACAACATGTTATCAAATTTCCAATTTATAGAATGTAATTCACCTTTGGTATGAACCATAAAAGCTAACCCAACCTTTATGAAAAAAAAATATCACATCTTAATGTAGTACTTTTTAATCATCATATAATTGAAATATGTGATAAGTTAAGAAACTATCTACGTATGAAAATCTACAATAGTACTTTTCAATCATCATATAATTGAAATATGTGATAAGTTAAGAAACTATCTACGTATGAAAATCTACAAGCCATGACTTTATGTTAATTCTTTTTCTTTAGCAATGGAGAGGACGCAATGCTATAACCCGTTATCTAGCCCCATGAACATATACAAAATGCATTGGAAGTAAAAGGCATATGTAGATGTATAATGCAAGAAAATACAACTGAAGTAAATCTTTACTTGAATCTCTAGCAAGCATGCAATACATTCATAAAAATTCTTAAAACAAATACATTGGAGAATTAATACAAGAGAGTACTTATCTTGAAAATGAGTTTCCCCTAGCATCTAGCTTTCTCGCTGCAATGTTCCACCCAACCATAGGCCAGTTGTGCCCATGAATTTCTCAACACAACTACCACCCCCGAGTTGGGCATGATTTCTACAAGGAAAAGAGAACAACAAGATCACACATAGCCAAATACACACCAAGGTTCAGCCAAGCCAATCTACAATTGGGTTTATTAGGATGCTAAGGAAGTGACTCACACGTAACCAAATACACACCAAGGTTAAGTCAATACAGTCCACAATTGGGTTTATCAGGCTTCTAAAGAAGTGACTCACACATGGAAAAATACACACCAAGGTTCATCCAAAACAAGGATGCACATAACAGAAACACACAAGTACTGGGTATGAAGAAAAAGTTTACGGGCCTTAGGCAGTGGAACAGAAGAATTGCCAAGCTAGTGAGATCAACCACAGAGCTATCGATACCTCTACAATATCTATCTAGCTTGGTCTCCACAATACCTACACACCCAACACAAGGAAGTATTCCCTTCACTGCTATACAGTCCCTCAGGCCATACCTTCCCTTTTAGTGTTCTCCAAGGTGTGAATAGAAGAGTAGCTTGTAACACCCCGATTTTGACCCCGTCTGCATTAAATGTATGTGGTGTATATATTATAATGAGTCATGATGTGCAGCAAAAGGAAAAATCCCCACCATCAATTTGGTTGTGTTAGGTTTCGGTGAACGAAATTGTTGCTAATGGTATAACATGGTATACGATACATATTATTTGGCATCATGTAAATATGCATTTTAATTAAATGAACCCCAACCAGCTATGTCACTGCAACTATATTCAAAAGGGCATGATTTTCCTAAGGATAAGGAGGGCGGGGATGTTAAATCTTGAGCCAGTGGGAAAAGCCATGTGTCAGCCACCCATTTAAGAACCCTGATGTTAGTTGAGGGAAATTATTTGTTGGGTAGTGGTGGGTGGCAGGCTTGCCCCCATGCACACTCCACTAGTTGAGTCGTCCATTCACGTGGGCAAGGAAAACAGCAGGGGATGCTTCCACTCTCTCATTCCTTCCATCGTTTTTGTTCACCTTCTCACGCACATGCTTCTGCATCGTTTTACCCATGCAGCGAGTTGAGGAGCGGGTTTTTCCACTGTCACCAACGGTTTCCTGTGCAGATCCATTCACGCTCGGGAGGCTATGTGTATGTGTGTTTTTCCATACGATTTTGGGGTGCATATGTTTTCCTCACGCATAGGATGACAATTCTATTTCCTGCTCCATTTTTGAACTATGTAATTTTCTCGTCGCTTCATTGTTGAGCTGGGGCGGTGGTTTTCCCCACATTGTTTGTTGCTGTGGAACCAGTTACATTTTTTCCTTGCTGTAGGTTATTGTGAGTCCTTTTGGCCACGATAGGGAAAAGAACGACCCAGGGTTCGATTTTCTCCCATGTCCAAGCAGTTAATAGCTTGTTTGTTACATGTATGCAGTGGTTGGTCTTCAGACTAGTTTTGGAGTGGGGATGAGGGATTGGTTTGCTTGACAAACCTGGTGTGTTTGGGAACCACATAGACAGAGCTAGGGGGCTAGCTTTCTTCTCCACAACCCCTGAATAGCACTAGAAGGAAGGTCAAGGCCTGTGAGACTGTGTAGCAGAGAAGGGATTGATTTCCTTGTGTTGGGTGTGTGTGGGTGTTCTAGAAGCCATGCTAGTTCTGGTGTGGGTGTCCTTAGCTCTACAATGAGCTCACAAGATTAGCAATTATCCTTTCCCAGCTCCTTGATGGCATAATAAACCCAACTGTGTTGGCTTGGCTGAATTGTGGATGGCCTGATAAACCCAACTGTGTTGGCTTAGCTGATCTGTTGTTTTGCGTATCCTTGGCTATGTGTAAGCCTGCTTGTTTCTTATTCCTTTGGGAATCATGCCCGTCTCAAGGGTGGCAGCACTACTGAGAGATTAAGGAGCACGTTGTCCTATGGTTGGGTGGAAC
Organism: Pseudotsuga menziesii; assembly: GCA_001517045.1. Classification (NCBI taxonomy): domain Eukaryota; kingdom Viridiplantae; phylum Streptophyta; class Pinopsida; order Pinales; family Pinaceae; genus Pseudotsuga; species Pseudotsuga menziesii. Next base: position 815,208 of record LPNX010076367.1, read on the forward strand.
GTTGCAGTGACGTAGCTAGTTGCGGGACGAGTTCTTTATAAGATAAGTATTCTTGACCATTTCGTCTCTACATTTATATTTATTGTTTAATGAATGATGGTGAACATGTTGAATGCTAGAATGAACGTATTTTTTCTTCCATTTTATGATAAATAAGTATGTATTTGTGCATGTTCTAGTTCAAAGAATTTTATTCAATTTTTAGGTATGTTCATGTTCATGGGGATTTTAGCCCGGATGTTTAATGTTATGGTAGCATCATCTTTGTCAGTCGGAGGGTCAGGGACGTTACAGAGTTGTATCAAAGCCATCGTTGCAGCATTGGGCCTCTGAGGGCGATGACAAACTAGTTAGCAGAGGCAGGTTGCCTTCTTCCCAGAAGGAATCAGAATAAAATCGGTGAATGACAGGAAAGTTCAAAAAAATTTCTAAGTGCTGAGCTCTTCGGATCATCAAAGCACTTAGTGGGAATCTCCTCCGATACAGCGGAGAACCTACTCGAAAGGTCACCCGATGAGGGATAGGTAGAAAGAATCTCATGAAATTTTTCTAAGTGCCAATACTGTAGGCTCACCGGAGAACTTAGCCTGAAGCTTCTCCGATGCATCGCACAGCCTAGATAGAAGTCTGCCCAATGAGAACTGGCGGGAGAGAAATTTCAGAATTTGTCAAAGTTCAGAAATTGTCGGTAGTCGGTGGAATATAGACGATGGAATTGCCGATAAGTTGGATCCATATAACTAAAGATCATTTTTATCAACCCAAATGGCACTTCTCCATACGAGTGCCGACACTTCATATGTTGGCACACAAAAGGAAACTAATGGATTGAAGGTTTCCTAAACACTATAGATGTGCGTGACATGAGAAGCATTCAGTGTCCACCCAGATTGCCATTTTCCTTTTTTATATGTTGATTGCTGTATACGACTCTTTCCACAACAAATCACGTACGTACATGACTATCTTCACAACATATCGTGTATTGTACCCTAGTATTGTCATTGTAACCCTCGTACAGATCTGTATGTGGGTTTCCCTTATAGAAACTCGCATGTCATACGCAGGTTTCCAGTATCAATACTTGCGTATGCCTCCATTCGACATTAAAAATAATATAACACGATTAATGGAGATTTTTTAAGCCCTAATCATTAACTATCTTAACTGTCTCAACCTCCTCAACCTTCGAAATTGCGCTATTTCCCTAAGTATAAATAGAGGCCTTAGGGAGGACATTAATCAATCATACTTGGAGAGCAAAGTTATGTTGGTGGTATATCTTCAGAAGTCTTCAGAGCAGCAGAACTCAGAATCCTTTGGTTGCAGAGGAGTCCTTGTTTCAGGTGTTGGGTTGTACAGTTACCTCATTCATTATTGTTAATAAAGAGAGTCCCTCTTCCAACTTTGTGTTGAGTCTCTTTCATGTATCATGGTTTGATAAATATTTATGATTAAGCACTCTATATGTTGTTTATATAACTTGTCATATATACATGTATAAGATTGTACATGGAGGATTTTCTCTTTGCAGGAAAAGGAGGTGCATCCTTGAAAGCTTTGGATAGTAGCAGAGCGAAGGAAGACAAAGCTTGGATCAACCGTCGTTAATCGAGTGAGTTCATCATATCTTCCTATTTCATTTCTGTACTTTAAAGCTGATTGTCTGCAAGTTTTAAGAGCAAGTTGGTAACCCAAGACCCTTAGTTATAAGGGTGTTTATTCCTTAACAACATAACCGGTGACTCTGCTGGGGAGCCCAGACTGCTATGGGTTATTTCTGTTTACCATTTCCCAGTCTTTGCCTTAAGTCTGTGTGTGGTATCCTGTCTTCGTTCATGCTTAGGATAGTGTTTGAAGACCTTGAAAAAAAAAATTATTAGAAAAAATTAGGGATAATTTTAAGAACCCCCCCGAAATTTATATGTATAAAAAATGGGCGAATCCCCCCGATATATAGGAAAACTTGAAGGTGATTTTATCAATAATATAATATGTATATATACTTTTTTTAGCGAATCTTTCATTTTATTATATAATGTTGTAAAATCTTGGCGAATCTTTCACTAAGTTATAGGATATTGTAAAATTTTGGCGAATATTTCATTACATAATAGAAAATTGTAAAAAATAGTGAATATTTCACTGATTTATAAAATATTGTAAAAATTGGCGAATCTTTCACTGATTTATAAAATATTGTAAAAATTTGGCGAATTTTTTTCCAGGAAGACTCGCCACCTCTTTGATTCCTAAGAAATCACAATTCTTTGTGCTTTCACTTTACCTTCTAACATGTTTCTCGTCGACCTATTGCTAGGCTGGACCTTATGCATTTAATATGACAATCGAAGCTCTAAGAATGACTTCATGTAAGAGATGTCACCCTCTACTATTGGTGTGTATTGTATCTTCCCTTTGTAATCCTTTCATTGAAGGACTCTAGGGTCAATGGGATTATCTAGGATGACTATTTCAGTACCAAGGTTTATCATGTTCAAGAGTTTTTTACTAGGGTGTAACCTTACCTTGGGGTTAAGAAGCAACTACCCAACAAAGTTATCATACACATAACTCAACTATTTGATGATGCAGAGCATGGGGACTTAGAAACATAAGGGTTGTTTCTAAAACTCCCCAGCAAAATCGATTGAAAGTTGGCGATCCATAATCATAGGAATTAGCGGGAGTACTTTGAGTTCGAGTAGGCAAAACTTAACACCACCGTGTCTTTTTCCGAGAACTCTCTTTGGACGAGAATCTCAGCGATAAGATGTGTAAATATAATAAAATCTTAAAATCTACCATTTTATTGAAATGGAATCTTCCTTTAAAGTTTAATAGAGCTCATAAGCTATATAGATTTAAGCCTTCCATAAAATACTAGTATCAACATGTTAACATAAGCATGATATTATGCATTATAATAAATAGATTTCTATATTTCTAGAGTTACAAAACCAAACTAATAAGCATATTAGAATGAATTGAATTTGAGATAAGAAGGGTACTTTTTAATGACTAATTCCAAGGAAGCCCACGTGTATATAACCGCATCACCATGCTTATTTGTCTCTTTTTCATGTCTATGAAGATTTGAAACTATGGAATTCCTAATAGTTCTATGGAGCCATTGGAGACAAATTTGGGTTTCTAAAAGTTCTCTTTAGGTGTATACAATACTATGATATGCATTTCCTCCTGGGATGAGTTTCAATCAATCTTTTGGAAGAGATGAGGCAACTAAGAAGTCAATGATGAACCTGTTGGATGAGTTAAAGTTTGTCATGAAAAAAAGGAAACAAAACACGTAATGTTGATGTACCATAGTAACCCCTCGGAGATGTTATTGGTTGAGATGAAGGACAACTTTGAAGACATAAATTTTAAATGACCTTCTTAAATCACTCGAAAAAGGGTATAATGCAGATCCAATAGATGAAGTTATTTAAGACTTGATTGCAGCCCCTCCTATAGTAACCCCTCGGAGATGTTATTGGTTGAGATGAAGGACAACTTTGAAGACATAAAAGTTAAATGACCTTAACTCACTAGAAGAAGGGTATAATGCAGATCCAAAAGATGAAGTTATTTAAGACTTGATTGCAGCCCCTCCTAGGGAAGATCTCGGTGATGAAAGTTATGGTGAATATTTTATTGAAGATGTTGTCCATCCTCTTGCCCAAAGCAGCTAGTACATACTTGCATCATGAGAACATTTCAGCAGTGACCACATCTTCCATCGGGTACAAGGGCTTGGTAAGTTGGTAAGTCATCATGATAATCCATTTCAAACTTCTAAATACACATCTTCCATCCTGTACAATGTTCAGTGCAACAACGTCTAAACTTCAGCCCACTCACCATGTGTGTCTTTCTGTCTTTCTAGCCTTGGTAAGTTTTTAAGTCACCATGATAATCCATATCAAATTTCTAAATACAGTGACAAATCTTTACATGAATTGAAGAGAACACACTGGAAAAAACCTTTCAAAAATGATGATTTTTCAAGTGCCCTAATTCCTTCATTTAATGAAAAACATAAAAATCGAAATGATGATGACACCGACAAATGAAAAATAGAATGATGATGACATTGAAAAATTTTGCTTGATTGGGTGACATAGATTGGTCCTAGATTATTGGTCATTTCATAAGGGATACATCCATGACATGGGCATCAAAAGTTTGATGACAGAGGTCACAAATCTACACCTTATGACATCGACAAATTTTGCTTGATTGGGTGACATAGATTGGACCTAGATTACTAGTCATTTCATAAGGGATACATCCATGACATGGACATAGAAATTTTGATGACAGAGGTCACAAATCTACACCTTCCATTTCCTTCAGGCTTGGAGTATTTCTTGAAATATGAGAACATCTATGTAGATTTCATTGAAATATGAAAACATTTATTTAGATTTTGTCTCTTGATATGGGACAACCAAAGGATGTTGAGGTAGATGGACACTCTCTTCTTATTAGTCAACATCCTTTTGATTTTAGTAGCCATAAAAAAATGGTTACTTCATGAACAAAACATTATCAGATAATGGTTGGTGAAGAACATTTTCAGACATGCATATCTTCAACCAGATGTTATGCATAGAAAATCTGCAGAAATGTGCGTTTTCAGGGCCACCACGTACTTGGCACAACAATATATAAAATTTATGGTAAGCAGTAGCATATTTTAGCCATATAGAAGGGGAAACAAACATTACAATGCAATCTTAATTATTCTTTCAAACCACATTTTTACTAGCCTATAACATATTTTGATTTAATAAAAGTCAGCAAAAGGGAACAACTAATGTATTACAGCTTTGTCTAGCATGGAAAAACTTGTATGGCACAGGAGAGACATTGAAAGAAGAAAATTTTCTCCTGTGAAAAGCAGAAGATATGTATCTGGCCATGTCACCGCCAACCGGATCTTGAATTGTCCAAGTTTCTGTTTAGAAATTCAAACATACTTTTGGATTACAAAGAATTTTGGCTTAAAATACAAGAAAAGGTAATAGAATGATAGCATGAGCATTTATATGACTGTCAGAATATCACATAAACATAACTGGTTGGGCATGTCCCTTGCTTGAAATTAGAGATGCCTGCTTTCTACTTATATATTTTGCATGCCACTAAAGATAATTGTATTTAAAGATGAATATACTATATAATCAAGTATATTCCTTGCTAGCTCAAATCATATAAACATGGTGAATTATTGATAATTAAATGCATAAATAAGGCATTAGCTATTATAAAAGCAGAGCAGAGTTGTGGTAGTGGATGTGACTGGTTCCATCGATGCAAAAAGATTGAAAATTACAGGGGCAACAACAATAAGGATCTATGGGAAAAAAATTAATACTTACTGCTGCATGTGCAAGGGGAATGTGGTTTTACCCCAAAGGTTGAGAGTGGAGGGAATTTGTCAAGATGTTGGTGGTAACTAGTTTTCCATCTAATTTTCCTCACTGTCAAGATTATATGTATACATAACTGATATTCACCATGTTCTTAGATAACTGTTACTATAAAATATTAACATATGCATGAATTGGAAAAATGATGCATTTAGGAAACAAAGAGACAAAATGAGGTAGTGGAAATGTTGATTTCCGATACATGAATGATAGTTTTGGGCAGCAAAAGTATCAAATAACAAATTCCCCCATCAAATATAGAGTAAAAATAATAGACTTATTCAATGCTCATGTAGAGCAATCCACATGGTATTGAGTCTCTTTTGCTTAGAGCAATCCATACGGTATTGAGCATGTTCTTGCTTTTAACTGCTAATATATCATTGTTCTTACCAAGCATGCTCCGAAATCCTACATAGATATTTAGCCCAAGGGGTTAGCTCAACTTGTTGTCGACAATGTTGTTGGGTATTTGGCTATTTCCATGCCAGCAGGTACCTGTTTCAAATCCCTCGGGTTAGGCAGAAAAGTTTCTGCCAACAGGTTTACTAGGGATGCCATCCAAAACTGTGGGAAATCTTCCCTTGGTTTTACTAGGAATGCCATCCAGAAATGTGGGGAAACATCCCTTAAATTCCCCACAAGGCTTTCTTTGGGAAAACAAATCCTACAAAACTAGGCCTTCGATTTGAATGGATTCCGCTAAAAGCTTTTACCATAGATTTAATGTGTATCCAATTTACACATCCGAAACTCATGGTTATGGTAGATCCTAGACTACATTATCACAAAATTTAGAAATAGGGAAGCAATCTCCGATTGTGGTGAAAGGCTGTTGTTTTCATATAAGAAAAAATTCCATATATGGGGAAGAAATCTCCGGTTATGGTGAAAGGCTATTGTTTTCATATAAAAGCACATATGAAAAGCTGTTGTTTTCATATAAGAAAAAATTCCACATATGGGGAAGAAATCTCCGGTTGTGGTGAAAGGATATTGTTTTCACATGCATTTAAAGTCTAAAAGCTCAGTCTTCCACAACTATTATATTGTTCCCTCAATGAAGAAATAAATAAATATTTCCATTTCTTATCTCTTTAAGTGTGGTGCATGAAGAATTTTATCTTTTAGTGATTGCTTTTAATAGAATTTATCTATAGCCACTCATTCGACTACATGTTCTTCATCATCGACAAAGAAAAATATCAATAATCAAGTCTTGAGAAGCATTAAATGAACTTGATAATTGAAATTGTATTGTAGGACAACCTAACGCCTCAGAAATCATATGATCAAACAAATTATAGTTCCTAATTAAGACAATAAATTTTATGACATCATTGAAAGACGATCTCAAATCTGGAATGTAACTTATCTTCTTCAAATTTAGTACATGGTTCTCCCCAACTTCTTATGCTTATGGATGACAAGCAATAATAAAAAACAGAAATGGATCATTGCCAGCATGATCACTCTTAGCACCATCACTGTCACTGCTTCTCAATTCCCTATTTGAACCTATGTCTTTGTGAGGCCAATCTTGAGAATAGTTTATACTTTTGATTACTACAAAGTTAGATCGGCGTGATCCTGTTCTCCCATTTTGAACTTGCCACGTTGGAGAAGATGACCTTCTCCAATGAGGAGACCTAACAGGATGCCTATTTCTGTCAGCTTGAGATTGATTAGCACTATCTGAGCCAAGCTGTTCAAATTCAATCGAAGCTATGTTGATGGACTCTAGTCTTGCCTCAGTACTCAGATTGTCAAAGCTAGACAATGCATCAGGCTTAACAAGGGAATTGTCTGTCACTGATGATTTTTCTGAGGTGCCGGTATAGTTGGTTTTCCTATTCAAAATGCCCACTGAGTAAGAGGAACCACTTTCATGTTGACCAGAAAAAACTGAGCGGAAGTCTGATAATTTATCTACTGCCTGATCTCTCTGTGATTGTAAGGGGGTGAGGCAAATTTGATAAACTTGTTTTTCATCTGAACTTGATAATGCAAGTCCCAAAGCTCTATAACTTGTTGCTACTGCAAATTCTGGTAGAGTTGACTCTAGAGATATTTCCAATGTAATACCACTGCTGACTAAACCTGGATCCTCGTTTCTTCTTGCAACATCTCTACCTTTTGCTTCAACATCAGTTACTTCATAATTTTTTGATGAAGGGAATGGTGGAAATTTCGCATGGGGTTGACTTTCTGTGGACATGTTGGAACTTGGAGACGTAGTGTCTTGTAGACCAACCGTGGTGTAGGCACCCTGCCTTTTCTGACATAAAGCCATAAACTTGGTGCATGCATCTCTGCGTATATCATCTTTGTTAGTATTTACTTTCAATGGCACAAGCCAAACCAAGCACTACAAGGGTGCTGTGAAAGACTGCAGTCATTATTTTCAGTCTAGTTTTGCCATAAAGTAAAAATCCAGAAGGTTTTGACCTTAAATTTTGGATACTGAGAAAAACAGACACAAATCACTAGACTACACCTGAGGAGTGCTTCATTTCAGAAATAGTGTGAATGTAAAATACAGGAAAGTTTAATGGGCTATTAAAATGTAGCAGTTCTGGTTGTGAATAACAATCGAGCAAAATAAAAGACAAGAAGAGGCTAGTCCTGACCTCAAACGAGTTGCACAAAATTGCTCTGCAAATATCATAAGATCAGCCATGTGTTCAATTGCAAAACCAACAGCCACAGCACGAGCAAAAGCCATGCTTATTTCCTGTTGCAGTGCCATTAACCTTACATCTATTGCACGTAAAAGTTCCCTCCTGATGGAAACAAAGGGATTTCAAATTTTCAAGTACAAATAAGCCTAAATAATTCAAATTAAATGATCAACATTGATACAATGTATTTTACAACATAGATCTTGCTTCTTTTGAATCATAATACTCACTGTGAAGCATCTGTTTCTTCTATTCCACTCCTTGACTGTATACTAGGCACAAATTTTACAACAAATCATGTTGTGCACAAATACAAAATTAATTTAGCATATAAATAAGTTCGTAGAGGAAAATCACTACATCATTGCATGTAAGTAAATGATCCTACCATTTTACAACTACATGATAAACCAAAGGAAAAAAGCCACTACCTTCAAGGCTTCAAGGGTGCTCCTACCCTGCTACCATCTATCCAAAAGACAACAAAAATGTCCATCAGTATTAAATTATTGCAATTGGCATAATATCATATAAAAATGGGCAAACAGATTTTGATGTTGCATAATCATTTTTTCAAGACCTAAAAATAATTCTAGGCAACTCAGAAATATAAATTATACACAAGCAAGACCCCTGCTCCCCATTATGGAAATTTCATTCATAGAGACTTGTTTGATTCAGTATATTCTGCTTGTACATAAAAGGCTATGTTACCTCCCAAACATGCACTTTAAGTGGTAAAGCCTTAAAACACAAGTACAACCTTAGAGGAACTAAGAGGTGTTACCACTTGTCACCATAGCAACACCCTCTCTCACTTTAGGCCGGATTTGCTACAGCAAAAGGGGCTTTCCTAGGAAAGTGTATGATAAACTTCAGAGGTGGCAGTTATCCAATCGTGATTTAACCCAGTTGTCACAGAGCAATGCCACTTGTCACCATAGCAACACCCTCTCTCACTTTAGGCCATATTTTCTCCGGCAAAAGGGGCTTTCCTAGGAAAGTGTATGATAAACTTCAGAGGTGGCAGTTTATCCAGTTGTGATTCAACCCAGTTGTCACAGAGCAGTGCTACAGACAGGTTTCCAGACAGGTCATTGGGCACTTCCAGTGCAGCATTGGGACATCCGAGTCACCAGCAGATTCAGGGGTGTCAGACCATAGACGGGCAGGGTTCACCTTTTGTTGTAGTCAAATTGGACCCTGTACGAGTATTTTAGAGGGCCCGTACCCTCGCTCAACATTTTATCACAAAATTTTGCCTAGCTTTTTGGGATCCTTTTCTTTCAGGGAGATTTTCTTGAGGCCTTATTGTTTCTTATGGAAAACCTGAACTAGTCCCTTTGAAGAGCCATCCCTCCTACGCCTTAAGCCTCTTCCATTTATCCTCCAACACAAACCTAAGACCCTGTCCACCTTGTCATCCTGACATCCTTCATACCCAATTTCACAAATGCTAATCAGTCCAATGATCTTCCCAATGATGACTTGAAACTTCTCCCTCTCCAACATTTTGGTT